>CM018695.1:17200239-17385050 GCA_009363875.1 Mikania micrantha
TGTTTCAATTATATCGCGTGGGCGAATGAGTTGTCGTTGGGCTAAATGGAGTATTTGGGCCGTATGATTCACCGATGAACCAAACCTCAAACCCCTTAGGCCGGTTAATGGACCAAAAGGGTAAATTGGGCCGAACAAATGGCCATGTTATGATGTTGGGCCAAGGGTTTAATGATGTGTTAATAATTGGGCTAACCATCCGATATTGGGCCAACTGTTTTACCCAAGTTGGATTGGGCCGCATGGAATAAAAGTGGGCCGAAACAAGTGGGTTGGGCCGGAAGTGGGCCTTGGGTATCCATGATGGCCAAACTAGTGTAGAATGGACCAAACCATCATCCTTTGGGCCTAGTAACACACATCCAATCTAATCAATGGCCCATGAACTGAAACGATGAGTGAGGTAAAGAAAAACGTTGGTCCTACTGAAATATTTCAATCGCAAAACATGGTGGGCCAAATCATTTTGGGCCGGTTACTTGTCTAGCTAATTTCGAAACTAGGACCGAGTGAAGGAAAATGGGCCGGTTGTGGATGCGTATGGGCCGAACTAACAATTCAGTATTATGGGCGTATAATCACAAACAGCGAACCTCTTAACAGCAACAAAAGGTTCGGCATTTTCAATAAGGTTCGGCTCCAAGTTGACAAGGTTCGCTTCCTCTTCCTAGGTTCGCTCGAGTTAGGATGGTTCGGTAGGGTTTTCTGAATCACCAAGGTTCGCCCGCTCACAAGGGTAGCATGTAGGTTCGGGGCTAGGGACTGGCGAACCAATGGTTCGCCTGATGCATGCCAGGTTCGTTGTTCCTCTAGGGTTCGGCTAACACTCTTGCAGGTTCGGCCATGGTTTGCGGGTGATGACCAGCAGGTTCGCCAAGATAGGGTGTGGCCGAGATGCTAGGGTTCGGCAATGTAGGTGTTGATTCGGCTGGGATTCTGGGTTCGCGAGGCCTGGGGTTCGGTTGCGACCCAAGGTTCGGTGGTTGGTGGGCGCAACAGGGTTCGTGTGATGGGTGTGTGTGCAACAAGGTTCGGCCATTATCTTCCCACAGCTTAAAGGTTCGTCTCCTCCCAAATCCACGTACCTGTACATGTCCCTTGCTATCAGGAGGTTTCGAACCTGCTGTTTATCCATCTCCACGTTGTTGATACGTATAGCCCAGTCCTCGAAGGGTTAGTGGTTCGAATCCAAGACCCAACGATCGGTTGAGTGTGTGTGTGTTCAAAACAAGATAGAAAACCCTAATCTTAGTGATGTTTCGAGTTCCATACCTCACAAATGACGGATAAAACTTCAGATCGGTTGTACTTCCGTGTAGGGGAAGTCAAGAGCTTCGCGTGGACACCAAGAATGCCTGATTTCGTCTCAAAACGAGTGAGATACGAAGGTTTGAAAGTTCAAAAATGGTGGTAAAATGTGAAATCCGGGAATTCAAGAAGAAGAAGAGAGATAGTGATGAAAAATGAAAATAATAGGCTCATTTGGCCTTTAAATACCCTGAGGGTATTCGGGTTCGTTTCGGTTGCTCGGTTTCGTCTCCGTTGCATTTCCGGATCGTAACCCGCGCGTGTTTTGAAATAAAATTTAAAGACTTTGTTTTATTTGTTTGAAAGTTGGTTATTCAAAATAAATAGTATAAATATTATTTATTTGAATTATTTGTCGTAATTATTCTTATTTTTACGCGTTTCGTTATTTCTTTCGCGTAGTTTATTTTACGCGTCCTAGTTTAAAATAGTTTCGCTTTAGTTATTTATGATGAGTTTCAAAATTGTAAAACAGAAAATATTAAATTTCCTTAAATTTATTATCGTTCGAATCGTCGTTCGTTTTGTTTCATCAGAAAACGTCACTTACGCGCGTTTTCGTACAGAGCGCTAACTGTACGAACACGATCGTACGTTTCACTTTCTGATTTTGTTTTCTACTTTTCAGTCATCATTTTAGATTGTTAAACTTTCAGATCTATTCGTACAGATCGTCACCTATACGAATAGTTCGTCAGTTCAGCATTCCGTAACAACAACTGTTATTGTTTTGTTATGTTCAACCTCACGTACGTTTAAACCTAATAATACAAATAAAACATGTTTTCATCTGTTTACGATTGTCTGATGTGTTTCTGACTGTTTAAACCATGAGGTTTAAATCAGAATCTCATAAACAACGTTTCATAGTTTATGTTTAGCATCGAATGTTAATAACTTCTAAGTATTTTTCCTCGATTGTATCTGAGTTACTGTACAAGTTACTGTACAGATTACTGTTCCGGTAACGATTCCGGCACAGATGTTACACCTATCCCTACTGGAAGGAAGTGATGACTTCGTGGTGTACTGCGACGCCTCGAAACAAGGACTCGGTTGTGTGCTGATGCAACGCGAGAAGGTTATAGCATATGCATCACGACAATTAAAGGTGCACGATAAGAACTACACAACTCATGACCTAGAGTTGGGTGCCGTGGTGTTTGCCTTGAAGATATGGCGACACTACCTATACGGCACGAAATGTACCATCTTTACCAATCATAAGAGCCTATAACACATCTTGGATCGAAAAGGAGTTGAACATGAGACAACGAAGATGGGTTTAACTCATTGGCGATTATGATTGCGCAATCAAGTACCACCCTGGCAAGGAAAACGTAGTGGCTGACGCGCTAAGCCGGAAGGAGACAACAAAACGTGTGCGTGCACTACAACTCACGATCCATTCTGAGCTGCCACAACAGATCAAGAACGCTCAACAAGAAGCTCTGAAAGCTAAAAGCCTCATCCAAGAGTCCTTGCGGGGCATGGACAAACAATTAGAGGTAAAGACCGACGGAGCATACTACTATATGGATCGGATCTGGATTCCACACTACGGAAGGATGAGACACGTAGTGATGGATGAAGCTCACAAGAGCCGGTATTGGTACACCCGAGCTCTGACAAAATGTACCATGATCTGAAGACGACCTACTGGTGGCCGAACATGAAGGCAGAGATCGCAAGTTATGTAAGTAAGTGTTTAACGTGCTCAAAGATCAAGGTTGAGAACCAAAAGCCATCAGGGCTACTACAACAACACGAGATACCAATGTGGAAATGGGAGCAAATTTCCATGGACTTCATAACTAAACTGCCTAAGATGGCAAGTGGTTGCGATACCATCTGGGTAATCGTAGACCGACTGACGAAGTCTGCACACTTTCCACACATCAAGGAGACCAACAAATTAGATACATTGACCCGCATTTGACAGAAGGAAGTGGTTACTAGGCATGGAGTACCAATCTCGATCATCTCTGACCACGACACTCGATTCACCTCTCATTTCTGGAAGTCCTTGCATAAGGCATTGGAAACGAGATTGGATATGAGTACCACTTACCACCCGCAGACTGATGGGCAGAGTGAATGAACTATACAAACTTTGGAGGACATGCTCCGCGCATGTGTCGTTGACTTTGGCAGTAGCTGGGAGACTCGTCTGCCGATAGTTGAGTTCTCGTACAACAACAGTTATCAAACAAGCATACAAGCTGCACCATTCGAGGCACTCTACGGACTTAAGTGCTGATCACCCATCTATGGTTCTTTGAATGATTTTGAATATTGTTAAATGATATTTGATGATATATGGATGCATGTTACGATTTGTTATGCGTAAAATGGTCTTAAATGGCTTAAGTAACATAGTTACTATTTATAGCAACTTTATTTCGCAAGAACTTGCTAAAAGATGATATTAGGTGAATAATGTAGTTAAAATGATGTGTTATTGTCACTAATGATGTTATTAACAACTATTATACCTTAACTTGGTTAATATTGCTTTATATGAAAACTTACTAATTTTAGAAACTTTGTTATTAGAATTCATGAACTAGGAATCTCAATACGTGACTTGTACATGCTAATGGTCTATCATGATGTAATATGACTATTGTGTAATAGATATTGTGACTATTGATGTCAAACATGCCAAAACTAGAAAATTTCCATATTAGGAAACTTTAATGATTAAAAAGGAGCTATGTTATTATTGGATAGGATATGACAACGTGCTACGTGTTAACATGATCACGTAGGACTAATAAGCATTCTAGAATCTTTAAAACAATAAGTGTTGTGGAATTTCTAAAAATGGAAACTTACTATAAATAGTAAGTTTTCCATAAACACGAATTGTGTATTTTGCACACAATGAGCACAAACAAGAATATTACTCAAGTTACAACCAACACACGGTTCACCAACAGTCGTTGACTTGACACTGTCAAACACGGTCAACCACGATCAAACACGGACAAGCACGGTCAATGTGGACCGACATGGACTAACATAAGAACCAAGGGTTGTTGAGCACAAACACGAGAACGAACACGAACACGGTCACTTACACGAACTCAAGTAAGCTATATGATATAGGTAACCGGTGAACGAGTCACCTGCAGCGTACCGGAGCTTACGCTATCACTTTCTGGCTTCACTAAGGTGAGTTTACGGCCCCTCTTTAACTCTTTTACAAGCTTTTCAAATAGGGGGAGAATACTTGTTGAATCGAGTCAAACATTTATACTTGTAAGTTTATTCAATTCGCGGTAATCGATGCACATTCGGAATAACCCATCCTTCTTCTTGACAAATAAGACCGATGCACCCCATGGTGAATGGCTTGGGCGAATGAATCCTTTATCAGACAATTCTTGTAATTGACTCGCCAATTCTTGTAACTCCGAAGGTGCAAGTCTGTAAGGAGCTCTGGTGACTGGGTTCGCACCAGGTACTAATTCAATGTGAAATTCTACTTGACGCTCTGGTGGAATCCCCGGCAAATCATCTAAAAAAACTTAAGGAAAATATCGTACCACTGGAACATATTGAATGCTTTTGCTTTGCTCCTTCTTCTCCACCACATGTGCTAAAAATGCTATGCATTTCTTCCTAAGGCATTTGTGTGCGTTGGTGCATGACATTAGACTAAGTACTTTACTAGGGGTTTCCCCGAAAACTCTTCGAGTTTAACCCGAAGGTAAGGGAATACGAATGAATTTCTCATGACAAGATATTTCCGCTTTGTGGGTGGCTAACCAATCCATGCCTATGATAACATCAAAGCTAACAAGTTGCATAGGTATGAGATCAATCGGGAAAACGTGATCATTTAAGTTCACCGTACATCCAATGATAATAATGTCAATATCGATAGTGTTTCCATCAGCCACCTCCATGTTGAATGGTTTGTCTAATTGAGTACGTGTTCTACCAAGTATACATTCAAACTCATATGAAACAAAACTTCTATCAGCACCAGACTCAAACAAAATTGACGCATAAGTGTTGTTAATCAGAAATGTACCATTAACAACATCCTGGTTGGCTTGAGCTGCTGGAGTGTTCAATTGAAAAGCTCTGCCTCTTGCCACCCTCTGGTTGTTACCCGTCAGTCTTGGGAACTGGTTTCTGAAAGGGCCAACATCACCGCACTCATAACAGGCTCTTGCTTGTACAGGTGCAGCTTGAAATGGTATGACTTGTAGTGCTTGTGTGTGTGGAGCAGGTAATGTAAGCAGTGCAGGTTGAATCCGTTACACTTGTGGTGCACTCCTACATAATTTGGCATAGTGACCATACTTACCTCAATTGTTGCAAATGTGGCAAGGTAGGTTTGGAATGTGATAATATCTGCAGAAATTACATTGTGGAATTACCTCAACATAAGGCCTGGTGTTGAAGTTGTTTGATTATTTTTTAGTAGCCTGAGCAACTGGAGTAATAACAGCAAACCTTTTGGTCTTTTGCTTTCGACTGCTGCTTTTGGACGAGCTAGCTGGTTCAGTCTTGACTTTAGTTGAAGTTCTTTGGCAGCTGTCTTTGTTTCAGTCTTCTTTCCTCCCTTTCACGTAAGTGTTCCGGCCTTCGCATGATTATCCGTCATTGTAGCAGACAAACGGATAACTGCTTCAAGAGTGGTAGGGTTGCTACCAAAGATTGTGTCTTGAATCTGCATGGGTAGACCGCCGATGTATTTCTCTATTGCTCTCTCCAACGGAGTCACCAGATTAAGCGCTAATGACCTTAGCTCATGAAAGCAAGAATTTATCAAGTTCTCACTGCTGTCTTGCTTGAGTTCCCAGAACTCGGCTTCATTTTCCTCATCTCATTGCGAGGACAGAACTCTGTGGTCATCAGAGTCTTAACTTCAGTCCAAGTCATTGCTAGGGCTGAATCAACTCCCCTAGTTCGCTTCTCGCCATTCCACCATGTTAGTGCTCTCTTTTGGAAAACACTCATGGCATAGTGCACCTTCAAATTCTCAGGACAGTCAATGTTATTGAAGGTGTTTTCGATACTCTCAAACCACTACAATAGCCCAGTGGCTCCTTCAGCACCCGTGAATTTCGATGGGCTACAGGGGTTAAAGTGTCACACCCCAGCCTTCCCATGTCCGAGGGCGCGACGTGACTGTCAGGATCGCAGTCTCTAGTCATAGAGTTGTGAGACCTACATGTCTGGTTGCATACGTACATCCAATAACTTGGATAAAACGGTTTGTAAAATCAGAGTTGCGAAAGTTAATATATAAAATCTCAAGGAGCAGTTTGAATTCAGAAATTGCGGAAGCGTTCTTGAAACAGTTTTCAAAATAATGCAGAGTAATAGTTTTGCCGAAGCGGTTTAAGTTGTTTAGCAATTACATAACATAACAAAATGATACTGAATGTTTAATAGCCTAAGACGCTAAAATAGATGCATGGACTCCTTCCTAGCATCCCATTTCCTTGTGCGCATGCCTTAGTTACCTGAGAAAACATGCGAGTAAAAAGGGTCAACACAATGGTTGGTAAGAGCACAGGTTTTATATCAGCAATAAACATCATTCTTTAAAGTAAGAGTTTGGAGGTCTACATTTCATTACAATGCAATATCCATTGATAGCTAGTCAATATGTGTTATACCATATCCGGGTTCACAACCGAAGCTAACATGCTGGCTCCCACCATGTCCATCCAACAGACAATGGTAATGTTGTTTGGTTAACGTTGCACTGTTCCGACCTCCAGTAGGGATGGCCATATGGCGCCCAACAGTGGGGCTTGTCAGGCCCAAATAGTACTATTCAGAATTACCACGCTAAGCGCCACGCGCTATTAACGGTTCGAGATGTGTTTAATGAGGACTTATCAGTTTTGTGGATGAGTGCCACACATATGCATATACGCGATATTAGCATGTCCAAATGTAACCAAAAAGTATGTTTGTTCAAAACTGTTTGAATGCAATGTTTTCTCACCCAAAGGTAGAAAATAGAAAAAGGGGTCGCGAATGCTAGCAACCTGCTAGTGAGCACCTATAATCATATAGGTTGTGAGTATGTGTTCTGTGGTGTGTTGTATCCCATACAATTCCAAGTGTCTGTGTGCTCAACCGAGTGCGTGTGATGACTTCTGTTGACTCGACGAATCATTGGTGACACGTTAGTTGTGTTAAGTCTGTTTATGTGTCTTAATGCAAGTAAGACACCAACATCCATCCTATGACTCTAACCGTGATGCTTTCACATAAGTCAAGTTTCGTAAGTCATAATGTCTCCGTTTCAGGAGAGTTTCTATATTTAGAAAGTTTCTATTTTTCTAAAGTAATGTTATGAAATCCCATTTCATAAAATCTATACTTCTAATATGTTTATAAAAATACGTTTAAATACTTAAATCCTATTGTTTGCACATAAGTCACCATTTATGGCGTTTGCCCAAATAAAGTTTCCTAAAATAGTAAGTATACGTTCAAATGTCCGTTTTCAAAAATCAAAGCTTCCAATATGCTTAAAAATCATTTTTAAACATATTACAGCAATCTAAAATCATAGAATTGCATCCGAACATCAAAACCCCTCTTTTGATTCCAAAAAGTTTCCATTTATGGTAAGTTTTACAAAAATCATGTTTTTCACCAAATCAAATACCCAAATGTGTTTCTAAACACCTCAATATGCATTTGACAACATCTAGACATGTCTAACATGTCTAGATCATCACAAATTCATCACATGCAACATAAAAGTTTCATTTTATGGCAAGTTTTATCAAATCCACACAGTAACTTATCCAAAATCAAATCCAACATTCCTAGACTCTAAAATCAGTACATCTATATCAAAATAACTCAAGAACACCAACAAATTCGTACACAAGAGCCACATGGAGTTGCATGTAGTTGGATGTTCATGCATGTGGGTTTTCACCCATTGCATGTTAGATCTAACCATAGATAAGTATAGGAGACTACCTTAGAAGCTCTTAGGTTACTCATTTTGAGTTAGATAGAGGTTGTAGAGCTCCTAATGTGGCTGGATTCGATCTTCTTGTTGATTAGTAGCTTCCAAGGCTTCCCTAGGCTCCAATGCTTCCAAACACCAATAGGTTGCTTCAATGTTGATTCCAGAGGGTTTGAGTGACGGTTCCAGCAGTTTTTGGTCGAGAGAGCAAGTAGAAACTCGGAGAAAATGTGAAAGAACCGACTGGAAAGAGAATGGGGGTGTTTATATATTTTTTTGTCTTTCTAGGGTCCCTCGTGTACCGCCTAGTGTGCTCACATGGTCTAAAGGTGTACCGCCTGCCGATTTGGGAAGATTCAAATTTCCCGCCAAGCCGTGCGTACCGCCAAGGTCCGAGCTCTGGCCCTTGGTGTACCGCCTGGCCTGTTAGATGAGCCCAATTGCCCCATTTTAATCCTTTCGATTCGTTTTTCAATTATTTCACGCTTATAACTCATCATTTATCATCGTTTGGACTTTAATTACTATTCAATTATTTGTTAACCAACGTTCGTGAGACTCGTGTGTGTTTTGATAATTCCTCGAATTATCTTTATTCGTTTTGTGTTTGTGTTTTACGAAATGATCGCATGCTTGATTAATCATAATCAACATGTACTGCGCAATCCAATAATTCCCCAAATTATTGTTTTGTGTTTGTATTTGTGTTTGCCACACTTGGTCTCCATAATCAATGTGCAATGTACGATTCGATAGTTCCTCGAACTATCGTTTCGCAGTTGCTTGTGTTTAACTCATCCAATTAAACCAAATTAAATGAAATGCAACAAGTATAAATGTGAAATGCTAATTTGTAAGAGTTGCAATTTACCTGAAATTGTCGGGTGTCACATCATCCTCTGCTTAAAAGTGCAAACAGATGGGTTTCCACCTCCATTGTGCTGGTTGAGAGTCTGGCTAGCTTGGTTTAGTTGAGTAACCAACCCAGTGATGAGATTTTCTAACTCTTGCATGCCAGTGTGGGCATTGTTATTGTTAGCATTATCGTTGTTGTTTGTATTTTCTTCGTTGCGACGGCGTGGCGGCATGTTCTGAGGATGATTAGAAACATGTTACTACTGTTTGCAACATAAATCATACAAACTATCGTAAAAATGAGTTCATTTTAACAGTTAGGATTACATATATGGAACTATATATTTCTCCTATCTGTGCTCAAACTCATAATAAGGCAATAGTTCCTAATGTTATACTAAAGCATCATACCTAGGTCATATCTAATACTAACTAAATATTCCTAAATTTCAAACACCTTCCACCCTATACTAACACTGACAACCTCCCGATACAGTGCAACTAGTTTACATATAAGGCATACGTATATTTGACTGCAGTCGCATCATCCACCGTCCCACCACCGTTACAATGCACCACGATTATGCCTTTGTTAAAATTAGGGTATAACATATGTTTCCCACGTGTTCACTTCACAACCTTATCCTATGAAGGATAATTATGAGTGAAGTGTATTCAAGTTCTCTTTCACAACTAGGTTCACTTAATGTTTAAGTTCACCTGACATCTAGGTTCACCTATTTTCTAAGTTCACCTAATGTCTAAGTTCACCTAAGTGTGACCATATCATCACTAAGGGTTCATATCATTACTAAGTGTTCATATCATCACCAAGTGTTCATATCTTCCCTTCAATATATATATATATCCATAAAGAGTATTCATAAATGAGCAAACCCGTGTTTTCCATAATAAGTCGATCCAATCCTTTCCAACAACAGTTTCCAACATATCCTAGCTATTCTCCTTAATTCCCGACACTAACAGACCCCCAATATACCACAAATGGTTTTTGTATAGGGCATACGTAGGAATCATTCGCAACCTATCCAGCCGCCAGCCCACCACCTTTGTGACATACTATGAGTGTGTCCTTGTCTGGTGATTAAGGATCAATCAATCCTAAATAAATATTTCCCTTCTTCCTCAACACTAACATCCACCCAATGTACTGTAAATGGTATATGTGTAGGTCATACATAGAATTCAGTCGCAACAGCTTTAGCCGCCAGCCCACCACCTTTACAATACATCACGAGTATGTCCTTTTCAAGTAGTCAAGGCTCAATCAATCACATAAAGCAACAATTAATAAGTAGCATGTATCACCTATTATATAACAGTTATCATGTAACATATATCATATATAGCAGGATTGCAGTTAACATGTAATAAACATATAAACACAAAAACCTGAATATAGTAACTAGTGTATGAAGTAATTCATACTAGGGTATCATATGGTTATAGACTAGGTTATCCATTTCTCGTAACCTAATTCCCTATAACCCAGGCTCTGATACCAATCTGTAACACCCTGACCGATGGCGGAAACATCGGGATGCCACGAGGGATGTGTAGATTCTTCATAAGCTCGTGGGCATCTAAATGTATCGTCACATATCATTTAATTCAATTAAAGTAATTACACAAAAATCATGTTCGTCATGATTCAAAAACAATAAATTAGACAAAAGATATAGCTAAATTAACTAAACCCTAGTCTTTAGAGATCCACTTAATTTAGCTAAGTTTGAGGCCCTAAGTGAAGATATTCCAAAAGATGTAGAGCTATCCTTTTTTACTTACTTCTCCTCATTCCTAAAACATGTAGAAAATCAACTGTCAACTGCATATGTAGTTGTTGAGTAATCATAAGTTTTACTTACTCCAAAAAAATATTTATAAAAAGGTTTTAAGAATAACACGTGTCAACCTGTAACATAATAATCATCTGTCTATGCACAAACAAACACACCAGACCAAATAATCCAAGTAAGCACAACTAATCATCCAAACACATTCAATCAATCTCAACCAAACACAATAAATCAATCACCAACATTCACCATAATAAATTTATCTCAATGTACTGCGGAGAACCTTAGTCACCTCAATCAACAGTAGGAGGAATCGTCGCGGAGGATCGCAGTAAACTCAATCAACGATATCCCAATATGCATAAGTGTCAATATTGTACACTGCGGAGGACCGCAGTTAACTCAATCGACAGTGGAATAACCGAGGAGGACCGAAGTCAACTCAATCAACGGCAATTCAATCATCACGGAGGACCGAAATCCACTCAATCAACAATGACTCATAGGAGTTGTGAAAATTCCTCATCAATGGCATCTTAATGATAATATCTCAATGATAATCCAAGTTTCACACATGTTATATCCAAATCATAATAGCTTTGGTATACATGTTCCACCCCCGAGTTTTAAAAGTAAAAGATTTAAAAAGGGGGTTATGAGAACTCTCATTGACTAAGCGGTTTGATTAGTTCTTCGGTAAGCGGGGGTAAGAAAGGAAACATTACTCGAATCCTACAATAAATATTTAACAATATGTTTGAGCTATAATTCCTTATTTGATTATTCTTTTTAAATCTGAGTTGTTAACTGAGTTCGTGTAGTGAGAATGACTCATTCTTGTGATATTCAAAAGAATGACTGTTGCTAATGGCCATTCACAAGAATGAGGCATGCTAATGGCCATTCATACGAATGAGCCATGCTACAAGCCATTCACACGAATGACTCATGCTAATGGCCATTCACACGAATGAATGGCTCGTTCTTACGAGCCATTCGCCCGAAATGGGTTTCAGCCATGGCAGATGGCGATTTCGAGTTTTAGTCGAAATCAATGATGGTTTTCAGTGTGTATATGTGCGAAAACTCGTTTAGAAGGTGTATGGGTCGAAAGTGGTGTTTAAAACCGGCTAAAGCCTCGGTTTTGTCGGGTTTGTAGAAAACCCTAAAAACCGAAATAAAACACGTAAATCTAGCTCGTTTGAGCTCGTTTTTTCGTGGGTTTATGATCTACAAGAGTGGAGAAGTGTTTTGGAACAAGAATCAACGAAAATGGTGAAGAAACGAGTGAAATATGGTAGAGAAAAATTCTAGAGAGAGATCTGGATTTGAACTTAGAGAGAGAGGTAGAGTAGGCTTGTGAAAAGTGAGGAAAAAGGAATATTTCTTCCTTTTTATAGCCCGGGTCAAATACGAATGCTCGGTTACGATTATTTACTCGTTAACAATTTTAATTCGATCGGTTTTACGTAAATTATTTTTAAATTACGAAACGTTTAATAAAATAATTTATTTAAAATCGTTTAAGGTGTTTATTCCTAGTAAACGTTTTAAGTTCTATTTTTATTAATTTTAAGTATCGTATAATATTTATTTTGGTTATCTCGTCGGAATTCGTAACTCACGTTCATATCCATAAAGATCGTCACCTTTACGAATACAACGCTCGTATTGTATTCCAACTTTATTGATAAATTAAGGAATATCGTTTCGGAGTTATTAATCTTAATAAATGTGTTCATGCGAATCATGACCCACTCGAACACACTATTAAGTTAATCTTACCTGAAATAATATTCACGTTTTAAAGTAATATATGTGTCCTCACCATCGTTTAATGTTTCAATAAATTTATTATGTTATTTCATTTATTCCAAATCAACATACAAAAATTCTCCTCACTAAATTATAGCACTGACACATCCATGAGAGACCAAAATAAGCTTATGTAAAGGGCATACATAGGAGTCGGTCGCAACCTATCCAGCCGCCAGCCCACCACCATTTGTATAAACCATGACCATATGTCCTTGTCTCTATTTAGTGATAGAATTTTATACCTTTACTAAAACCAAAACAAAACCTTAGATTCGCCCTCACTAAATCATATCACTTACACATCCATGATAAACCGAAATAAGTTTATGTATAGGGCATACATAGGAGTCGGTCGCAACATATCCAGCCGCCGTCCCACCACCATTTCAATAAATCATTACCATGTGTCCTTGACTATGTTTAGTGACCAAACATTCAAGCTTTATCCAAAACCATAACTAACCTCAGATTCTCCTCACCAAATCTTAACACCGACATAATCATGATATACCGAAGAAAGTTTATGTATAGGGCATACGTAGGAGTGAGTCGCAACTTATCCAGCCGCCAGCCCACCACCTCTTCAATAGACAATGATTATGCCCTTGCCTATATTTGGTGATTTTAATATTACACTATTACCAATACCAATTAAACCCAATATAACATGCGTATTCAACTGCAATAGATACTGTGGTTCAGTCTAGTTGTATTCCAAACTAAACTTCCACATGGTTTATGCTCATTAATTATATGTTCTCATCAATATATACCAGTGATCATATCATCATTCAAAACCAAAGCATTCAATCATCATAATGTGTTCTATCAATATAAAGTATGTGCAATAATAAGTACTTGAAATACAGTGATGTTACAACGGTCAAACATGGTCAAACACAAACAAACATGGTCGAACATGGACAAACATAACAACCTAGGGTTGTTGAGAACGAACACGAACACGCACACAAACACGGACTTATAAATCCTATGTGATATAGGTAACCTGTTTCAGACGTGCCGGACAAATTAGTAGCTTACGCATTAATCACATAGGTGAGTTTACGGCCCCTCTTCAAACTGTTTTACAAACTTTTAAACTAGGGGACAATACATGTTGTGCGTCAAACTATATTTGTACGAACATATTGTGTATGTTGGTTTATTGGACAAACATTAAGTATTGTATCGTAACAAAGTCCTCACACAGTCTTACCGTTAATGTATTTACAACGAGGTGAGTTTAGATAGTACTATTGGGCGTGACGAACCCCACGCGGCTCCAATACTAACCCGAGGTCAGGACGCGTGTAATCTCAACCCATCGTCCATGTCATTACGATAGGCATAGCGGAGGCTAGAGCAAACAAGTCTAGTTCGGTAGAGACGCAACTGACGCTTGGAGCCTAGGGCTCGAAACAAACATTAATAAATAGCATGACGCATTACAAACAACTATTTTTTCTTACGTATGATTATCAGAACCTGTGAACTCACCAACCTATGTGTTGACACTTTTTCTTAACATGTATTCTCATGTAACGAGTTAGCTTGCACACCGAACAGGAATGCACCTAAGGGAAAGAGCACAGGACATTCATGCATTCTTATTGTGTCGTTTTGAAAAAAACAATTCTTATTTCATTATGTCGTATTAAACAATGTAGTGTCTAACGTTTTTACATTCCGCTGCATTTTGAACAACCTTATAATCCACTGATTTATATTGTTTATGATATTCCGCTACATGTTTTACAAATCAGTTTGGTTATTGTCATTATATCGAATGTGTTTTTCAACGCATATAGAGTCATTTTATATGACTAAGAGCTATGATTATGGCCTCGTCACGCCCAGCGGTCTGACACCGCAAGTGGGAATTTGGGGGGTGTGACATATTATTTTTAGGATACTTTTTTTTAAGTATAGTTTCATCCCTTCAAATCTTCTCTTAAAAGTCTCTTGAATCGTTTGTAAATCCTTTTACTTTTTCTTAAACATATTATATGTATAGGGTAAGGAATGGTTGTTAACCCACCTTAATTGAGGTAACCCATTAACCCAAGCAAAACTCGCTCAAATCTTTGAAAATTTTTTCATGGCCTTTTTTATACAAAAATAGGGGGCTCCATTTTTAAGTTTTTGCTAATTCACAAGCGTTTAGAAATTAAACCAAGTGTAAGTTTGTGTTACACTGCAAGTTATATTTATTTTTGCTCTAATTACACTGACGTAAGATCTTAAACGATGATGAATTAGCAAAAACTTAAAAAAGGAGCCCCATCTACTTTTGTATAAAAAAGGCCATGAAAAAAATTCAAAGATTTGGGCGAATTTTGTCATGGTTAATGGGTTACATCAATTAAGGTGGGTTATTATATGATCCCAATCATATATATATATATATATATATATATATATATATATATATATATATATATATAGTATTGCTCATACTAGACCGAGAGCATCTCGACTAGTCAAACATGGTTAATCAAGCAAATAATTACTTTACGACCATTAAACAAAGTAATGGTTTAAAGTAATAAATTTGGTTCATGGCAGTTTGACTTTTAAAGTCCTTGCACTAAAACATAATTTTTATAATTTGCATACTATCCTTGAGCTTGAGGGCTAAATTCCAACATTTTATGTTCAAGGGAACTTCTATAAAAATTTTTGAACAAAATACACGTATGGTCGTTCTTAAGAATGCCCATTTTGCCCTTATGTACCCTAGTTTTCAACTAAAATTCTAATTTGAGTCGGTTAATCCATGAAATTCATAAGTTTATATTTTTCTAAGTGTACAATGATGATCAAGCTCAAATCTTTACACAAGTTTAGATCTCTATCACAGAAGGGCAAGAGGTTTTTCTTAGGATAATTTTAAGTTCAAGTCTGACCTGAAGCATCAAAAAAATAAGACGGTGGAAATTCTCATCATAAGTGGGTTCAAATTCTAATAATGTTGGTACATAACAATTTATATAAACATAAAGTTAAACGCTCAATTTAAAAATTTATAAATATAACTATTCTAAAATAAAGCTCAACTTAGAAATAATAATAATAATAATAATAATAATAATAATAATAATAATAATAATAATAATAATGAAAATTATCTTATAATAATGTTTCAATTTATAAGTTTTAATTTGCTATGTTTTGAAGATGATATAAAATCCAAATAACTAGATTTCTATTGTAAATAATAATAATAATAAAAATAAACGAATAATTTAAAATTTAAGAATATAAATGAACAAACATATTAAAAGATATTTACGAATGCAAATGAACAAACACGACCTATGTTCATTTTTGTTTATTTAATTAAACATATGAAACTTTTTTTTCATGCCTATTAATTCATTATATGAACTTAGGACCCTACTTTTATCAAAACTTTAATACAGTATACCTAAGTATAAAAAAATTAGGGCAAATGCATATATAAACTTATAAACTTCATAAATTATATATACCCGATTTAAAAAATAAATTACATACATCCCCTTATCTAACTCATTAAATTACATATATATCTCATTTTCTAAATTTTTAAATTAAATATATTCCCTTTTTAAAAATGAAAATAATAAAAGAAGGGCATATACGTAATTTAATTTTTGACTAGGTATATATGTAATTAGAGTGATAAATGGTGGGTATATATAATTATGCCTAAAAAGATATATACAATAATAATCTTTGAATGTTTTCCTAAATAACTCGTGTTAAAACTAGGGCTGTAAATAAACCAAATGTAATCGAACAATTCATGAACTGTGTGACGGGAATTTGTTTATTTTTGTTCATTTAATAAAAGAATGAACATGAACATAAACAAGAAATTTCATTCGTTTAGTTAAATGAACGAACATGAACATATGTCTTTTTCATTCATTTGTGTTCGTAAACGTCCAGTAATGTGTTCATTTATTATGTTTATTCGTTCAAAAGTGTAATCGAACAATTCATGATCTGTGTGACGAGAAATTTGTTTATTTTTGTTCATTTAATAAAAGAATGAACATGAATATAAACAAGAAATTTCATTCGTTTAGTTAAATGAACGAACATGAACATATGTATTTTTCATTCATTTGTGTTCGTAAACGTCTGGTAATGTCTTCATTTATTATATTAATTCGTTAAAAATGTTTTATTATTTTAATTCTTTATAGTTTATACCTTAACATTTAAAATAAAAATCTAGTCATTTGAAACTTGTTTCTTTTTTAAAAACATAGTAATTTGAAACTAAGACATGTGAAACATTAGTTTAGAGTAATTTAAATTAAAATTAGAGTAAATTACGGTTTTGGCCCATGTGGGTTAAGTGTTTTAACTATTTCGGCCCAAAATAGAATATTCTAATAATTCAACCCCAGTGGTTTAGACAACTAACGTTTTTGGCCCCCAACTATAGTTAGGTTTTGGGCAAAAACTGTTTAAAAGTTAAGTTTGAGGGGTCAAAATCTAAACCAAAGGGGTTGAGAATTTATAAAAGATTTTATTTTGGACCAAAATAGTTAAAAACACTTAAACCATAGTGGCCAAAACTGTAATTTACTCTTAACATTATTATGTCTTACTTTTGATTTGTATTAGAATAATTATTTTCTTTTGTTTATGTCTAATGTTTAACTTCATATTTATGTTAAATGATTATGTCTAATGCTTGTAAGTGAAATTTTTTATTTTAATCTTTTAAATAGGAGTAAATTACGGTTTTAGCCCCCGTGGTTTAAGTGTTTTAACTATTTTGACCCAAAATAAAATCTTTTATCAATTAAGCCCATATGGTTTAAACAACTAATGTTTTTGGCTCCCAATCATAGTTAGGTTTGAGGGCCAAAACCGTTATAATAGTTAGATTTGTGGGGCCAAACAGTTAGTTGTTTAAACCACAAGGGTTGTATTGATAGAAGATTCTATTTTGGTTTGAAATAGTTAAAAAACAGTTAAACTATGGGGGTCAGAACCGTAATTTACTCTTTAAATAATATATGTCCATTTGTGTTCGTGAATAAGTTCAATTCCTTACAAACAAAAATTTTTGGTCGGTTAGTGCTAGTGAACCATTCATGAATAAGTGAAAAGTTAAACAAATGAACACAAACTAGGCTTCGTTCATGTCTGTTTGATTTGTTTACAATCTTAGTTAAAACACTTTTATAATTTTTAAATGCTTCTTAATCAATTGTGTCTTCAGGGACTACAACACATGATTTTTCAAGAAACGAACATCATATTATGGCCTTAACTGAAACCAATTTATCAAAGTCAAATGCTCCTTTTTTTAAGTTTACCTTGTATACAAATATCATCAATCAAATAGATATCATTAACAGGGTTAGACAGCCCGCGTTTTCTTTAAAGCTACTTTTGAAATCAATATAATCTGGACTCTATCTAAGCTTAGAGACTTTAAATCCACTTAAAAGCTCTTAGGCAGGTAAAGCAACTGGTGCACAAACCAGGTTTTTTGAGAAATGGATCCACGAACGGAGAACCGGTTCTTGAATTTG
Organism: Mikania micrantha; assembly: GCA_009363875.1. Classification (NCBI taxonomy): domain Eukaryota; kingdom Viridiplantae; phylum Streptophyta; class Magnoliopsida; order Asterales; family Asteraceae; genus Mikania; species Mikania micrantha. The sequence goes on from CM018695.1 coordinate 17,218,545, forward strand.
AAATGTATACCCGATGGAATAAGTGTTGGAAAATTGATTTATTTGATTAATTATCAAATTTAATTTGAATTAAAATCAAGACTCTTCATATTACCCAATTAAATCAAGGCTTTTCAAATTACATGTATTGATGATATGTGTTAATTCAAGACCCTTGGTATCACCATATTGTAGTATAAATACAAGACAATTGGTGTCTTGTTTGTTGGTTGAAAAGAATACTACATAACATCTCACACAAACTTTGAAGAATTTTCAACCTTCTCAACTCTTCAAGCTCTCGCTTAAGAAATCTTTTTCAGGTGCAAGGTTAATCCCGACAGTACACATACTGTTTCGGTTGTTGTACCCTGGGAGACAGACGCGTTCGTCTTGAGAAGAGGCGCGAAATCTGTTTTAAGGGAAGCGTATTGAATACGTGCCTCAACCATAATCATCAACATGTTTATTCTATGTCAATGAAGAATAGGTGGAAAACATAAGCGTATTGAAATATTTGTGACCGGCTCGTCAATATTCTTGATTGAAGACTCGGTATTTGGAGTACCCAACGAAGACATGCATCAAAACATGTTTCGTATATAAATTAGTAATTTATATTCTTTTATTTTAGTCTTGTAACCGGTAATGTACTAAATTATTTCTTACGAATAACGAGTGTATCGTTATTATGTATATTTTATTATTGTTTTATAATAAAAACGTGAACACATATCCTACAATTTTAAAACAGACTTTCGTGAAAAACCTTATAAATAAGGATTTTGGGTTCATGAAAGTTATTTATAAACTAAGATTTTTGATAAAATCTTGTAAATATTTTTGAGAAATATTTAGTACGAGTTGGTCGGATTTTGTAATTGGAATACAATATTTAATCCGAATGCCGTGTTACAAGACATGTGATTTGATTCATTGTTTTGAATTCATGGGTTTCGATTGTGAATTGAACCATGGAACAATTTTTTGTTCGTTTCCAAATGATTTTTGAATGTTTTTTTTTTCTAATAATTGTATTAGAAAAATGTGGCTTTGTAAACACATACAAAGTGTTTGTGAACACTTGTTTTTTCTTCTAAAATGTTTGTTAGAAGTTTACTACTTTTTAGCAAATTATTATCGTTTACGAAAACATTTACATTTTCTAACAAGCATGTTAGATGTAATTATTGTTTTTGGTAAACATTGGTTTGAACATTTAAAGTTTTCTAACCGACGTGTTAGAAACAAGGTGATTTTGAAACCGTTTATCGGTTATGAACATTTAACTTATATTTCTAATGAGCGTGTTAGAAAATATAATGTTGATTAAAATAATAAATATTATAACGAACACATTAGAAAACATTGTGTTTTAAAAAGTTCTTATGCATTTATATTTCTAACAAACATGTTAGAATCGAGAGTGTTTGTGTAACACTTTATTTATTTTATAACAAGCGTGTTATAAAATATTATTTGCAAAGTAATAAGTTTTTAACGATTTTTATAATCGTTTATTTTCTAACAATTGTGTTAGAATTAGTTTATTTGGTATAAACATAATAAGCATTATAACGATTTTGGTAATCGTTTATTTTCTAACAATTGTGTTAGAATTAGTTTATTTTGTATAAACATACTAAGATTTATAACGATTTTGGTAATCGTTTATTTTTTTTTAACAAAGTCTTAAAACCAGTTTATTTTATATAAAAAAAAGCTTTCTAACGGTTCGGGAAATCATTTATTTCTAACAAGCGTGGTAGAACTGAATTATTTTATAATTTGAAAGGCTTTAGAAAAGATTTGTGTAATCGTTCCGTTTCCAACAGAAGTGTTAGAACCGGTTTGTTATATAATAATAAAAAACTTTGAAAATTTTGTTGTTTATTTTCAAACGAGCATAGTAGAAACTGGTTTGTCATAAAAATGTTAATTTTAACCGGTTAGTTTTCATGACGAGTTAAAAGTATGTTTAGATAAAAATGTTTAAGTAAACATTTTAATAAGATTGCTTTATGTAAGCAATTTTTAATGCTCTAACGTAAACGTTAGATACGATTTTTATAATCGACTAAATTCTAATATGATTATTAGAAAATGTTTATGTTATAAACAATAAATTGTTTTATGTAAACAATTTAATTATCTTACATGAAAGGTAGATACGATTTGTGTAATCGTTTTATTTTGAACAGATTAATGACTGTTTGATTTAAAGTTTCAAAACGAAACAACTAAAGAATGAAGATGCTATTGGGAACATTTTTGATTTATCCCAAAGTACACGTGTCATTGCATATCGAGGATGATTCCTAATGAAATGTGCAACCATTTATGCATCTTCTGATCTAGATGACATTGAAATGTCCGATACCGAAAGTGTTCAAGATAGTAACACTATATGACTTGGTGTTTAGAATTCATCTATGTGCCTTTTTAAACCATTACAAATAAACATTTGTTTTGGTGCGTTGGTTGTGTTCAATATCTTAAGATAACACATGCGTTTATGCACAATAATCACTATAACATATGAAAGAGATATATGTTATAGTTAACTATATTAATAAATTCTGTGGAATTTACTATAAAGTGATGATGACATATAGATGATTCTATTGCTTTCATTGTGTTTGAAATTATGTGGATTATGTGTCTACTAACTTAGAAGAGCATCCTAAATACATAGCATGAGATACAACAAATGAAAATTTGAAATTAATTTGTTGTATGTCATAATGAAACATGACTTTCTATTGAAGGAGGACTTCAAAACATGTCAAATGACGATGTCATTTGAGATGATTTTGGTAGACGTTGAAAGTGTTGAAGAAATAACACTTTAAGATTTGATGTTTAGCTATCATTCTTGTACCCGTTTAAAATATATTGTGTGTTATATTTTATTATAAATGTTCAACTATGGCTTAAGTTTGTTTATTTATTTTTAAATAAATAAGTTGATCTAGAAATAATAAAATGATATATGGTAAATAATATTTAAATTTTGGAGAATTTAAATTTTTCTAGTCTAATAAAGATACATATTTAAACGGAAATTACAAGTGGTGACTTGCACGAACACAATGAGCGGGTTATGATATTGACTTATATATGTTGTAAGTCTCATATCAAATATCAATGTAATATGGTGAGTGTATTAAAGCAAAATACACAAGAACGAAGGATGTCGTCTAAAATATGTTGAGAGCATCAACATGGAAATTCATAAGTGTATTTTGATTACTATAACATATGAAATAAATATATGTTATTATTGTAAATAATTTTAATAAATTTTGCACATTTTATTAAAGATACTTACAATAGTGATGGTCTTGTAGATTATGCTACAACCATTAACGTTATTGAAACTATGTGGAGGATTTATCCTTTAATTTGGGAGAGTATCCTAATATATGGTTTCATTGAAACAACCATATAAATGTATAAATCACTTTAGACACATGGGATGTCATATTGTTGAGTATTAATCTTGTTGATTATATCTCAAGAGTCTAGTGATTTTATACAAATAGCATACATCATATGTTGATGAATGTGTTCACCAAAGTGACTTGAGTTAAGACATATGTTTAAGTTCTTAAGATTAAATGGTGAAGCCTTAGAGATTAAAGGCAAATAAGTTATGATCCTAGATAATGGATGAAGTTAAATATAGTTATGAGTTTTTCTTAAACCAAGGGTTTAAAAATCTCATTATTCTTGTCTAAACTAAGATATGAATGTTTGTAGAGATAATGTGTTATCTCTAGGAGCTGTGATTGATCAGAATGATGCATCTTCTGTTCACATGCTAATATTTTAGTCTAAAGCATGCTAGACTAATACATGTTAATTTAGATGCTCTGCGGAGATTAAATTAACTTTAAACATTCAATATATGTGATGACATGAGAATGAGTTTCGGTTCATATAAGGAGAACTCATGGAGTAATATGTATGGATGAACTTAGTGACACAATGATGTATATATGTTTGATATTTTATCACATGTGTAAAAGTCATCAAAATATAAATTGCTCAAACTTAATCAAAGTGCAAGCAATAAGGGGGAATGTGTCATTTACAAAACAACCCTCTAGAGTTTATAAGAGATAGTATTTGAGAAGTTTCTCAATCTCTTGTGGAAAAGGAGAACTTTTCAGAGCACGATTTTAATAATTGGAAAATGGTTATCCAATAAGACTCAAATGTGGGGGTTGCTTGCACTTGAGACTTGTATGTTGAAATATTTTGTAATAAGGATTTTAGTAATCCAAATAAATATTGCAAATTCGTGACCAAGTGGGGGTACACGCTGGTTATACGGAGTCAATCAAGTTTATTGAACTCAAATGTCAATTGGTAAAATTCAAATTGTAGTTAGATATTTGAAAAAGCTTACCAAAGGCATGGTGAAACGTGTTTAGCCTTGAAATGAGTTTCAAATCATTCTAAAGACATGGTTATATAACTTGATCCAAGTTGAGATCACTGGTTATAGTCTTATAAATTGAAAAAGGGGCTAGTATGACTTGTAAGTCAAGAACACGTTATAACAACTTATCTCAATTGTAAATTATCATTGTTGACTTTGTGAAGTCAAAGATAATGTTTTGGATCCAATAACATGAGATATTAAGTTGAGGAATGTGACTAAAGCCTATGTAAAGAGATATTTGAAGGAAACCAAACCTTGTTGATTGGAGATTCCATGATCTAGGTTCAATAGGACAACTAATTCATATATCTAGGGTGGTCACTGTGGGGGCATAGTTATACAATGGATGTATAAGCTAATATATATATGTTGATATATATCCTCCTAAACTGTAAAATGGTGTTTAAATACATCCTAGTCCATTCCTATAACAATCAGTGACATTGTTGTGTGAGGTTAAGTATAATATATGGTTAATGATTTGTGTAAATCATGATAACCAAAATGCTTTTAATGATTGTAGACAAATCACCTATGTTAGAGAGAAGTGGGGTCGCTTCGAATGGAATTATGGGCATAATTCCTAGAGCTCTCGCAGAACCAGGATAGTGTTCCATGACCATAACGGACACGACAATGAGGGGTTAACCAGACCAGGAAGAGTATTGTGTGAAGTGTAATAACGTCTACGTAAAAAGGGGTTTAGTTCAAGGACATCGCGTCTACTAACCGCTAGGAGACCAAGTATACTTCACGAAGGAAAGTTCAAAGGGAATACCTACTTCTCCTGCAATACTCAACCGCTGAAATTGTGTCTTAACACTTGAGTGTATGAGTTGATTTTTATTCATGTGGGGGATTGTTGGAAAATTGATTTATTTGATTAATTATCAAATTTTATTTGAATTAAAATCAAGACTCTTCATATTACCCAATTAAATCAAGGCTTTTCAAATTACATGTATTGATGATATGTGTTAATTCAAGACCCTTGGTATCACCATATTGTAGTATAAATACAAGACAATTGGTGTCTTGTTTGTTGGTTGAAAAGAATACTACATAACATCTCACACAAACTTTGAAGAATTTCCAACCTTCTCAACTCTTCAAGCTCTCGCTTAAGAAATCTTTTTCAGGTGCAAGGTTAATCCCGACAGTACACATACTGTTTCGGTTGTTGTACCCTGGGAGACAGACGCGTTCGTCTTGAGAAGAGGCGCGAAATATGTTTTAAGGGAAGCGTATTGAATACGTGCCTCAACCATAATCATCAACATGTTTATTCTATGTCAATGAAGAATTGGTGGAAAACATAAGCGTATTGAAGTATTTGTGACCGGCTTGTCAATATTCTTGATTGAAGACTCGCTATTTGGAGTACCCAACGAAGACATGCATCAAAACATGTTTCGTATATAAATTAGTAATTTATATTCTTTTATTTTAGTCTTGTAACGGATAATGTACTAAATTATTTCTTACGAATAACGAGTGTATCGTTATTATGTATATTTTATTATTGTTTTATAATAAAAAACGTGAACCCGTATCCTACAATAAGTTCGGTTTGGGCCAGGTTCGAAACCAGAATTAGGGAACCGGCAATGGATTTTCAACAAAAAAAATTATTTAATTATAACAGCATAAAAAAATAAAAACAACCAAAATTATTTTTTTGTTTATATTTAATAACTTCACAAACAAAATAACTTCAAAAAATAACAAATAAACAACCACAATCGTTGTAAGTCCTATTGCGAATGAGTATTGTCATCATAGGTAAGTTTGTCGTCAGATATACCGGGAGATAGTCCTTCTGCCACCCCTCATCATGTACTTTTTATTCAAGTAATATTTCATCTTCGAGGTTTGTTGCGTCTTGAATATGATCAAGCATGTCCAAGTGATCTTTTAAGCACATACATATCTCTACCGATTCTCGAGTTAGTCTTGTTTTTGGCAACGATGAAACCCTACTAGTAAGAGAAAAATCATATTTCAAAGTTACTGTATATACTTTGACAGTTAATAATCAAGAGTCATGGTAGATAGAATTGGATAGTTTGCCTCATGTTTATTTCATCAAGTCTTAAGATCTAAATTGTGATAATTCTTGATTTGAAAATTAAGTTGACATAAAATTCATTTTACTATACCTCCTGGTCTCGCTTGAAAGGTTTCCCCTTTTTGTTGTTTCATTACGAACTATATTTCATATAGAAAGAAGTGAGTCTCGTATTTTGTTGACACTTGAAGTCAATATGCTCGGCCCATACATAAGTTTATGTTAGACCCATATATATTTAAATATAACTTATACATAAATTTCAAATTTAATTAAAAAATCATTTTGGTTTTAGTTGAATAATTTGGATCATATTTATACATATCCAAATTGTCATATATTTCTTCTATCAAACATTCAACCTTCATAAAATTTAAAATTGGGTCTAAAACAACAACAAAAGTAAACATGGGTGATAACTCTTTGATGTATTTTATACATTTTTATTTCATTGGTTTTTATCATTGTGCAAACATTTAGTTTATATATGACATTTTACATTGTAATTCCGAAAATACCAAACAACTAGTGGAATAATATATTCTAAATAATTTTGTAGTAACGATTTCGAATTCATAAAGAAAATAAGTTAGATATTGAATATTTTCCCAATACTCATCCAAAAAGTCATCTATCAAACCACTTTCGTAAAGATTAATTTGCACAAAAAATTTTTAAGTAACATAGAGTTCCACCGGTACTGGAATGTGACCAACAGAAGATGCAATGTGAGACAATGCATAATACAAAACTAGAAAGTACAAAGAGAGCATTTTTTGCATAATAAGAGCGTTTAAAAATATCAAGAGAGTAAAACGAACATAAAGAGCATGTGTTTTTGCATTTGATTTTCGTTTTAAAGTGTGGCACTTAATAAATTCATCTCACGTCTACTTATAGAGAGTTAAAGGGCTAAAAAAACCCAACTAGAAATCAGGTTCCAACAACTCAAAACCAATCCCGCAGCTAAAAACTGATCTAATAGCTAGAACAGATTAGGAACCAGTTTTTTTTGCCCGGTAAGAATCCGTTCTAGGTAAGAAGTTGTAATAAAATTTAAATTCAGAATTGGTTAGAAACCGACACGTTAAATTAAGTACAAGTCAGTTCTAGTGTGTATCAGTTTGAAATTGGTTCAGTTCAAGGTAGAACTTTTGGTTTTCGGTTTTAAAACATGTTCTTTATAATCATCTCTAGATTAGAATAAAGTTTAGCTTCTTCTCTCTCCATCACTATCATTGTCTTCAATCACTCAGAGTTGGAATCTTTGAAAGAGGCAGAGAAATAATTGAGAAAAAAAAAAAAATTGGGGTTAACATTTGAACCAATAAGAAATGGAAACATATACCACCACTTCCACTCCTAATGACTTCTCTCTTATCATTCAAAGATCAAAAGCCACTGAAAATCTGGAGAACAATATCTTTACTTTTATCCTTTTTCTACTCTAACTGCTGGCAACAAACAAGTCATTCGTTGTAACTTCAAAAGGGTAGTGGTCAAGATTTGAGTTCTACTAACAAAGATCTCAAGTTTAATCCAACTTTCATTGGTCTTCAATCTTTTAACTTTATTAAAAGCTATCTGTTCATCTCAAAAATGCATTTTATCAGTATTTCATAACCATACCGGACTGAACGGCCGAAGTAATTGGACAAAAAACCAGTTTGGTTAGCTTAGTTGAACAATTATTCATGGGAACCGGCAAACCGATGAGTCGGACCAGTGAAGCGTGCAGTTGGGCTAGTGAACCGCACTGGTTTGCCATTTTTCAATTTTTCTATAATAAATTACATATATAAATTTTATAATATTTATCACGTTTTTTGGTTTTTAAATCCAGTTCAACCAATCTGACCTAGTGAAAGTGTGAGACAGTGAAACGATCGTTTTGATGTCCAATATGGTTTTGAAAACATTGCATTTTATGTCATCCCTCTTAGTTCACCAAACATGTTAAAGTACAAAAAATAAGTCTCACCACTAGGAAGAAAAAAATTTCTTGGACAAACATGTTTACATTTGCACAAAACCTCTAGGTTCATCTCATTTTGTGTGTATAGAAAACAACCAACGATTAAAAAGGGTCGACATAAATAGGTGACTCATTTTTATAGTTAGTTGCATATTTTACGCTATTCATATGATTATTCAATGGAGAGTTTGTTATTGTTTATTTATTTAATAAATAAAAGAACATATAAAAAATGTTAGTTAACTTAGTTAAACAAAAATGAACATATGTCTTATTTGTTCTTCATGTTAACGAACATTTTTTTCATGTATATTTGTTTATTTACATTCGTTCATTTACATCCAGAAATGTTTTTTTTTGTTTATATTTGTTAATTATCATTTAGTGTTTTTTTATTATAATTAAGGCTCATGCTAACCCAACCATGTGAGCTTTAAATTTGTTTTAGATTAGCCAACTATGATAAACTCGGTATCATCCTTAGTTATTTTTGTTTATGTTGATTAAAATGTTATGTTTGTGAATTGTTCATTTGTACTATTAATTAACAAACACAAATATAATTAGTTTCTAACAAAATAAACACAAAAAAGAAAACCATGTTCAATAATATATTCATTTTTTATCATTTATTCATTTAAAGTTTAAAGAACAGACAAAAACATGTCATGTTTGTGTTCTTTAAGTTCATTTACAAGCATGTGCAGAATGCAACTAAGATGTCTAACCATACACAACATTGGGAAAAAAAAACGATCTTTGAACCAGGGTATGACTTTTACCATTTTTTTTATGGTTAGAACACGTCCGAATCCGATTCAAACCGCCAGTTCCTACCAAGGTATACCCGACCTAACAAAACAGGTTTTGCAACAGGTGTGAACCTTTTGAAAGCCAAAATCAAAATCTAGCCATTGGTGACCGAGTTCTAGCTGTTTCTAGCCCTTTTTTGGGGATTTTTTTGGAGATTAACATAATATAAATAGTTGTGATATGATTTGGTTTGGTACCACAATTGAAACCGCATGATGTAAAAAAAGTTCTCATTACGCTTGTTTTACTCCCTTTATTATGTTAAACACTTCACTACGCTCGTTTTACTCTCTATTTCATATTTTTAATATTCTATTACACAAAAGCTCACTCTACATCTTATGTTCAATGTTCCAATATCAAGTCAGCCATTGTTTGTGTTTTTACGCATAATAGGAACATGAAAATATGAAGTAATTGTGATTAGTTGAGATAAGTGATGAGTCCCAGAAGGTTTATTGCAAATTTTGGGGTCTACTTTTATTAAAAGAATCAAACTCGAGTTTGAAGAATAACAACCATTTTGCAAGACATTGAAAAGTGGCCCAAAAACCTTACAAACACAAATGGCCAGTGATGGTTCATTATGACATAGATATGGTTCGTGATCGAATGACATAGTTCATGATTCAAGAAGCGATATTGTTCGAACAATTCGATTACCCTCACTTGACACACATTATTTGAGAGACACTTCAACTAGGAGTGTAAACGAGCCGAGTCGTGCCAAGCCCAAACTTGTAAGAGCTCGACTCGTTATGACTCAAGCTCGACTTGTTAAGTGGTTTATTTTCAAAACTCAAGCTCATCATTAGAAAATTTTAAAGCTTGCACTCTGCTCAACTCAAGTTTTTAAGACTTAATAATTAAATAACTTGCTTTAATTATTAGTTTAAAATATATTAATAATTATATTTTTCAAATATAACATAAAATATATGATTTAAACATCTTTATCATAACTTTATGTATAAAAATTATTAATTTAACAAATATACATGTAATAATTTAAATACTAATCATATATATGTAAAGCTCGCTTAGGGTAGAGAGTTAACTCGAGCTTGATATGTGATACTTGAGCTCGGGATCGATAACTAAACGAGCTGTATTTTCAGGGCTAGGCTCATTTAAGCTGAGCTTATTAGAGCTATTTACCAATCCAATCCCGAGTAGCTTACAAGTTGGTTTGATTTGTTTACACTCACAGCTTCAAACTTGTTACAACCATGTAATTCGTAGAACGCCAAAGTGTTATTATTTAAAATTATGGAATAAAGAAAAATATTTTATTTTTTGAAAATTTAAGTACAAGTGTAAACTCGACTACTAGCATTTGGTGTGCTCCACATGATTTACCCAAATAGTACATTTGCATCACCACCCATTCAATAAATATCATTTCATGGCAAATGATGAAACGTAAAATTGCTTTTGAACTTTACTCGAGTTATGCATGAGATTGACACATTATTTGGGTCACGTGGTTCTCATTTTCATCATTCTACATAGGAGCAACGCTAACCTTACATTGAACCATATAGTTAACTACCCAAGGAGATGAGTGTGACACTACGACCGATGACGGAGTCATCGGGTCGGCATGAACTGTAAATTGTTCAAAAGTACATGGTATTAAAATGTAAGTAATTCAAACATTGCATTTAATTAAATTCAATTCAAACATATTTAAAATATACAAGACATAGTCAAATAATTCAAAACCTAATCGATTACACTAATTAATGCTTAATCAAATTACCTAGGTCCAAGTTTTTATAGCATTCCTAGTTTGTGGTTCCACTTGAAACATGTTTAATATAAAGAGTCAACTATAAAGTTTGTGAGCATTCACAGGTTTTAAGTGCACACCAAAAATAGTTGCACTACAGATAAAATGTCATTTACTAGCACACATTTTTAGCGACATTTAATTTTTATGCAACAACTAAACGATATAGTGGCAGTTTGAGTGTATCACATTTGTTTGACCCATACTTTTAGTGTCACTTTCTATTTATGTCTTTAAATTATATTTTCAGTGGCACTTTTAATATGCCACACTGAATAAACATGTATTTTTATGACATTTAACTTGTGCCACTAAATCATTTTAACATGTTTCACACTTATCAATTTATTATTTTCTCTCAAAATTCATTCCCCCCTAAAATTCTCTAAAACAAATTTTAATAAACTTAATTCCATCCTAAGTTTACCATTTCCTGAAAATTACCTCTACTTGTTTCTACCCTAATCAGCATTCGCGAACGAAATTCAGCCCTACTTCACTACGAAAATCAAGACATCAGGCTCAACAACATTCAACCGACTCTTGTGTCCTCCGATTAGGGTTCTCTAACATTGATGACTCTTGTTTCATAACCCGACATTCACGAATCTTGTTTCATAAACCGAAATTCACAATATGAGAATCCTCGACTCTTGTGTCCGCCCCAAAAAAAAAAAATTCAAAATTGTAGCCTTCCCATGGCATATAGGAAAAGGAAAATCTTCCATCAAAGTGGATTTTCCAATAACTTACGAAAAAAAAAAGTTCTCTAACATTCACGACTCTTGTTTCATAACCCGACATTCACGACTCTTGTTTCATAAATCGACATTCATGACATCAGAATCCTCGACTCTTGTGTCCTCCAATTAGGGTTCTCTAACATTCACGACTCTTGTTTCATAAACCGACATTCACGACATCAGAATCCTCGACTCTTTGTGTCCTACAATCGCTACTCTAGCAATGTCACCGCGTGCCCTTCTTTTTACGCCCTTCTTTCTTACTCATGTGTGAATAGAAGACTAGAGAAACATTTTAATTTGTTCTAATTAGGGGGTTTTTGTTTTTATGTGTTGCCTCTACAGGATTGGAGGTCAAGCAAATCAAAGGTTTGTTCACTTGAAGCTTTTATTGTTTACTTGAAGCTTTTATTGTTCTCTTGATTTCATTTTTGATTTCATGATCAGAATTCGTGATAGTTACGTGAGTAATGTGTATCAGTGCATATGTAATTAGGGTTCTATGTGCAACAAAAACTTCTAACCTTTTTTCCAATTGAATTTACGTTCAAGAATTTGCACATGTATGCAAACTAAAGTTGTTGATTGTCTTCTGCCATAGTGGTTCTATTTGTGATTGAAAAATTCCTATTCTTATGCTTTTATCTAAAATTTTTGTTTTAGAGACTTCTCATGCATTCATTTTTCACATTAATTAAGTGCTTTATAATTAGTTGATTTTTATACTCAAATGAAAACAAATTGCCCAGGATTATGAGAAGAATATACTAATGTGTAAACTAATTATAACCACAATTGAATCCTTTGGACGAATTATTTTTCAAATTTTGTTGGCATTGCAGTTTAGGTAAATTATTTTTAGTTTATTAAGTCCAAATCTTGTAGTTTTAACCTTTTTAACGACTTGAATATCAATATATGTGTGTGTATAATACACACACATACGGTGAGAGCTTTTGATATGCATAAATTATTAATGCTTTTTATATGGTTAATGTTGGTAGGGTTGATATCATGAGAAGTTTTCGAACTAAGCCATATGATAGAGAAATTTTCATCAATGATTAAATTATGCGTGATGTGCAAATATTTGAAGACCGAAAGATGTTGCTTATTACATTTCTTTTGACATTTTTTGTATTATGTTTCGAGTCAATGTAGTGCCCCGATCCCGGACTCTCGAGATGACGCCACTGACAACGATTGGAATTACTCTAGAACACAAAGATATATAGAGTTAAAAGGCAACTAAATGAAAAAAAAAAAAAAAACTTTAACTTATTTTATTAATAGGTATATAAATCCAAGAAAAACTACAATATAGTAGGTTCAAACTAAGCCAGTACAAAATTCTTAGATAAGCCTTCCTTGTGTCAGTTATGCATTAGCCTTTCCTTTGCTACATGAGCCATTATTCATTCCTGATATGCATACTCAAACAAGTCAGTTAAAACTAGTGAGTTTTAAGTTTTACAAATTATAGTCCATAGACCCTTACATACATAAATACAAGTTCACCAAATCATTATGAATACATTGTACAATATCTCAAATAACCTCAATAATACCATCTATGCATTCCCTACTAAAGAACTGCCCAGAGGTCGCGCACCCTCTGAAGTGATCGTCACGACTTATTCGGACCCAGTTATAACCTGTCATAGCAGTCTTATTCTAAGTAGCGCTTAATACAAAGACTATTATAGTGGGTTGAAAACCATTTTACAAAATATTTTTTTACACCTTTATTCAAAAACATTTTCACTACTATATGTTGTACCAGCATCGCAGCGCTAAAGTGCAGCCCAACCACATCCAGAAATTCAAACCATATTTTATGCTCAATCGCATCCGAGACTTTCAAAATTATTTATTGCTCAACCACTGTTGAGACTTGAAGCATTTTTTGCCCAACCACAACGGGGTTAAAAGTTTTTACAATTTTGTAGCATGCATATCAGCTCAAAATGATAAAGCATTTAAAATAGGGCTACGAAGAGCTCACTTGACTTGTATAATACTCTGATATAACCTTGATCCTCTAGCTTGATTCCACGTAATCACAGGAATCATTACATAAGCAATAACACATTTGGGTTCTAATCGAGTAGCACAATAACTTATATTAAGTTGTCCTTTATACGAGTGTTTGGCTCGTTTCGTTAACCACGAAGTATTATGTACATAAACATGCATAAATATTTCTTTAACATGTTATCATAGCCTGTGGATAAGTCTTGTGTTACTTCGTGAAGATAACTTACTAAACGAAAGCTTTTAGACTTACCTCATGATAAACGAGCAAAGCTTCGATTAGTATTCTGATTGGGTTTCGAGCGTAATTTGAGCTTCCTACTACTTATATAACTTCAAAGGGACTTAGAAGGGTTTTTTTTTAGAAAAGTATAAGGTTTGAATGGAATATGTAAGAAAAATGAACCAGTGAAGTCTATTTATATTAATTGGCACGAAAATCTAGGAAACCATGTCATGACACGTCGATAGACGCGCGACAATCTCTAGGGACACGTGGCAGACTTTGGGACACATGGCAGGGCTATGTGACACGTGTCATGGCTGCTTGACACGTGTCAAGGCTACTAGACACGTAATAAATCACGTGCGATGCTTTTGAAACTTGTTTTCGCTATTCCCGTTTCATACGAAATCTGTTTTGTGCACCGTTTTCGCCCACGTTCATGATTTTCAGATATCTATCCAATCATATAAATTTTATAACCAGAATCCACAACGAAATTTGGGGTCTACTTATGATGATTGGTTTAACTACTCGGTTTAACATATGTTTTGTTATGTACATTGTGTGCTCATCTTCTTTCACCCAATTTAATCGTTATTATATAACGTATCTATTGTGAGTATGACTTATTTGTCTCCTTGAAAAATTATCATAGTCATATCCTCACATGTCTTTTTTTTTTAATATAACGAACGCTTAAATACTGATTACATTATTGAATTACAGGGTTAAAGTCAAATTAATGCATTGAACATAAATAAACATTCATTGCGCATCAAGAATAAATAAGAAAGGATAGAGTTTCCTCATCTCATCCTCTGTTTCCATGTCGCCTTAGATCCTTTCCGATGCTCCCATTGCACTTCAACCTGTTTGACAACTTTTTATTTAATCTTCTTATTGACCGGTCAAGTATTGCTACAGGTTTATCGATATAATTCAACTTATCGCCAAATTCAATATCGTCCAAAGGTATATGTGAGATCTTGTCTGCCAAACATTTTCACAAATGTGATACATGAAGGGTTGGATGTATTCCATTTGATTCTAAAAATAGATCCAATTGATTGGCAACTTCTCCTACTCGGGCCAATATTTGAAAAGGTCCTACATACCTTAGACTTAATTTGCCCTTATTTCGAAATCGTATAATTCTCTTCCATGGCGAGACCTTTAATGAAACATCCTCTCCCACTTGGAATTCAATCGGTCTTTGCCTTTTGTTAGCATATGATTTCTGTCTATCTTGCGTTGCCTTTAAACAGGCTTTGATTTTTTCTAATTCTTTTCTCAAGGTTCGTACAATAGCCTTATTTCCTATCTCCTTTTCCCCTGTTCTGTAACATCCGTTAACATTGGAGCAGACGCGCGAGACCCTGTAAGGCCCAACAAGGATTCGATCATATTTCTAGGCTCAACTAAAGTATTCGGGGCCCAGACAAATCCACATTCATTATTACGTATGTGTCAGAAGGACCATATCATATCATATCAGTTCATGATTTGTAGTTACTAAGGAATATGGTATTAGTAGATCTCAAAGAAACATTCATCACATGATGCTTATTCAAATAGATGACCAACCGATTACATGTTTAGAATCATAACTCGAAAATGAAGAGAATGAGTGGAAGCGAAATTTCAAAACGAAGCTCCGATTTTAAGATACACCGAATCGAAAATAGCGTTAAATAAGAGGTCAAATATTTTGAACTCTTTAAGTTTTGAGATTATGACCATTGGAAAGAGCTCGAAAAATCGTGAACGTAGGCGAAAACCGTGCGCAAAACGGAGTTCGTATGCTCCCGGAATCGCGAAAACAAAATCAAGTCTAACTAAGGCGGTGGAGGTACGCGAAGAAAACTCTCCGCGGTACGCGACGGATGCAGATGGCGTAAAAATCTGATTTTCTTGATCAGAACGCATCCAGAAGCTTATATTTCGTTTTGTTCGACCTTTTACGCTCAAAAACACTTCCAGATCGTATTTTCAGCATCCAAATTTCATTTTGAAGCCTTCTAAACCCCCGGATCGTATCAAGGAAGGTTTCTGCAAGTCCGGATCGTTGTTTTACCCGCAGAAATCCGTCAGATTAGGTAACGGTTCGTTTTAACCTTCTAGCTTGATTTTGATTGATTTGATCTTATTCTTGAACGTAATGAGATAGTTAGGATTGTTGATTATTGCCTAGATGATGGCTAGGAATGATTTTAAACAAAGAACACGATGTTCTACTGGATAAATCCTTGTTTTGAGCCGTTGTAATGCCCGGTTTTCATGAAACTATATCTTAGATTAAAATGGTTCAAACCATTTGATTTTAACAATGATTGTGATTGTCTTGATCATTTCTTGAAATGCTAGGTTTCATCCAAGTGTTTCAAACTAATGATAAGCATAAAGATAATCATTGGAATAATGATCTGATGTTTATGCTAACAATCAGATTAGTACATTGAGCATGGTTATTAAGCCTATTTTAATATCACATTCTCATGTTTCATGATACCTAAATGATCAATAACAAGGATTGACTATTCCTAAGCCAGAAATTCATCTAGGAAATCGTTAGTGAAATAATCAACAATCAACATCTATTTGATTAATCCGAAAATGTCGTGATTAATCCAGTAAGTCATTAACTCCTTAATAGGAACCTAAATCATTATAGGTTCCTTGTTATCGCACCTTGTGCAACATTAACTTAAGGAGGCTGATTAAGGATTAAGATCAGCTTAATGACTTAAACTATGATTCTTTGTTATCAAAAATCTAGGATTAATCCGATAATCCAATTCAAATGCAAGAAACTCATAAAACATTAATAAATTGCAGAACTCTCTTCGAATCTTGAGTGATACTTCGATATCAAAACACTTCGATGATCAGGTGAGACTCATAAACCCCCTTTCCTTTAAATGTTTACCAAAACTCGGGGTGGAACATGTAGACATCTTTTCAAAACATATCTTATCAATCATTGTGAAATCATATATCATTATCATGAGGAACGTCATGATAAACATTTATCAACTACCATGAAATCATATATCATTATCATGAGGAACGTCATGATAAACATTTATCAACTTATTAAAAACACGCGTATCACGGTTATGACAAGGGTTGGTGCGCCACTTCAGCATGGCTGGCTAAGGCACCCATAACCAACTACACGCGTTCAATGAACATTTTATCGAACTATTAAAACAAGCGTATCACTTGGGAACTTTGGTTATGTGGAGGCTATTTGGGACCATTCTTATGTAAGCATCATTAACTTGTTATCAAGCCCTTGATAGTACTGATATGATCATATGCGGGAACGCAAGAACATTATCACAAATCGCTCCGACCGTGGGTTGGACATCATCATGTGATCTCACAATCGTTATTAACGATTCATCATCATTAGGTTTGATGTTTGCATGCCCAGGTGGATTCAATTTCAAAGTACCTACTTGATCACTTGTGAATACTATATCATGGAAATCAATGTTTGAACAATCATTTTAATACTATGAAAGTCTATATTTGAACCATAAATGTACATTAACAAAACCTATGATTCTCACTCAACTATTCGTAGTTGACTTTTTATGCTACATGTTCCAGGTTACAATTCACCCACCAGCTCAAGAACGGTGGATCAAGTACACAGGTAAACCAGAAGTCAAGGAGAGATCTTCAATTATGGCTAAGCAATCATTACGTCACGCGCCGTGGATTCCGCACGCGGCGTGGGGTGTGACAGGTTGGTATCAGAGCCATGGTTGTAGAGATTTAGGATAACCCTTTAATGGATTACCTAGACTACAACCTAAGAATCTCTTATATGTTTAGACATCGTGTCTAAACTCTATCTCCCTTGATTCTTGGAACTTTCTGGTTTACTAAATCTTTTGCTTTTCGTTCTTAGAATGACTAGCAACAATCATGAAATCATTCGTTTGGCTGTTATCATTGCACGACAGATGACTGTTGTATTAGCCAAATTGTCATTTGATTCTATTGTACTCTTTGGTCTTTAAGTAGCACTTTAATCATAATCACGATCACTCTGTTGAAAATTTGACTTCGTTCTTTTCGAACTGATTTCGGATGCCAAACCCAATCTTCTACGGGCATAAAAGGTACATTAGGAATCATACAATGGAGTGAGTCTGTTGGATACACCTTTGGATACCTTAATTGCTCTATAGACCAGAATGCCTAAACGGCTGTAAATACTCTTTCAACAAGGAACATTGATCTAATGGGATGACGAAAAACCTAACTAGAGAATGAGAAGTTATTCCAAGTATGTCATTGGAAGACTTTATAGTTCTATTAATCGATTACTACTATTTTAAGCATGTGATCAGGAAACTTGACAATAAACTCTAGAACCTATTCCATATTGAATGGGACAATAAAACTTACCCTACTCGATTTCACGAACTGAGTATACTAGTCCCAATGGTAATTTCACTTCATCACAAACACTGATAAGTACGGTAAAGGAAACTTAGGAGGCAACCTACTACTCTCAAGATATCTACTCACTCTAGCACATCGGAACCAACAAACATGTGAAAGCAAAATACTTCCCACAAAAGGACAACAGTTTGGGAACAACAGATCAAAAGGTGAAATCAAAAATTCTATGAAGGAAACAAAAGAAAGTTAAGAACTTAGTTGAATAGTATACCAGAGATAAGTTCTTAAACTCATATCTATGTGAGAAACCTACATATGGAATCTCGACCTTTAGGAGACACATGCAACTACCATCATTTCATTAAAGGCATATGTCAGTTATGCGCTTGATGTGAACAATTAGATCATCCAACGACAACTTGTCGGTTAACTCGAAACCCACCTAGAACAAATACACTATGCCAACTAGTACCAAGGATAGAACCTGTTATGCCTGCAACTCAAGTGCCTACATCAAAAGCCAACATTTTAATCTTAACCCCTATGCTCAAAATGCACCTTCTCCTGTCCTACTTGTTGGTGCATCAGAATCATAAGAGTGAGCTGTTGAAAGAACGGTCTCATGAAATCTTGATTGTCATCAAACACCAATGTTACATCTTGTACCCACTTGGAATACGTTCGGCTGTGAACATATTCTACAATATATTCGAGCGATAAACGAATACGTGTTGGGTCTGTTACATATGGATGTACGTGCATCATGTAACTCTTTGAACTTCATGCTACTAGAAACTATTTCATAGTCTATCAGAAAACTCAAGCCGTTGATCATAGATCATAAATCATAATGAGATCATGAAACTATCAGTGACCCACGATGTCATAATGGGTCTATCAAACTATCGAGCTAAACTGTAAACTTTGAGACGAAATCAATGGTTGATCAACTATTAGAACTATCAAAACTCATGGATCATGTTAGGATCACATATCATGATCATATTAGAACAAGAAGGGATAGGGAACTTATCCCAGTCAAACTTAGAACTTGTGAACAGAACTCAAAACATTGGAACAAAGTCACAATGAAAACCATGGTAATAACAAGTGAAATCTAACTTGAGCAGAGTTAAAACAAACATGCAGTACAATTTCTAGCTGCGATCGGCCGGCGTAATTGTAAATTGTAGTACATGGGAGTTTTGGGGAAGTTCAAGGTAAATAAACAACTATTACCCTAATATCATTAACACTCATAAGAACATGAGAAACACAATGAGCATAATCAAGCGTCGTGAAATCTTGAAACAAGAATGAACAACATACTTGAGGTATGTGATCAAATCATGAAAATGGAATCACATATCAAAACATGGAATCTAAAATGAAACTAACAAATTAAACTGCGATTAACATGAGCATATGCACAGAAAGAAAGTTATTTACGTATATTTGATACGTATTCCTTTCAGCCATCACTATCATACTGTCATTCTTTGAAATACTCTATGATGTCAGCTATATGTTTTTTTAAGATTCTTGAAAACCCTCTAGCAATTTGATTCGGGCCCAGTTGGGCTATGTCTATAGCTATTCTTGAATTTTGGGAAGATTACAACAATTATCATGTTAACCAAATATGCCTAGATGAAACTGTGAGTCGACATGAGGTGTCAGTCTCAATCATTTGTAAATGAGATAGTCAACTTCACCTCACGAGTCTGACAAACCTTTCTAAAGGCATTGGTAACATCACTTAATCTAAACACATCTTACCTGCCTCAAGTGGATGGCCAACTGAATGGACCCTCAAGATCCTAGGAAACACAATGAGAGGCGGTGTTTACAAATCTAATGATAGTTGAAATATATACGCACTTCTTACTTGTTGCAATCCTTTGTAACAATAGTCACTACACATGCATTGGGGGTGTACAACCCAAAGCTTACATAAACCGGAAGATAGAGCTTTTGTACTTTGAACTGAGGTGAGTAAGCCTGAAATTGATAAATGGAACTATCAATGGAAATTACTGTTCCACTGGACATAAATAAACTGATCATAGTTGAGCAAGGAACCATGTGAAGGAAAACAGGAAAAAAAAAAAAAAAAAAAAAAAAAAAAAACTTACGAGACTCCAGGTTACTACCAGGGTAATGCTGGAGATGACATTATGATCAAATACAATTAGATCTGAGTAACAAGATAAACTAACATCAGAAAACATGGTTCTTTCAAGATTCTAAACAAATTTGGATAAGCAGCATAAAGATTGAGATCATCTCTTAAACATAACAACCTACATGATGTGATTCATGTATAAAACATTGGAAAGTTATTTTTTTTAGTTAATAGAACACTGGTAGTTTCCTTCTAAGCAAATTCATGAGGATGATGAATTTCAGCATATAAGAAAACTAGCTGAGATCTTAAGACACGAAGAAAAAAAAAAACTAAGTCAGACACTTATAGAATAAGTCAAATGGAGCTCTAGACATGAACTCAAATTCACGTATGAGCATGTAGATTGCACGCGTAATGCAATTGTTTTTCCCAAACAAACTATCATAAGTACTGAAAGCTAAATTTCGGGACGAAATTTATTCAACGGGGGGAGACTGTAACATCCGTTAACATTGGAGCAGACGCGCGAGACCCTGTAAGGCCCAACAAGGATTCGATCATATTTCTAGGCTCAACTAAAGTATTCGGGGCCCAGACAAATTAACAGACAAATCCACATTCATTATTACGTATGTGTCAGAAGGACCATATCATATCATATCAGTTCATGATTTGTAGTTACTAAGGAATATGGTATTAGTAGATCTCAAAGAAACATTCATCACATGATGCTTATTCAAATAGATGACCAACCGATTACATGTTTAGAATCATAACTCGAAAATGAAGAGAATGAGTGGAAGCGAAATTTCAAAACGAAGCTCCGATTTTAAGATACACCGAATCGAAAATAGCGTTAAATAAGAGGTCAAATATTTTGAACTCTTTAAGTTTTGAGATTATGACCATTGGAAAGAGCTCGAAAAATCGTGAACGTAGGCGAAAACCGTGCGCAAAACGGAGTTCGTATGCTCCCGGAATCGCGAAAACAAAATCAAGTCTAACTAAGGCGGTGGAGGTACGCGAAGAAAACTCTCCGCGGTACGCGACGGATGCAGATGGCGTAAAAATCTGATTTTCTTGATCAGAACGCATCCAGAAGCTTATATTTCGTTTTGTTCGACCTTTTACGCTCAAAAACACTTCCAGATCGTATTTTCAGCATCCAAATTTCATTTTGAAGCCTTCTAAACCCCCGGATCGTATCAAGGAAGGTTTCTGCAAGTCCGGATCGTTGTTTTACCCGCAGAAATCCGTCAGATTAGGTAACGGTTCGTTTTAACCTTCTAGCTTGATTTTGATTGATTTGATCTTATTCTTGAACGTAATGAGATAGTTAGGATTGTTGATTATTGCCTAGATGATGGCTAGGAATGATTTTAAACAAAGAACACGATGTTCTACTGGATAAATCCTTGTTTTGAGCCGTTGTAATGCCCGGTTTTCATGAAACTATATCTTAGATTAAAATGGTTCAAACCATTTGATTTTAACAATGATTGTGATTGTCTTGATCATTTCTTGAAATGCTAGGTTTCATCCAAGTGTTTCAAACTAATGATAAGCATAAAGATAATCATTGGAATAATGATCTGATGTTTATGCTAACAATCAGATTAGTACATTGAGCATGGTTATTAAGCCTATTTTAATATCACATTCTCATGTTTCATGATACCTAAATGATCAATAACAAGGATTGACTATTCCTAAGCCAGAAATTCATCTAGGAAATCGTTAGTGAAATAATCAACAATCAACATCTATTTGATTAATCCGAAAATGTCGTGATTAATCCAGTAAGTCATTAACTCCTTAATAGGAACCTAAATCATTATAGGTTCCTTGTTATCGCACCTTGTGCAACATTAACTTAAGGAGGCTGATTAAGGATTAAGATCAGCTTAATGACTTAAACTATGATTCTTTGTTATCAAAAATCTAGGATTAATCCGATAATCCAATTCAAATGCAAGAAACTCATAAAACATTAATAAATTGCAGAACTCTCTTCGAATCTTGAGTGATACTTCGATATCAAAACACTTCGATGATCAGGTGAGACTCATAAACCCCCTTTCCTTTAAATGTTTACCAAAACTCGGGGTGGAACATGTAGACATCTTTTCAAAACATATCTTATCAATCATTGTGAAATCATATATCATTATCATGAGGAACGTCATGATAAACATTTATCAACTACCATGAAATCATATATCATTATCATGAGGAACGTCATGATAAACATTTATCAACTTATTAAAAACACGCGTATCACGGTTATGACAAGGGTTGGTGCGCCACTTCAGCATGGCTGGCTAAGGCACCCATAACCAACTACACGCGTTCAATGAACATTTTATCGAACTATTAAAACAAGCGTATCACTTGGGAACTTTGGTTATGTGGAGGCTATTTGGGACCATTCTTATGTAAGCATCATTAACTTGTTATCAAGCCCTTGATAGTACTGATATGATCATATGCGGGAACGCAAGAACATTATCACAAATCGCTCCGACCGTGGGTTGGACATCATCATGTGATCTCACAATCGTTATTAACGATTCATCATCATTAGGTTTGATGTTTGCATGCCCAGGTGGATTCAATTTCAAAGTACCTACTTGATCACTTGTGAATACTATATCATGGAAATCAATGTTTGAACAATCATTTTAATACTATGAAAGTCTATATTTGAACCATAAATGTACATTAACAAAACCTATGATTCTCACTCAACTATTCGTAGTTGACTTTTTATGCTACATGTTCCAGGTTACAATTCACCCACCAGCTCAAGAACGGTGGATCAAGTACACAGGTAAACCAGAAGTCAAGGAGAGATCTTCAATTATGGCTAAGCAATCATTACGTCACGCGCCGTGGATTCCGCACGCGGCGTGGGGTGTGACATGTTCCACGCCAACAAACTGAGGTTTTGCACCTCCTTCCATATAACATGTCATAGGGAGGCATACCAATGCTTGAGTGGTAGCTATTGTTATATGAGAGTAAAAGATAACAAGAAAAGAAATATAAAGAGAACAAAGAAAGAATACAAAAATAAGGAAAATATGAAACGAAATAGTTCAAAAGATAAATTATAAGTTAGATTATATAAATAGTTATTTAATGAACAAAGCTAAAACTCACTCAGTGTGCTGGCTTTTGTGTGCATGTTAGTTTGACATGTACGCACAAGAGAAAGGACTAGTATCGTCCTCACGTAACCTACTTGATATATTTCAATAATTTTGGCATTTGTGTAATGAACAATCATACATATTTTGGTTTTAGTCGCAACTAAAAAAGTTTTAATTCGATGGTTGTAAAATATTATATTACTATTATATCGCTTTGATATGTTAAGGTTTTTGGATCAAGAATTACGTACATGATTTATAAATTAAACAAGTAAGATTTCTGAGAAGTTTAGGGCCTTATAAGATCAATCAATGAAATGATTTCCTTGAATTATCAATGTTGTTATATATTTTGCTTATGATTATATATAAACACATAATCTTATCCTGACAGATTATATTTAAAATCTAACTGAATTTTTTGACATTTTCAAAACTGCCGCTATAAAATTACTAGAGGTTTCTTATCCTGCTAGTTGTTTCGTACTATCGAAATTGTATTTAATGATGAAAAACATAGAAGAACTTTGAAAATAAGAACCAAATGTTTGAAGAAATAATAATTCTTGATAAAAAAGGTTTTATAGCATAGTTCAAAGACCTATCACCCGTATTTACTTACACCACCGCTTTAAACCCATTTTTGAATATTACGTGAGTTTAATGTTTGATAGACGAAGTATATTTTTATTTGGATATGCAAAGAAGAAGATCCAAATTATTCAACTGAAGCAAAAAAGAGTTTCCAACTTATTTAAGTTTTATGTATGATTTTTAATTAAATATATAGGCTTAACATAAGCATACATACGAGATCAAGGACATCAAGTTAAAGTGGTAGCAAACCACAAGATCCGTTTCTTTTTTTCATGGTTGTAGAAGTCGCTGGACGCTAGTCGGGCGGCGAGGTACCGCCTAGGGATTAATCGAGATTAATCGACGCTAGGCGGATTGGAATTTTTATATGTAATTTTACAAATATATATTATATACGCACATCAATATCAATAATTTAATATAATACTTCAAATCAAGGTTGCAAAAATCGCTAGGCGCTCCCAGGTCGGAATAGCTTCTTGGAGCGAGTAATCGGGGAGTACTCGGCCCTAGTCGGGAGTACTCGGGTAAAACTCAGGAAGTACTCAGCCTCGGGACAACCCCTTGAAGCGAGTACTAGGCCTTGGAGGCCGACTTTTGCAACAGTGCTTCAAATAATTTTAAAAAATATACTTAAATATACTAAAAAAAGTACTTTAAAGTGCAAACTTAAACACTGAGTTCAAAGTTTAGAGATAAATTTCGATGTTAACTGCCTGGATTCGATGTTTAGAGACATTAAAGATTTTTGGTTGAGAAATGTCTAAATAATCATGAAATTGATCCCTTTTTACTATAAAAAAGTCAAAAAAAGTCAAAAAAGTGAAAAAAAAAATAAAAATCTGATTGGGCCGCCTAGACCCCACCTAGGCCGCCTAGCACCACCTAGGCCAAAAATTAGACAGTAGATGGGCGCCTAGCGCCTAGGCGGCCGCCTAGGCCGATTTTTACAACATTGTTTTTTCTTAATTAAATATTGTTCATAATGAAACGATAAAATACAAATGAGTAAAGCCCCTTCAAGCAAGCACTTAAGGTATAGTGGGACAATTTTTATGTCCATTTTCAATCTCATAATTATCACAATTTAGATCTTTTGGGCTAGTGGAAAGAAAAGGAATCTGACTTTCTGATTCTAGCCACTATGTCCCATGATTTACTAACTGTTCAAGTTTCTATGGTATCTTCGAAATCCACATTTTTCTCAGCGACATGTTTTATTTTTACAAAGAATAAGACTTACTCCGGAGTTGTTAATTATATGTATTTGCTTAAAATATCACAAGGGCACGATTGATCTAATTGAAAGTGTATCAAGTATGGAAAATGAAATAAAACTTGAAACAAAAGTACACGATAAGGTGGAGGAAGATTATCTCCCAATTCATCTCCCGATATATCCTATAAAAAAACTCGCTTATGATGGCAATACTCCTATGCAATAGAACTTACGACGATTTTTTTGTTTGTTTTTTTTATTTTTATATTTATTTTGTTCGTAAAATTATTAAAACATAAATAAAAAATGATGCTTATTTATATTTTAAATGTTATTATATATAAATTAAAAAATAAAAATTTGGAACCGGTTTCTAAACCCAGATTTGGACCCAAACCGGTTCAACCGGGTATGCTTTTCAAACTGAGCAACCAGTTCCGGTTTCTCTCTAAAACCGGTTCCAGTGTACTCGATGACTAGAAAAACGAGTTCCAGACCGGTTCCAATTCCAGCCCAAAAACCAGTTTGCCCATATCTAGTTAGACATGAGAAGAAAGAATTATGAGTCAGTTTTTCAAGCAAGATGAAAACTTGTAATGTTTAAGGACAACAAAATGGTGAAGAAGCAAAGATAATTATCCTTTGGATATTCAAAACTATTCTTTGTACACATGTAATTTAAAAAGAGGCAGGAAAAATAGCTCGCAACGGCTTATTTTGGATCCTGTAATACAACAGCAGCAACAGAGAGAGCCTGATGCATTAATCTAACTGGCAGAGTGAGTCTTCCTTGAAGCATAGGTTCGGTATGCTGCCAATGCAATTACGGCTGCAGCAGCACCAACTGCAAATTTGTAAAGAAAAAATTTCGACCCGGTTATTATGAAGAGCCCGTGAAGATTTTTTTTATAAAATATTTTAAAATAAACAGATCAAGGGGATTTAAGGTTGCCCAAATTGTAATTATGCTGTATCATACTCCCATTCCTAGATAACTATTGCAATAATATTTGACAAACTATTGAAATTTACAAGTATATTTAATTGAGTTAATAGACATGTTTTGATTTCTGATATTTTTCAAAGTTAGTTGTCTATTTAACACGGTTATCCTTTTAAGTAACCAACTCATTTGCCCATGTGTAATATGCATTTAAGTGAAATTAAACAATCAATCATACCCATAAAATCTCAGTATGGCTATTTGTAGGATCTGGAGAGGGTGGTATGTGTTTAAATGCGAGCGAGTATCAAATTTTTACCAGAGGCAAGCATGAGGGAGCGATTAACAATGTGACGATATTGCTTCATGTTTCTTCCATATTCGGTTTCAGGGACACTTAAATGACAGCGTTCAGCTGCATTTACGATTCTCCAAAAAATATTATTCATCTCTCGTTTCTTTACGCTTATACGAATGGGTGCATCTATTTTTAGTTCCTGACAGATCTAGAGAAAAACGGTGGCTTGAATTGAATGTGATGTTCATAGTAAGATAATTTTAAAAAATGTAGCAACGAAGGTAATTATTACCGCTTCTGAATCTCTGATTGCCATCGGGTAAGAATCCAAGTCATCCTTAGCAGCAACAAATAGGCATGGCACACCATAACCAGTGTCTTCACCTCGCCTAGCTACATCCATAAGAAATTCTGATGCTCTTTTTAAGGAATATTCATCTGAACTGTAAAAAGCAAAAGCAACCAATATGTCACCCTAGACTAGATGTGGTAATTTTGCATGGATTGATTCAGGTTTTGTTTTATTTGTACCGGTTAAACGGATTTTATTTAATTTTAATGCATATAAGAGTGTGCCCATTGGTTGATTTAGCCCTCTCTTTGTGGAGGGGACTGTGGAGGGGCCGAATCACTTAGTGACATGACCTCAAGGTCACAGATCAACAATCTTACCAGTTACTCTAAGGACACTTCCTAAACCATTCTATTCAACTAGGATTATTGTTGTCATAATATTGTTTTGTAGTCATAACCAACACATTAATATTGATTTAACAAACTGAACAATTTGCTAGCGCCATTTCAACCCGAAATTGTTTTAATGTGTCACCCAACATGCAACCCGTCTATCTTGTCACCTCCGCTAAAGACAGTTTACAACACGAGGGGGAATAAGAAGAATCGATATTGATAAAAAATAAAAGAGAACATTTTTTATTAGGCTCCCCTAAAGCTATAAGAACTATCATATGTTGACATCCTGTAGGATCACAAGGGCAGAATACAGATTCAAAACACTATCAGTCAATTTTATTACCTCAATGTAAAGGTGACCATTTCAATCCAATTATATGGAAACAAGTCAACCTGGTAGTATTTTATTAATAACAGGTCACAATGGGCAAACATTAGAAGTAGCTAAACATAAAAGCAATCAGCTAGGTTTGTATTTCAATTATAATAAGTCACTTTGTTCAAATAAAGATTATAATTGTTTTATTGATAAAGGTTTGTGTTAAGTGGAAATGAAGAATAGAGAACATAGAGAGAATTGTCCAATTTCAGATTACCATTTCATTACTGTTAAGTTTGTTTAATGCAGGTAATCTTTACTAACTTTCAGTTAGTTATGAATTATTAACACTAATGTTATAAATTGCAATTTATCGTAACAATACTTCCCCTCTAAAAAAATTCTTGTCCTCAAGAAGTAAATTGAAAAATCTGGAAAGCGTAACTGGAAATCTGAAGCATCTTCCCATGTTGCATCATCCATAGAATAATCTTCCAATGAACTAGAAATTCAACAGTAGCAGCATTTCCTTTCTTAGCCAACTTCCTATCAAGAATTGCCAAAGGTTGTAATAGAACTAGAGTTGGTTCAGGTAATGGCCATACTGTACTAGTAAATCCCTGAGCTTCTTTTAGTAACGAAGCATGGAAAAGAGGATGTATTTGAGCTGTAGGAGGTAATCCAATTTACACGCAGTCTTACCAATCCTTTGAATTACCTTAAAAGGACCAAAGTAACAAGGGCTCAGTTAAGATTAACGATGCACACGAAGAGAATTCTGCACATATTCTGCACATATGGGTGTAATTTAAGAAACACCAACATCCCTACTTCAAATTGACGATCCGAACACTTCATATCAGCTTGTTGTTTCATCCTGTTAGAAGCCCTATTCAAAGAATGCTTTAAAATCTCTGTAAGCTCTTGCCTTTCTTGCATAAAATCTTGAACCGCAGCAACAGTGGATGGAGGAGGAACAATAGGATTATGTAAAGGTGGAACAACTCCATAAAGTGCTTGATATGGAGTCATTCGAATTGCTGAATGCCATGTAGTATTATACCAAAATTGAGCCATTGACAACCACTTATACCAAGATCAGGTTTTCCCATAGTCAGACAAAGCAAATAGGTTTCAAGGCATCTATTGAGAACTCTGTCTGACCATCCGTTTGTGGATGGTGAGCTACACATTGCCAATGGAATACCTTGCAAATGCATTAATTCTTGCCAAAAACGACTTAAAAATAATCGGTCTCTACCAGAAACAATTGTGGAAGGACAGCCATGCATTTTAAAACAGTATCCATAAACACTTGAGCCACTTGTTTTGCCATGTAAGGATGTTTAAGTGCCACAAAGTGAGCAAACTTAGTAAGTCGATCAACCATCACTAAGATGGTATCACGCTATTGGGAAGGAGGCAAACCAGTGATAAAATCCATTGAATTATCCGTAAATAAAGACCTTGGAGTGGGCAAAGGTTGAAGTAATCCCGGAGATGCCAGTGTCTCATATTTGGCACGTTGACACACATCACAATTCTTAACAAAAACTTTAATATGTTTAGAAAGACCTTTCCAATAAAAAAGAGACTTAACTCTATGAATTGTTGGATAAACCCCAGAATGGCCGCTAGTTGGTGAAGAACGACAAGCATAATATCATGGTGCAGCTGAGAATCATTCCCCGCACATAATCTGGATTTCCTTCTAAGATATTGCCCATCCAAAGAGTAATGTTTAATCACTTGACCTTGTTGTAAAGATTGGAATATAGAAAGTAAGTGGGAATCTTGAGTCCAACTTGCAACTAAGTGTTCTAACAAAATAGGCTGCACAACTGATAAGGTCATGTTGAATAAAGTTGCCCCATGAATTCTAGATAAAGCATCTGCATCTACGTTATCTACTCCCTTATTATTACACAATATCATAGGAATATCCCAACATTTTAGTTAACCAAGTCTGTTGTAAAGGAGTAGTAATGGTTTGATCCAGTAAATGCTTAAAACTTCGCTGATCAGTTTTTATGATAAAATGATTTACTATCAAATAGTGATGCCATTGTTTAACAGCCATTAAAATAGCTAGCATCTCTTTTTCATAAACAGAAGAAGTAATTGTTTTGTATACAAAGCTATACTAATGTAAGCAATGGGATGGTGACCTTGCATCAACACCGCTCCCAAACCCTTAGACGATGCACCAGTTTCAACCACCAAAGGTTGAGTAAAATCAGGAAGTGCCAATACTGGTGCAGTACTTAAAGCATTTTTGAGCTGTTCAAAAGAATACTGAGCTGATTCAGACCATAAGAAAGAATCTTTCTTAAGTAAACCTGTCAAAGGTTTAGCAATAGAACCAAAGTACTAAATAAAGCACCTATAGTAGCCAGCAAGGCCTAAAAAACCTCTCAATTGTTTAACTGACTTAGGAATTGGCCAATGAACCACAGCTTCAATTTTCTTTGAATCCATAGCAACTCCTTCTTTAGAAATTATATGGCCAAGATACTCCACTTTAGAACCATCAAAGTTGCACTTAGAAAGCTTGGCCATCAAATGATGTTGACACATAATAGACAAAACCTCTCTTAGATCAGACAAATGGGAATCCAAATCACGACTATAAACTCTCATATCGTCAAAGAATATGAGAACTTTTTTTCGGATCAAACTCTTAAATGTGCTCTTCATTAAAGATTGGAAAGTTGCTGGAGCATTCGTCAACCCAAAGGGTAAAACCAGAAACTCAAACAACCCTTGATGAGTTCTAAATGCAGTTTTATCGTCTCTTTCATGCATTCGAATTTGATGATAACCAGGTCGTAAATCTAGTTTAGAAAAAATTGCAGAACCTCCTAACTCATCCAATAACTCCTCAATGAGTGGAATGGGGTACCTATTTTTAACCGTAGCCTCATTTAACTTGCGGTAATCCACACAAAACCTCCAAGACTCGTCTTTTTTTAACCAAGACCACGGGAGAGGCAAATGAATTACTACTTTCTCTAATAATTCCTGATTGCAACACTTCTTCTGTTAACTGCTCAATGATATTCTTTCGAAGCATAGGATACCGATAAGGTCTTTGATTAATGGTAATAGAGTCATCTTTAAGAACTATTTGATGATCCCACTGTCTATTAGGAGGTAATTCTTTAATATCAGAAAAAACATCTTCGAATTCCTGTAAGAGAGGAACAATTGTAGGATCCAATGAATCAATTAGACATGTGCTTCATGTTGAAATCGTTGACTGCCTTTCATTTGCAAACTAAGCAGTTGTGCTTGAGCAATCGTTCCTGAATAAGCTAATAAAACATCCATTACAAAGAGACATTTTATTAAACTCTGCCCCTTTCAATTCAAAGATTTGATCTCCCATCATGAATTTCATGGTTAAAGTCTGAAAATTCCACACAATGTCATGCAAAGTTTGCAACCATTGAACACCTAATACCATATCATAATTATGTAGAGGAAATAACAACACATCTGCCTTGAACCATTTCCCTTGCATGATCTATTGAAAATTATGACACAATTTTACACATGACAATTGACTACCATTAGCAATTGTGACTTTCATATCTTTAATTTCTTTAAAAGGACATTGCATTTTAGAAGCTAATGCCCATTTAAAAAATTGTGAGTTGATCCTGAATTAACTAAAATGTGCAACTAATTAGTGCCAACTACTCCAGTTATCTTCATTGTAGAAAATGATGGAATACCCGTAATAGCTTGCAAAGAAATATGTGGTTGTTCATTAGAAAATAAAACTGATTCCAAATGATCTTCACTTGATTCCAATTCTCCATTATCCACCTCTGTCACAAATATTTGTTTAGAACTGCACTTATGTGCTGGTGTAAACTTTTCTGAACACCAAAAGCACTCCCCTTTTGCCCTTTTTTCATCCATTTCCTTACTAGTTAACCTTTAATGGTTATTAGTTTTAGTGACAGCAGATGTTAGTGGTGCTGAAGGTAATAAGGGTAATCTAGCTGCACCAAAAGGAGTACAAATCTTATTCAAAACAAGAGAGAGCTTTGCATTAACTGTTGAAGAATTAGAGGGTACTATATGGATCGGTTTATTGGTTAAAGTTGAATTATGAATTCTAGCCAAAGAATAAGCCTCCTTAAGAGTCTGAGGTTTAAACAATCTAAGAACACCCCCAATTTCAGGCTTCAACCCATGAATAAAGATGCATATAGCATAATTCTCAGTAATAGTTACCTTATTAAGTAGAGCATCAAATTGATCACAAAAATCCTTCAATTCTCCTGTATGCTTGAGTGAAATTAACTCTTCCATTGCATTTTCTATAAAAGATTCTACATATATGCTTATGATAGATTGCTTATAATCCCTCCATGTCAGCTCATTAATAGTAACTCCTCTTGCGTTCAAATGCCCTTGATGCCATTGGAGTGCTCTTCCCTCCAAATATATAACTGCAATTCTTAATTTCAATAATTTAGGAGTTTCATCCACAAGGAAGAAGTGTTCTACCTTATAGATCCACACATCAACATCACTACCATCAAACTTAGGAAATTCCAACTTGCAAAATCGACTATTAAATCTTCCATATCGAACTTCTTCATGTGCTTCTGTAAAAACTGAATATCTGTTACCAACATTGTTGTTGCTAGTGGAGTTGAATCGATAAGACATGATCTGAAAGCTTCGAACCAAATCTTCCATGGTTGTCTTAATTTCAGCATTGGACGACCCATCTTAATTTCAGCATTGGACGACCCATCTTAATTTCAGCATTGGACGACCTAATTTCTTCTACAGATGAATTAAGATGCTGTAAAGAACGTTTGTGATCTTTCACCATCTTTCCATTTCTTGATTTCGTGTATCAGTCGCCATTGTTGAACCCTAGCGCTGCGAAGTCACCATCGCCGGAAGGAGCGTATAGCTCTGATACCACTGTTAAGGGGAAAAGAAGAATAGAGAGAATTTTCCAATTTCATATTACCATTTCATTAGTCATTACGGATATGTTTGTTTAATACAGGTAATCTTAACTAACTTTTAGTTAGTTTTGAATTATTAACACTAATGACCCTTCTAAATTCATCAAATACAGAATAGAACTAAAAATGCTAACTATCGTTTGTTACAAGAATGTTAGGAATTTGGAAATGGGAAAAAGACATTAATACTGAATAGTTTTGTCAGTACAAAAAAGTCACCTATCTTGACCTACACCCTTTTGGCCTGTTACTCAACCTGCATTTTTCCCAGCTGAACAAAGAAGAAATGGAACACGGTCTCACTAAGGACAAAAATATGCAGGTGTTGTGTTACTACCCGTACTTATAGCAAGGATTTTTCATGTTCGATTTCACACATGCATTTGAAACCATATACTTGTAGGCAGTATTCAAAAACAAATCCTTGTAAGTAGTAATTTCATCAATCCACTAGATTGCAACAAGTGAGTTTATAAACATATTTTTTCTTTAATCTTTTTCTGTGTTAGAACAGACATTGAGTCTTATTAATGCATTATATGAAGCTCACCAGTCATAAACGAAAACAGCTACATCGCAGGCAGCCAAGGACTCCTTACTAGATAGAAACTGTTTGACATCATCTTCTAGGATTTCATGCAATATAAGAGTCTTCTTAGTTGCCTGAAAAACTCACATGGCCAAATAGACAACCCAAAAGAGATGTTTAATATTTTATATGTATATTATATGTTAGCAGAAGCTATTAGTGATATAGAAAAGTTGTAGAGAAGTTCGTTTTGACCCAATTACTAATGGAGGTTTACTTTATTGCTACCGGGTAACAATAAAAAATTGGTTTAAAAGGAAAATAGTAAAGTGGGTCAAAAGCAAACCTTGTGAAACTTCCAACACCAAACCAGATTATGGTTGATAACAGGAACTAGGTGGAGTCGGTAACCTCTGTATGGGAGGTGGAGGAAATTAAGTCTATCTATCCTAGAAAATAGGAATTATTTTTAGTTTAAATTTAAATTCTTATTA
Organism: Mikania micrantha; assembly: GCA_009363875.1. NCBI lineage: Eukaryota > Viridiplantae > Streptophyta > Magnoliopsida > Asterales > Asteraceae > Mikania > Mikania micrantha. The sequence continues at coordinate 17,252,413 of CM018695.1, forward strand.
GTCAAGTTTGTTAGCCTAAAAATTAGCATATGATTTCCCTGTAATCGTATTCAATTTTTTATTTCGAGTTGGTATTTAAAAAAAAAAGAAGAAGAATCTTTTATTGAAAGTAAAATATGTATTAAAAGCTCTCCTGGTTCAACAAAGCTGTGATATCTGAGCCTTGAAGACCAGGTTCCATTGGCGGCAGAGAGAAGCAAGTTATTTCGAGGGTAGAAACATAGTGATCAGGTACATCAATCACCTGGAGGTGGCTGAATTCGTTTCTCGCTATTAATTGCAGAGATCAATCTGTCAATCATGACAGAATATGAGGTTGTTGGAGGAATCAAAAAGTTAAACAACGACTACAACACATGGTCGATGTGTTTGTTGTCGTATCTTCAAGTTCAATAGCTATGGAAAATCATGAATGGTGCAGACACTCGTGCACCCAAAATTGAAACGAATGGACCAATTCATAAGTAAAGGGTGGCTGAAAGTCAAGAGAGCCATATTCATCCTAAAAACTACAGTGGAGGACATGCTTGAGTATTTCTGATACGAATTCAATATGAACACACACTTTGTGACGCAAAACGAATGGAAATCTGATTGATAATGAACAAAAATAAAAACAGAGATGATGAATCACCCCAAAAGTTACAATTCTCGCTGTAAACACAGGAGCCTCTCTCTCTCTCTCTCAACACAAGAGCCTCAACAATAACAAACCCTATTCCCCCCCTTACGTCTCTCTGCTTACTATTTAATAACCCCCACTATTGCAATAACAAGGTTTATTACTTATTTCCCTATTTACCCTTTCTAGAATATTCCCGTAAAATAGCAGGTTTAGGTGTAATACATTTTTGCTCATCATTTGTATCAATTTCAAAGGAGTTTGGGATCTGTTAGCCAAACTTTTCTTTGATAAAAATGACACGAGGCTGCAGTTGCTTGAAGGTGAATTAATGTCCACCTCTCACAATGATCTATCTATTAGTCGATAATTTTAGAAAATTAAAAGTATATGTCATGAAATCAGAGAGCTTGATGAAGAATCCTGGATTGTTGAAGCACATTTGAAGCGGATCATCATACACGATCTAAAACCCATGTATAGAAGTTTCATCGCAGCTGTCTAGGGATGGCTAACTCAACCTTCACTAGTTGAACTTGAAAACTTGTTAACAGAATAGCAGCATACGAAGCCTTAGCCAAACAATTGGCTCAAATGTCAATCAAAACAAAAACCAGTGATTGTGCTTTATTTGCAAGGAAGTACAACAAAAACCAAAAGGTCGATTAACAAACAAACAAACATACCCAGTAAATTTCTACCAATCAACAGGGATTGGGGGGGGGGGGGGGGGGGGAATGAAGGCAAACCTTACCTCTATCTCAATGAGATTAAGAAGTCGATTCTGAAGAGCCAACCAATTCAGATATAACACAACTTTTATTTAATTATTATTATGAGAAAAAGGCGATAAACCCAGTGACCAAAACAAGGATCAGAAACAAAGAACTTCTGAGAAAGAAAAGCAATCTAAGGGATCCAAAGGTAAACTCGTAACACATGAAACATGTTTTTCATATAGGTGTTACAAGTGCGGAAAATGAGGACACATTGTGAAAGATTGTCGATCAGAAGCCAAAGACAATGGGAACTCGGCTGAAACATAAGAGGGTTGGAATGTCAAAGCAAATGTCGCTCAAGATAAAGAAGCATATACCCTAACAACAAGGGGCCATATGGTTTTTGGTCCCGAAGATGTTCTAGTGTTTGAAAAGTTTGACGCCATCCGTTCTCTTGCTCTAAAGGCATATATGAGAAATTGAGAAAAGGTGTCTGTTTTTATCTACAAAAACAACGTAAGTCAAGAAAACAAAGAACAATCAAACAGTGGATTTATGGCATAAAAGACTTGATCACGTAGCTATGAAAAGCTTGAAATCATGATGGAAAAGCAACTAGTCGCCAGGTTACCAAAGCTGAAAGCAAACCAAGATGAAGTCTATTCAGGTTGTCAATTTGGCAAAGCACACCAATTTCCGTTTGAACAAGGCTAAAGCTCCCCTCGAGTTGGTATGCACGAATGTGTGTGGATGCAAGACAAGTCATTGAGTGATATGTAATATGTCATTATGTTTATTCATGATTTTTCACGTTTCCTTTGGGTATTTTTCATGAAGCCGAAAAGTGAAGCCTAATCAAAGTTTAATGAATTAAGAGTCAAAGCCGAGCAAGTAACAGGGTTTAAAATTAAAAATCCTCAGGTCTGATAATGGAAGAGAATATACGAGCTATGAGTTCAAAGAATTTCTAAAACAGTGTAAGATAAGTTGACAGTTGACCTGCCCAAACAAGAAACAACAAAATGGTATCTTGGAATGGAAGAACCAACATTTGACTGAAGTTTCAGGATGTTGTTGGATGCACAATAAAAATGCACTAGGTAAATTTTGGCAGAATCTATTAAAACAGTAGCATAAGTGATTAACTGAACACCATCACAATGTCTGGAATACAAGTCACCTTTCAAGTAGCTATTTAAAAAGAAACCAAATGTGATTCAGTTGAGGGTACTTGGTTGTGTTTGCTACGTGTTCGTGCCAAGACACTTGAGAAAGAAAGTAGACAAGAAAGCTGTAAGAAGTATTTTTGTTGGCTATGATGAAGAACTCAAAGGGTGGAAGTGATGCGAGCTAAATATGGGCAAGTGTCAATATTTCTTGACACATTATATTCAACGAAAACTTGTCGTGGTGGTCTCTTGAGTCTTTAGAACCTGCTGTTACCAGACACAAAGGATTATAAGAAATATTAGAATCCTCAGATGTGAACCTTGAGTTTGATAAGGCTATTAAACCACGGTGCAGTGAAGAATCTGATCAGCAGGTTTATGATCAATGGCACAAGGTTGCCTCACAAGCAGCCTCCAAATCAGCACCTATTTTGCGTCGTTTGAGCCAAGTAAGAAGGCAGAATCCTTGTTTTGTAAACACAACAGTAGCAGCAAACATAGAACTGACTGAAGAAGAAATTGAGGAACAAGATTCATATCATGAAGCCTGTATAAAGAGTGGATTGAAGCAATGCAAGCTGAAGTTACAGCACAGATGCAAAATCAGACCTAGGAATTAGTTCCCAGACCTGAAGATGTGAAACGAGTGTCATGTAGATGGATGTACAAGGTCAAAAGGAAGGCCGATGGCTTGGTTGAAAGATTCAAGGCTCGATTCATGGCTAGAGGTTTCTCAATGGAATATAACCTAGACTATGATTAAACATTTAGTCCTGTGGCCAAGCTAATTTCAGTATGGGTGTTGATATAACTTGCAGCAAGTACAGTGTCAGCATTATAGCAGATTGATGTGAATAATGCCTTTTTGTATGGTGAGCTGGATCAACCAGCTGGGTTCGAAGATAAAACAAGATCTGGATATGTGTGCAAACTAAAAATAGCCTCGTATGGCCTAAAACAGTTTCCAAGAGCATGCTATGATAAGATCTCCGAATTTCTTGAGCATGACGACTTTGTTAGCACATCGGCAGATGCAAGCTTAATTGTGAAAATAAGAGGAACAAAAGTGGTAGTGGTGTTCGTTTATGTTGATGATTTGGTAATCAATGGAGGCTTGGTGGACAAGGGAGAACAGCTCAAAGAGAACCTTAACACCAGGTTTCATACGAAGGACTTAGGGAAACTGAAACATTTCCTTGGTGGCTTGGTCTAGAACTCAAGTATTAAGAAGAGATGTTGCTACATCAACAAAAATACTCAACAGACAAGTTAGTAAAATTTGGCGTGTGGTATGCAAAACCAGAAGAAATTCCAGTCGATGTAAACATGAAGATTTATTCAGGCACTGGAAGACCAGACTAAGAATAGAAAAATAACCGGCAGTCTTATCCACCTGATGCTGACCACGCCTGATATTGCCTTCATTGTGAGAATTCTACGCCAATATATGCATAATCCGAGAAAGCCTCATCTATGTATACCCATTGAGTGCTGAAGTATGTAAGAGGCACTCTTGGGTTCAGATATTGAGGTGCAGATTATGCAGGTGATCCATACTAGGAGGTCAACAACCGGGTATGTTTTCCTAATTGGTTCAAGTGTGTCTTGGAGCAGTAAAAGGCCTATGGTGCCATTATCGACAACCGAGGAAGAATATAGAGCTTTTTCAATGCAACTCAGGAGCTAGTCTGGTTAGTAAGGCTAATGAAGGAGTTGAACCAAGATACCAAAAACTATATGTATCCCTAATAAATCATTTTTGATACATTTAGAAGAGTGCATGCATTAATAATACACTTTGGGAAAACATCAACCATTTTACCCAATCTTATTTTTTGCTAAATAAATTTATGCCTGAACCAGATGAGGTCAAACATAACCCAAATTGACCCATTTAAACAGTTCCAAAAAGCTCCAATTAATGTTATCAGGTTAGTAAGGCTAATGAAGGAGTTGAACCAAGATACCAAAAACTATATGTATCCCTAATAAATCATCTTTTAATACATTTAGAAGAGTGCATGCATTAATAATACACTTTGGGAAAACATCAACCATTTTACCCAATCTTATTTTTTGTTAAATAAATTTATGCTTGAACCAGATGAGGTCAAACATAACCCAAATTGACCCATTTAAACAGTTCCAAAAAGCTCCAATTAATGTTATCTGATCATCTCCTCAGGATATAACGACACATTAAATCAAAGGCAATAACAACAAAAAACTCCAAAAGAAATGTCATAATATCTACAAAGAAATTCTTTTATTTCTTTCTTTGAACAGATGAAAATAACAGTTTGGAAACTTGATATTGGAATAAAATAAAATGCTTTCATATTTAACACATTAATATTTACAAAAAACGCAAGAGATTAAGGCAAAAAGTGTTTAGACAAAACCCAGTCAGCTTCAACTCATACAAAAAATTACCTGTTTTGACCTATTATCCAACTATCCCCACCAGGTTATTTTTTCACCTCTATAAATTAATCAAGGCATGTGTCGTACTTTCAGTTTCCAATAAGCAAAAAATGGAACTTTGTAATGCGCTATTATCAACTACACTTTTAAAAAACACTAATTTTAAGTATAAACACTCACCCTTAGCTGATCAACAGCATTGACTGTATAAGATTGATAGCCACTTGAACCATGAGAGTTTTGGAAAGACCTGTAAGTAAACATGCATCCTAAGGTATAACAGGAATAAACGTTCTAAAGAAGTTTGTGGAGATATTAAACTATAGTTAGAACATTTAACAAAACTTTTGAATAGCAAAAGCATTAGAGAAGCACCTTCCAACAAATGAATTTAATAGGGAAGACTTGCCCGCATTCTTGGGTCCAAACACAAAGCATTGGAAAACATGTCTGTCAGACTGTTGTTTTTTAACATCCAAGGTTCTTTTCCTAGTAGCACGGAGTGCTGTTGCTGGATCATTAGTATATCCCAGGTAAATTAGATAGGCCAAACTTTTTGCTGGATCAAGTAACGTCATTAAAGCCCACTGAAAATATGATCTTATGTCAGTAGCCTCAAGCATACCCTTAGGTAAATATATAAATTTCATATAAACAACATTTAAAAACCGATAATCATTATTAAGATTTTCCACCAATAATATTTGGAAAGAATAGAAGGGAGCAGGTTGGTTAACAAAACAGGCAAGATTATAGTCCAGGTCGGGTGGCTTTAACAAAGCATAAGGATTATCAGTAATAACATATATGTAGACATTTCCTGAAAGTGGTTTTCTTGCACAAACTTATTGATAATAGCAAGATTGAAAAATAAAGCAAGTTAAAATAACACATGCACATCCATACTCTTGGGGACTGAACTAGTATCTGAGGTGAGGTATAATTTTATTCACATAATAAATCAAAACGCAGCACATATCAGATCCAGTAATTTACGACACAGCATAGTGACGGGTCTTCTATCTCATATATATATATATATATAGTAATTAGCTTTTGTATTATGGATGATTGGATGAATATAGCAAATTGTCAATTACTCTCATTCAATAAAGCTGCATTTAATAAATGTATAGAAACTAGTGGTTTACCCCGCATATTGCAGCGGTAATCTCGTATCGAACAGAAAATAACACAATATTCTACTCAATTAAAATTCTACAAAAAAAAAGTACTAAGTCATATCACTGTGTTGTTATGGGTATCTGATCACGGTGGTGGTAACAACATCATGAATATCAAATACATACCAAAAAACAGGTCATAACGGGTATTAGCTTGTCCTAAGACAATAAATTGAATCGGCGCAAAAGCAAGTGTTAATCGCCAATAATATGAAACATAAAATAAACAAATATTTAATCACTATTTTTTTTAATTAGTATCATTATATTAGAATTGGTATTGCCCCATTTGCGGTGCACGCATATAATGTATATATGTGTGGGCCCTTAAGGGGCAAAAGTAAAAGTGCACTAATTTTAACGTTATTTTAATTATTTGTGAAAATAACGTTAAAATCATTGGGATGGTCAACTTCAAACGATAACTTTGAGCCGGGGACTCTTTTGGAGCAGCCTCTCTATCCCAATTGGGATAGGTGTAAGGTTTGTATCTATCCTTCCCCCCCAGACCCTACTGAAAAGTGAGAATATACTGGGTAAGGTTGTTGTTGCTGTTATATTAGAATTGGTATTTAATAATTTTTTTAACTCCAGGGGATCTTCTCGACCGACGTGAGACCATATCCCCCAGATCAAATGAAACCGATAATCCATAAAGTCTCTCTCCTTCTCATGTTTGAACCTTTGAATTTTAATTATTTAACTTAAAAATGGTTACCAATTTTGTTTTCTTATAGTTGGAAAATTATGAAACAAACAGAAAAAAAACTTGTCTAGGGCGAGATTCGAACACAGGGCAACGGGGAAGCATGCTACTTAAGCGACCAAAGATTTGCCATCTGATCTAGCAGAACAATTGTTAACATTTCTCAAAGTATTAGATATTAATTTTAAAAAAAAATGATTAAAGAAATATTATTACTAATGATTGCATTTGATGTTTGTGTATATAGTAATTAGAGTTAGATAAATATGTGTGTATCTAACATTTCAAACACAACAATGTCGATATAATAAATTATTATATTAATAATACTTGGTACACCATTTAGGTATAGTCAAGTATTGCATCCCACTTATGGTATATATACAGATGTAATCAGACTCACCTGAGAGAGAAACCCAGAAAGCCTTATATCCCCTAATTCGGTTCTCTCCATACTATTCTTGTAAGGAGCTTCATCCCAAGGACTGAAAGGAAAACATTTATCAGGCAAGCATTAAAAATTAATAGCGTATAATTAGTCAATTGAGTGAGTCACAACAAAAGTATTTAATACAAAATCACTTGAGTTAGAACACTGGAATAGGAAGTGTTTGTGCTGATTTGCTTTCATAAGATTCATATTGCTTTTAGAAGATTCTGCTTATGGCATAGGCAACTTTGTGTAATAACTCCAAATAAGGACCAAGGACAGAAGAGGAAAAGTCACTAATTCACTTGCTAGTGCTTGCCTTTTTTTGCATGTATATTCATGTGCTCACCAATTGAATAAATTTAAAGAAAAAAAATCATGACAAACAAACATTTCAAAGATCATTTAATTGTTGACACATGAACCAATTAGTCCTATATGAGTGGCTTTAGTCTTTAGTTGTAATCAGGAGAGACCTATCAGAAAAAACCGATGAATGCCACTAATTTCATATGCTAGGGATATCACACACATGCACCCGAACACACACATGAAAGCTAGTAAATCACACAAGGGTTCAAACTATAACATGGTTCGATCTAAGCTGACCTACATTCACATGGATAACTAGGATATTCTTTGTTAAATGCTACAAAAGATTAACAGTACATGAGATCATTTAGAGAATAAAATTAGGTTAAACATCTGTTGGAAAATAAAGGACTGATGAGCCATAACCACGGATCTCCTTTGTACATAACCACTGAGCCTAACCATAAAACCATAACCATTGAGCCTAACCATTGAAAGCATAACCACTGAGCCTGAAATCATAACAACAACAACCTTACCCAGTATATTCCCACTTTTCAGTAGGGTCTGGGGGGGAAGGATAGATACAAACCTTACACCTATCCCAATTGGGATAGAGAGGCTGCTCCGAAAGAGTCCCCGGCTCAAAGTTATCGTTTGAAGTTGATAATCCCAATGATTTTAACGCTATTTTCACAAAATAATTGAAATAACGTTAAAATTAGTGCACTTTTACTTTTGCCCCTTTAGGGCCCACACGTATATACATTATATGTGTGCACCACAAATGGGGCGTACTGAAATCATAACCACTGACCTTAATCACTGAAACCCCATAACCACTAAAGCCTATAACCGCGAAAAATCACAACCACTGAAGACATAACAACTCGTAAATAAAATAACTTATGACAACCACTGATGCTGAAGAATAAAGCACAACCTTTTCAGACTTTAGATCAGTTGTTAGGGCTATGAGTAGTTAGAATAAATGTACAAGTTGTTATGTATTTTTCCTTTCAGTTGTTGTACTTCGTTATATGTGGTTGTTTATTTTATATTTGGTGTCACAATCATAGTGACATCATCAATGATGTAATTATGGGTATTTATTCCCTGACATTCTCTGATTAATATGACGATGATTTTCTGAAAAATCTAAGAGAAACATTCTCTATGAAATCATACGAACACACACGCCCACCTGAGAGCATAACTGGAGAGAGAGAGAGACAGAGACAGAGAGAGTAACTAAATCTAAATAATAATCGATCAACATAAAATATGACCTGAGCACTAGTTGTTTGAGCATCATCCTCCGATCCCAACATCTAAGGTAAATGTGCTTAGGTCCACCCACCCCTAAATTGCCCAAAAGAAAGTTCTCCTCCTAATAATCTCCCACTTAGAGTCTTTACATACTTTTAGGACATAGAAAAGCAAGATGTACATGACATGTGCATGTCGGATGAACCAAATCCTCATTGCTCATCTGCTATCATGATCCTGGTCATATTTTTGTAATCTGTCAATAGAAATTTATACTCTTCCTAGTTACCGCTGTTATCTTATGACCTAAAGGCACATTAAACATTCCATCAAGCTCCAACTCATAAGTCATGGCTGAAATTGCCCCAAACTTTTTATGTGTTCCTACCGGCTCCCATTGTAACAAACTATCGGATCCTAAGATGAAATGAGAACAAGTACCTATTGTAAGCAAGATCTCATCTGAAGAAACTTTAACAATTGTAACACTGGTTCTTTTAACCCAATGTTTTTTATATATCCTACCTAAATCACGAACCATGATCCCACTGCCACAAAATTCTCTAATTTGTCTAAACCCTTTATCAAACTTTCAACTGCCATTCCTAAACTTAACCACATGACCCTGTTTATCCAACTGCCCAACATAAATTAGCCATCTTTACAAGCTTGAAATTACGCTAACACTCTTTAAACTCCATAAACCGACTGAAGTTTTCAAATCAATGTCACCCATGCCCGTAACATCAAGAACTTCATTGTTAGATAATCTCCTCTCCAAAGTCCACTAATTTCAAATTATTCAATGCTTCAATGTTGTGTGTAGCATAAACTGAAGCACCAGAATCCATAACCCTATAATCCACATTGCTTTGAACAATAAGAATTAAAGCATCATCATCTGTGTTGTATACTGCAATGTTAACTTCTTTCTTCAAATTAGGACATATTCCTAAAATGTCATTCTTTCTTACTATTTTTGTTGGGCTGCAGAGGCTTCAGTTTCAATATACCACACCCTTCTCAGCCTTAGCGTGATTCCTAAAATGTCATTCTTTCTTACTGTTTCAACCCTAGTTCTGGCGACCGCAATGGTGGCAGTGGTAGGATAGGTTTCATGTACATGTTATCGCATGATCCCTGCTTAAGAGTCGTGACTATAATATCACTTGCTAAGGATATCACGCACACGAACTGAAGTACACACACACACAAAAGCAAGTAAATAACATGAGGGTTAACGTGGTTCAATCTAATCTAAGTATCTAACTTACATCCACGAGGGTAAGTAGTAGGGGTGTTTTTTTACCCGAACCTGAAGAACCAACCCGAAAAAAAGCTACATGAACCCGAAAATACCCAACCCGAGAAAGTCTATTACCCGAACCCGACAACTTAGAATGGTTCAGTCTTTGGGTACCAGTGGGTGTAGTTTGGGTAAACCCAAACTAGGATTTTAATTAGGGGTGGTTCCAAAGAAGTACAGGAGTTCAAGAGCAAAAAATTGATATTTTAGAGTATAAATTTATTGTATTCTAGAGTGATCCTTGTCCTCAAGTAGCATTCTTACTAGTAAAAGATTAACCGTTCTTGGAGTACATGAGCATGAGCACAGAGTATCATTCCAGAACCAATGTAAGAAAGGATTTAGCATGGAGAACCAATGTAAGAAAGGATTTAGCATGGAATATTATAACTCGATATATTGTGTTAAGACAATTATTTAAAGAATATTAAGCATTGTGTTAATTTATGTATGCATGCAAGCTTGTATAACATTTTTTTGTACCTAATTTTGCTATTACTGAATTTGTCATCTTATGTTTAAAATTGACATTGTTCTTTTGTTTAATGTATTCTACTTGTAGATAGGGGGTAAGGTGTGTCTTTATCCTTCCCCCCCCAGACCCCACTCTAAGTGGGATTTTACTGGGTACACTTGTTGTTGTTTATGGTCTTAAGGTATTAAACTGCTATCATTATAATGGTCAAGTGTTCTAAAAAATGTAAGTGAGCCTCATCCCTCTAGTAACAGTAGTATGATTATTTTTTAAGTTAAATAATGATGTTTTACTAAAGGATGAATGTAAGATTGTTATTATGTTTGAAAAATATTAGTTATTCAAGTAGTACCCAAGAACCGTTTAACCCAACCCGATTAAACCTGAGAACCGATTAAACTTTAGTTATATGGTTTGGTTCTCGTTTCCAATTCCATATTAAAAAAATCCGAATAACCCGACCCGAGCAACCAAAACCCGATGAGCCAACCCGAACGACACCCTTAATAAGTAGGATATTCTTTATTAGTTAAAAGCAGATGAGCTCATTATATAGTGAATAAAATTAGGTTAAATGTCTAAGGCAAATGGGCTTGGGGCTGCTACCCTTAGACTGCCCAAAAAACAAGCCTTCAAAAGATCCTAAGTCCTAACATCACATAGTTAATACTAATTACTAAAGAAGGAATTTAATAATAACTGAAAATCCATCAGAACACATAACAAAAAATGGAAATCGGAAGGGAATAATATAAGGTAGTACACACTACTTATATACCAAACAGTAATTTGTTTTTCTTATTGCGGGATAAAACTAAAAGGCTAAAAGCCAAGGAGCTCATAACTAAGACATGTATATAGGAAAGTAATACAAAATGATGTCTTGATCATCAAAGCTTTGGGTTAAAGCAGCTAATTGCTGGCAAATTTCAACATGATTTGGTCAGTAGATTTGAGTTGTGTAATCATTTATATGCATTAACGCCTCATTTGTGGTGCACGCATATCATGTATATATGTGTGGGCCCTTAAGGGGCAAAAGTAAAAGTGCACTAATTTTAACGTTATTTCAATTATTTTGTGAAAATAACGTTAAAATCATTGGGATGATCAACTTCAAACGATAACTTTGAGCCGGGGACTCTTTCGGAGCAGCCTCTCTATCCTAATTGGGATAGGGGTAAGGTTTGTATCTATCCTTCCCCCCCAGACCCTACTGAAAGTGGGAATATACTGGGTAAGGTTGTTGGTTGTTGGTTGTTGTTGTAATCATTTATATGCATTAGAAGAACTCATTAAGCATATTTTGCATTAATATATAACCCATAATGAATGAAACATAACACGAGTTCTAATAAGAATGGCAAAATAAGAAAAAAAAACCCACCCTCTGTGATAAAAGTTAAAGATAATTCATTGTAACAAACGCAACACTCACCATTAGAGATTAAATCAATACAAATTTAAAGTTATAACACCAACCTTTCTGGTGCGGTTGAAAACAGCTCATCAAGCTCAGAATCTTGTAGAGCTCCATCCTAGCAGATGAAAACATTTATATATGACATATATGCATGTATATCAGCTAAAAATATCAGCATGTAACCTTCAGTTTAATGGCAAAGAATCATGAGTCATAATAATTGAATACAGTTCACAGCAAACTTTTAAGGACTATCTGTTGTGTAAAGCCCATATAACATTCCATAGGAACGGAACATCATGGCACATTAATTTTTATGTATCACTCTAAATTCTTGCAATGCATTTGTTGAGTGTGGAGGCTTCTAAAGCCTTAATGGGCCGCACATACTTGTAATCTCTTGAGCACCTAATAATACGAATCCTAGTTGCAACACAGTGGACGTAGGTCACATCGACTGAACCACTTTAAATCCTTGTGTCGTTTACTGCTTTCGTGTGTGTTAGTGTGTGTGTGATTACCCAACAACTGGTACCAGAGCTACGGTTCTTGATTGATCACACACCAGACCTAACACTGTTGTTCCTGGAGTCGCCGCCACCGCTACCGCCGGATTCCGGTCATCAATAAACAGTTGTCTGACTAGGGTTTTGCTGCTGTTCAAAGGTTCTGTTGAACCAGTTTTGAACGTGAATCGCGATTAGGGTTCCTAGAGAGGGTTTTACAGCCGTCACAGCCATATTAGGGTTCCGGCGAGTGTGTCCAGCCGCCGTCAGCCGCCGATTAGGGTTCCGGCGAACCCTACTCTTCTTGGTTCAGTCCAGAAAGGTCTGATTTTGACCAGATCTGACCAGAAAGCTCCGATTTTGACCAGATCTGACCAGAAAGCTCCGATTTTGACCAGATCTGACCAGAAAGCTCCTATTTTGACCAGATTTGACCAGAAAGCTCCGATTTTGACCAAACAGGTCTGATTTTGACCAGAAAGGTCCGATTTTGACCAAACAGGTCTGATTTTTACTAGAAAAGGTCCGATTTTGACCAGAAACAGTCAAACAGCCTACTTTGTCGCCGACAGAAGGTTTTCTGTCCCGTTTCTGCTGCTGCCGCCATTCGTAGACCGGTTAATTGTTTAATTCCGGTGTTTTTTTACGTTTATTACTGATTTTATCCGAGTTGGCCGCCAAGACAGTGTTCAATAGAATAGTCGTCAAGTTCCGGCCGCCGCCATTGCTGTGTTTGTTCACTGCTCTCCATCTCGGTTAAATCAGTGATAGTTCGGTAAGTGTCAATGGCAGAAGACGGTAAAGTAAAGATTGAAAAGTTTGATGGACATGATTATGGGTATTGGAGGATGCAAGTGGAAGATCTTTTGTATCAGAAGAGTTTACATCTTCCTATGCTGGGTTTGAGTTATAGACCAGAAAAAATGACGGATGCTGAATGGAATTTGCTTGATAGGCAAGCCTTGGGTGTTGTCAGGTTATCATTGTCAAAGAGTGTGGCTTACAACATTGTCAAAGAAACGACTACATTTGGGGTTTTGAAAGCATTGTCCAATATGTATGAGAAACCGTCTGCCTCCAACAAAGTATTCCTTATCAGACAGTTGGTTAACACCAAGTTGAAGGAAGGTATGTCAATCACTGCTCATATCAATGAGTTCAATTCTCTTATCTCACGTTTGGCTTCTGTTGACATAAACTTTGAGGATGAGATTCAGGCACTCCTTCTATTGTCATCATTACCTGACAGCTGGTCAGGCACAGTTACTACAGTTAGTAGTTCATCTGGAACTACTAAGCTCACTTTTGATGGTATTCGTGACATCATCTTAAGTGAAGACATTCGTAGGAAGAGTTCGGGTGAATCTTCTAGTACATTGTTGAATACAGAAAGAAGAGGTAGAAGAAATGAAAGGGGTCATAGCAGGGGCAGGTCAAAGTCAAGAAAAAGGGGTCAGTCAAAGAATAGAAAGGAGATTGAGTGTTGGAATTGTAAAGAAAAGGGCCATTTCAAAAGCCAGTGCCCTAAACCTTTAGTTGCAAAAGGAAAGATGCAGATGAATAATGTTACCGATGATGAGTCTGATGATGCTCTTATTTGTGAAGAGATTGATGCTGCCAACATATGTTGTGTTGGGAATTCTGTTGAATCTTGGATTCTAGACTCTGGAGCTTCGTTTCATGCTGTTTCATCTCCTGATTTGATCAAGAATCTGCAAACAGGTAACCTTGGTAAGGTTCGTTTAGCTGATGATCAGACTTTGGATATTGCAGGGATTGGTGATGTTGATTTGAGGACTTCACTAGGTACTGTTTGGACATTGAAAGATGTCAGGGTTATTCCTAACCTTAGAAGGAAGCTAATTTCAGTTGGGAAGTTAGATGATCTGGGTTATGATATCAGTTTTGTTGGAGGTCAGTGGAAAATCAAGAAGGGCAATCTGGTGATTGCTAAGGGTATTAAAAGTAGTACTTTATACATGGCTGATGTACATACTGATGGTGTGAATGCTGTCACACCAGGTCCGAGTCCTTCTGATTTGTGGCACCAACGACTCGGACACATGAGTGTCAAGGGAATGAAGATGTTAGCTGCTAAGGGAAAGTTTCCAGATCTAAAGACAGTGGAAACAGGGTTTTGTGAATTTTGCGTACTCGGTAAACAGAAAAGGGTTTCGTTTGTGAAAGCCGGGAAGACTCCAAAGTCCCAGAAGTTAGAGCTTGTCCATACGGATGTTTATGGACCTACATCAGTTTCTTCTCTTGGTGGATCAAATTATTATGTCACCTTCATTGATGATTCGACACGCAAGGTATGGGTTTATTTTCTTAAACACAAATCTGATGTTTTTGTTACTTTTAAGAAATGGAAAACTGCTGTTGAATTGGAAACTAATTTGAAGGTGAAATGCCTCAAGTCTGACAATGGTGGCGAGTATGTTAGCACCGAATTCACTAACTATTGTGCTGATCACGGGATCAAGATGATAAAGACTGTTCCAGAAACACCGCAGCAGAATGGGGTTGCAGAAAGAATGAACAGGACTTTAAATGAAAGAGCTAGGAGCATGAGGTTAAATGCAGGGCTTCCTAAGACATTTTGGGCTGATGCAGTTAATACTGCTGCTTATTTGATCAACCGTGGGCCTTCAGTTCCTTTGGGTTTCAAAATACCAGAGGAAGAATGGCAAGAAAAGGAGGCAAGTCTCAAGCACCTTCGAGTCTTTGGTTGTAGTGCTTACAGTTTGTTGAAAGATGTTGACAGGGATAAATTGACTCAAAAGCCAAGAAGTGCACTTTTATTGGTTATGGGTCAGACAGCATGGGTTACAGGCTTTGGGATTTTGAAAGCAGAAAAGTAATCAGATGCAAGCATGTCACTTTCAATGAAGTCGAATTATACAAAGACAGAAAAGAAAGCTCAGTGATTCAGAAAGATTATGTTGAGTTTGAAGATGAAACATTGGACAAGTCTGGAGAGTCTGTTACTCCAGAAGTTGTCTTTGATAGTGGGAGCACAGGAGTTGACACTGATGATGATTCAGTCAGAGGGAGCACAGGAAACGATAATGAGTCAAATGACAGTGGGTCAAATGGCAGTGAAAGCTTAGAGGAAGAAGAAGATTCGACTTCTTCAGTTCAAAGTTCATCGATTCCAGGTTCTTCTGTTCCACAGCCCGAAACTCAACATTGGGTCAGAAGGTCTACCAGAGTTACAGCACCACCTGACAAGTATTCTCCGTCTGCGACTTTTCTGTTGTTATCAGAAAACGGAGAACCTGATTGTTACACTAAAGCCGTTAGTGTGAAAGATTCATTTCAGTGGGAGATTGCAATGAAAGAAGAAATGAAGTCTTTAGAAAAGAACAAAACTTGGGTTTTGACCAAACTTCCATCTGGGAAGAAAGCATTGCAGAACAAGTGTGTATACAGGATCAAGGATGAAAGTAATGGTTCTAAAAGATACAAGGCGAGATTGGTGGTTAAGGGTTTCCAGCAGAAAGAGGGGATTACAATGAGATCTTCTCTCCAGTTGTGAAGATGACTACTATCAGACTTGTTCTTAGCATTGTTGCATCAGAGAACCTACATCTAGAGCAGCTAGATGTTAAGACAACTTTCCTTCATGGTGATCTTGATGAAGATATCTACATGGTGCAGCCAGAGGGTTTTCAGATTTCAGGGAAAGAAAACATGGTTTGCAAGTTGAAAAAGAGCTTGTATGGGTTGAAACAGGCTCCTAGGCAATGGTACTTGAAGTTTGACAACTTCATGGGTCGCAATGGGTTTAAGAGATGTGAAATGGATCGTTGTTGTTACATCAAGAAGTTCAGTAAGTCCTACATCATCCTACTTCTTTATGTGGATGATATGTTGATTGCGGGTTCTGACATGAAAGAGATCAACAAATTGAAGAAACAGATGTCTGAAGAATTTGAGATGAAAGATCTTGGTGCTGCTAAACAGATACTTGGGATGAGTATCTTTAGAAACAGTAAGGATGGTTCTTTGACGCTTTCTCAAGAGAAATATATTGGCAAAGTGTTAGAGAAGTTCAGCATGAAGAATGCCAGAGCCAGAAACACTCCATTGGGAAGTCAGTTTAAGCTTTCTAAAGACCAATGTCCGAAAACAGATGAAGACATAGCCGAAATGGCTAAGGTTCCTTATGCATTAGCTGTTGGAAGTCTTATGTATGCAATGGTATGCACAAGACCTGATATAACACATGTCGTGGGGGTAGTCAGTCGATATATGTCTAATCCGAGGACAGAGCATTGGGAGGCAGTCAAGTGGTTGCTTCGGTATTTGAAAGGAACTTCAAAGATGGGTTTATGTTTCAAGGGTAAAGATACTGTTCTGAGGGGCTATACTGATGCAGACCTTGGGGGATGCAAGGAATCGTATAAAAGCACGACTGGGTATGTTTTTTCAGTGGGAGGAACCGCAGTTAGTTGGATGTCCAGATTGCAAAGAAGCGTTGCACTTTCAACCACAGAAGCTGAGTATATGGCTGCTTCTGAAGCGAGCAAAGAACTCATTTGGTTAAAGAATTTTCTGGAAGAACTTGGGAGGAAACAGCCAGACAGTCCTCTGTATTGTGATAATCAAAGTGCGATTCATCTTGGAAAGAATCCGGTGTTTCATGGCAAAACGAAACACATCCAGCTGCGATACCATTTTATCAGGGGGTTGATTAGTGATGGTACCCTAATGCTGGAAAAGATCAGAGGAACTGAGAATCCTGCTGATATGTTGACTAAGGTGGTTACCTTAGATAAGTTGAAGCTTTGTATAGCTTCAACTACTGCAACTAGTGGAAAAGAAGATTACAGAAGTACAGAATGAAGACAGAGCACAGTTTGAAGTTTGTCAAAGCCTCCAAGTGGGAGATTGTTGAGTGTGGAGGCTTCTAAAGCCTTAATGGGCCACACATGGGTTGGGCTTAGCTTGTAGGTTAAGTTAGAATACCTAAATGTAATCTCTATTTAAATGTCTCATTGTACTTGTAATCTCTTGAGCACCTAATAATACGAATCCTAGTTGCAGCACAGTGGACGTAGGTCACATCGACTGAACCACTTT
Source organism: Mikania micrantha (assembly GCA_009363875.1). NCBI lineage: Eukaryota > Viridiplantae > Streptophyta > Magnoliopsida > Asterales > Asteraceae > Mikania > Mikania micrantha. The sequence goes on from CM018695.1 coordinate 17,270,043, forward strand.
AAATCCTTGTGTCGTTTACTGCTTTCGTGTGTGTTAGTGTGTGTGTGATTACCCAACAGCATTTGTCCATATGATTATCTTTAAATATTTAGTTGGGTCCCACTTTTAAATATGTACATACGCTGCAATTTATTTTATATAGTCTGTGTTCATTAAGGGATTGATAGTAATTAACCGGATTAGAATTTTTATATGTAATTTTTCAAAATTTATATATATAACCAAATTTTCTATATAATTTTTAGAGTTAATTACACAGTTGGTTCTATAGTATGTTGATTTTGCACTAATGGTCCCTAATTTTGAGAAATTACACCAGTGGTCCGAACTCTTCGCAAAAATGTGACACAAGTGGTCCATGGGGTTGATAGTCGTCAGTTTTAGCCACAAGACAAAAGATAAAAGAATATTACATCTACAAACCGCTCCTACGATCAATTCATCTTCTCACTACCCACCTAGGGACAAATAAATGAGGGAAGTGAAAGACCAAATGGATAGGAGCCACATTATTACAAGTTTCCAACTAGAGAATGCAAACTTTAATGCAAGTCTATGAGTACCTACTTGAGGAGAATGACCATTGTTTATAAGCCCTTTTAACATACAGAATTCACTGAGCATCGACTAAAGCAGTTATTAAGTAAAAATCCACAATATAGTAAATAATCAGTTAATAAGAACTAAGAATACAATGTGAGAGAAATACGTACATTATTAGAATCGAACAAACTAAAAATCCCCATAAGGAAGTCCAAAGCTTCGCTAGTCAACTCAATACTCTACATGGTTCAAACCAATGAAAGATTATTGACAATGTTAGATATTATATATGAATTAGAATATCAGCAAAAATGGAATGTATACAAGATGTTCATTGACAAGGCATTACATTTGTTGAAAGCCCAACCTTGTATATACTTACATAATGGGTCGTCTTTGATAACATAGGTGTGCAATACGCACGTATTTAAAGTAATCATCAAAATAATCTAATGCATGCAAATGTACTGAATAGAAGAACAACCCTCATCCAACATAACATCTTGGCAGGTCATTTCTGCAAAAATCACTGTTAAACACTATTTACAACTTCTGGTTCTAACAACTTTAATTTATCACCAATAACAACACAACTAGTTATTAAGTACACATACAGATCTAAGTACGCACTTTCATGGGTACAGACTACCATTTTATTATGGAAACGTGATCTGTTCACATTTCCTTAAGAAATCGTATATTTGCAGGAGTCACATAAGAATTAAGAAGAAATGGGATTTCCCACAAACATGGTACTCCTTGTAATCAAAAATTTGGCATTGACCTCCTTATACAAGTTTTCTGAACTCATAACCAAAAGTTTCTATAGACCAAGTGAGTATTAGATAAAAAGAAAACAAAAAAAAAAAAACCAAATCCAAAAGAAAGCAAATATCTGAATCTAAATAACCATTTTACTTGAGTTAATAGGAACATAACCTGGTCTGGAGCCTTTTTAGATGGAACTGGAAGATTTTCTTTACGGAGTTCAATGTCATCATTGTAACCAAATTTACGCAAGACCGTCCATGTTGTCTCAAGGCGACCTTTTTCAATAAATAGCGCATGAAGAAAAAGGAATCCTGTTAGAGTAAGCCCAAGGTCATTGACCCCTTCCGGAACCTTCTCCTGAACAACTCTCTTAACACCCACTATTTCAGCAGGTTGTAGAGGAGCATTGAAACACTTTACCTGTCACGAAAAAAGAAAGTAGCTGTTTATGTCTACACAAAAACAATATAACTCTTAATCTTGCTTTTAAAATGCGTGAGGTGCTCCAGGCGCGAGGCATGAGACTAGAACCTCACGTATGTAAGGCGTTACTCTATGTGCAACCAAATAAGCTTTTTGTATTACTAGCAACTACATCTCTCATATTTTCTACATATTCCCTGTTTATCATGTAAACCATTTATAATCTCTTTGTTTGGTTGGTTGTTTTTACATATCGCCCTCTTATATACCCCAACCATGACCAATGCCGACCAATATTGACCTAGATGTGCATGAGGTGCCACCTCAAGGCGCTAAGGTGTTATCTTGTGTGCACCTCATACCTTAGGTGCTATTTTTAAAACCAAGTTCTTAATTGCCGAATACGATCACTAAAAAGACAATCTACACCTCATCATAAGAAGTATCAAACTTTCTTATTATGCAATATAACAAAAGAAAACTACCTGAAATTCGTTCAATTCACTATCATTTAAAGCACCGTCCATATCATGATCACAAAGAATAAATATCCTTTTTAGTGCTCTTATACATCGAGGTTTAAGAGTTTGAGACTCCTGATCAAACAAAGGGGCTGTCGGATGAAGCACTGCCTTTTGTGCATAGTAAAACACCTCAGGCACCTACAAAACAAGATGTAATAAGCTTGTGTATACTCATGCGAAAAAGTAAGACTAAAGCGGCAAGTCTAAACAAGACGCATCAAACAAAACTCAAGCATTCAAACTTCTCCAAATACAGGTGGGAATGATATAAGATAGAACATAGTCAACATACCACAAAAATGATCCTACTTTACTAGTAAAAAAAAGCTCAATCTGATGAAACTGTCTTTATGATAATGACATAGATATTTTCACAAAAAATTACACCAAAAGTAACATAAATACATGAGAGGCAACATATAAGGGTGTTGCATTTTTATTAGTGTAACTATATCGTTATTGCAAAACTTTATAAAGATCAGCCCATTGCCTAGCGTCCTGATTGTTAAATGACCAATACATTTTTTTTTCTTGGAGGGTTTTCAAAAAAAGAAAGGGGATATATGAGACTATAACTTCAGATTTCATGAAACGGGAAGTAATTAATGCCCGGCATCAGCAATAAGTAGAACATGTGCGTTGTAACTAGTAAAATAACATGTTTGAGTAAAGGGAGGCCATAACACAGGTAGCATGACCTAATATAATCTAATTCTTTCTTTATAGAAAAAATTACAACAACTATTAACCGTAAATATTTTAGAACATTTATTTAACATTAATTGAAGTTCCACATAATAATATACCTGGACAAGGTTAGCTGCAGAACACTCTATACAAGTTTCAATCTCCCTAAATTGTTGCATGATTGGAGCCATCACCTGCTCTAGACTCACTGGATAGTGTTCATCACGCAAATCTAGCTTGCAACCAACCACGATCACCGGTGCCTTCACCTGTAGATATATACAATAAACATTAATGAAGTCTCACAGTCTCCTTTCAAAAACAACTAAATGCATAATATAGCACAATTTTATGTATCATTGAATATGACTGGATAGACAACCTTCAGGCGACGAACTTCGGGAATCCAGAACGTCTGAAGGCGACTAAGCGTTTCTGGTTTATCACAAGCGTAAGTAATCACTACCACATCAGCTCGATTCAGTTCTTCCTCTAGCTTAGCTTTACCTTCCAAACTACATTAACAATTCCGTTCAGAAAACTAATAAACAACCTCATAACTTAACCAATCAAATAAATAGATGATGAATAATTAAACAATCTAGACCTGGATGACGTGTCGATGATCGTGACGGGAACGGCATCTGGATAGTAATCCGCCGGAAGACGAGTAGGAGGAAGAACAGGAGAAACGTTTTCCGGAAAATTTTCCGATGCAGCTGCCGCGATCAGGCTTGATTTACCGGTGCCACGATCACCGACCACCACCACGCGAACCGTAGTCCGGCGACCAGGAATCTGTGCCCCCGCTACTGAACCACCGGACATTTAACAACTACGAAGGAAAAAATTCGCACGTAAGCTGCAAATTAACCACGTAAAACACTTTGTTTGATGAGATCTAAACAATTTAGCACAAACCTGTACGAAAAACACGAATGAATCGATTAATTTTGCAGAAGTAATCTCTTTTTGATCGATGATGATGTAAATAATTAATTGTTTGTAGAGCGGAAGAAATATGTTGATGGCGACACCTGTGAGGGTTGTATGAAATGCGTGACAAGTGACAAATCTCTTCGGATGCTAAAGTTGTTGACTATGGGAAAACAATAAACAAAGAAATCGTGGAAGAAAAAACAATTTCTTGTTTATTGATGTGCAACTTTATTAAAGGCCCATATTATATGTTATATTGATTTCTAATATCGATGCACATTTTTTATACGCGCTCTGTTCCCGAGTTTATTTAAGAAGAGAAAAGATAGGAAATTGAAGGAAAGGATAAACATTTTTTTCCCGAGTTTCATTTAACGAGGGAACAACATGTTGTGTTCCCGAATTTCATTTAAGGAGAGACCGGAAGGAAAGTGGATGCAAACCTAGGGAAAATTACCTAGTTTTCTTTCTTTCCAATTTGGAAGAAAAGAAATCTATTTTTTTCGTTTCATTTCCTCTCATTTCTTTTTCATTCTTTTCTTTTATGTTCTCTCCTTTGATAAACTCAGGAACACAGCGTTAATGTGTGACGAGGGATACGACTAGCGCTTCGTGGCGGGACTGGTCATTTTTTAGTGAAATTTTCCGTTATTTTGATTACTTTCTCTAATATCTTAGCATAGGGATCAAATATTTTTATTATTATTAATTTGACAAAGAAAATAGGGTTAGTATGAGTCATTTAGGTGATGGTAAAAATAAAACATTTATTTTAGCATAGTATTAAACTAAGAAACCCCATATACACCTATTTAACCCCATATACACCTATTTAATCAAGTTAGTGAGTCGTTAAACAAAACATGCAAAATAATTTTTTTAAAGTTTATGTGTATCGAGATGGTTAACAACAATTTTTATTTCTAAATAGGCCTCGCTGGTAGCGTAAAAACCAAAGTCACACATTATTGAGTCGTTAGATTTGGTCTCCTTCAAATAAACATGAATACATCATTTTAACAAAAATGATTCTAACGGTTCTAAACATAAAACGATCAACAAAATGAAATTTGAAACAATATTATATCAAATGGTACTGGTTGTATAAAAATTGAGACTATTTTATAGACAAGTTCGTTGTAAAATCGATAAAAAGCGAAAACGGCTAAGTTGCAGAGCAAATATGAGTTTGTTCTTCAGTTGTTTATTCACCGAAAGATTTCTCTCAGTTTTTTCCGTCCGATGTGATCTAGAAGGGAGGAAGAAAAGAAGAGTTTAAAATATAAGTTTTAAAATCTTGAGAGTTAAAGTAACATTTTAAGAAGTTGGAGGTAAATTTAAAAAAAAAATTAACCCATAAAAAGTTGCAGACGTCCAAACAATGTATTATTTTACATAGAATTCAAAATTTTAAATTACGTATAAAAATAAAAAAGTGATATCGTTTGCTTGTGTCGTGTTTACGAATCTCATTACATGTATTGTGTTGGCCTCACTAACATAATTAAATGCATAAAAGAAACATATAAAATTATGACAATTTGGTTATGAGGATCGAAACATAGCTAAATGAAAGTTATAAACAATCTCAATGTTCTTTAGTCTGTTGTATGTCTCATTTGTCAAGGTATACAGTCAATAAAATAATATATTATAGTTGATAAATTTTAAACCTAAAAACATGAGGGGTTAAAGTGATTTTTTACACTGGCTGCAATTTGAAAACTTTTTTACCCACAAAAAAAAGAGAGGGAGGAAGCAAGATTAGAACCCGTGTCATATGTGTCCCACACGAAGCTCCCAGCCAGCCACTCTAACAAAGATTAGTTGTTTTGTTCATATAAGGAAAGGCTCCCAACTGCTATTATTCGAGCACGCCCCCTCTCTTCCTAAAGGAGAAAACTTAACGGTCAGCCTACCAGACATTTGAATTGAAAATGAAAGTTCAGATATATATTAAGTACTTTAAACCGAGGAAAAAAAAACCTATCCACCACCGACATTCACTTTTAAGAGATATATAATGTGTCCCTCACGTGTCATCTCTTTCCCCTCTCTTCTTAGACGTTCGGCGTTGCGCACTTGAGAGCCAAAGCACGTGTGACGTGAAAAGGTGGCAGTCATACGGATGCATTGGAATCTAATGCATTTCCTTCACATGCACTTCATCAAGTGCGGTCCAAATGAAAAGAAAAGTGGGCCATAATCAATTTTTTTTTTAAAAAAAAAAGACATATAACGGCATTATTTGAGGAAAAAAATTAATTCTTTTAAAACTCTAACATCTATTTTTAAAAAAAATGGCTAGTTTTTTCCCTCTATAAATACCCACTCAAAGTAACTCATTTTTCACACCAAACTCTCATACAAACTTCTCTCAGTTTTTTCAACTTTCACACTCTCAACAATGGATCTAAGAGCCCCTTTTCGTTCACTCTTTTGTTAAACGACGAAGACGACGATGTCCAGCAAAACCCACCCCAACAACCTTCATTCCCTCAGTTCTCACAAACACAACAGTTTTCTCAGTATTCACAACTACAATCGTTTCCTCAGTTTCACCAACAAGAACCTTCATTCCCTCAATTTGGTCAATTTCCTCCCATGCCACAGTTTTCTCAACCACAACCAGCTTTTGATGCTCAACAATGGCAACAATTTCTTCAATGGCAACAATATCAAAAAAAAACATCCCAAATGCATCAAACTCAATTTCTACCAACTCGGGAACATGCGGAATCACCGTCAAAAGGAAAGGCCACAAAAAAGATGAAAAAACCAAGCAAGATGGCGAGTGAGAATGACGAGCAACCAACCAAGACGAGTCGTCAAAAGTGGCCACAAAGTGATGAGGTGTTGTTTGCACAAGCTATGATTTCAACTTCTGAGAATCCAATCACTAGCAACAACCAAAATGTAGATGCTTTTTGGAGTAAGATTGAAAACTACTACAATGAAAGTCAACCTTCAATTCTAAGAGATGCTCATAATCTAAGAAGTCACTGGCATATGTTTAAATCTAAGTTGAATATATTTAATGAGTTGTTCTTACAAGTCAAGTCTCGTTATAGAAGTGGTTGATCAGACCACCAGTACATCCAAGAAGCTCGATAGTTGTACATTAACGATCCGTCCAACAAGACTTATGTTGCTTTCACATATGAACATGTATGGAATGTTGTGAAAGAGAATGGTAAGTACAACTCTGCTAATCATATTCATGGCTTTCAGCCGCCTAAAAGAACAAAAACTAGCAGCTTGGGGGCGTATACGAGCTCTGCTTCTGATGCCAACTTTGGTGAGAATCCTGAAATCACAATATCACTTGAAGATATTGATAAAGAAGACTTTGAAGTTCAACTTCAGCAGGTTATTACAACACGTCCAATTGGGAGAGACAAGGCCAAAGCAAAAGCCAAAGCCAAAGCCAAATCTAAGCTAAAAGACAAAGCAAGAATAGAGCCATCTGACTACGACATAAGGAAGCTCAAGCTCATTGATGAGATATCCTTGACCAATCGTGCTAAGAGTGAAGCAATTGAAAAATTCGAGCATAAAATCGATAAATTCTATGAAATTGAGAAAAAGAAGCTCGAAATGAAACAAAAAAATTGAGATGCAAGAGCGGCAAATACTGATGCAAGAGCAAATCCGCTAACATGAATCCATTTCAACTAGCTGAACACGAGGCAATGTGCGAGCAAATCCGCGAGAAATACAGCTCCAATCGTCATGTTTAGATTAATTTATTGTTATGTCTATTTATGATTTATGTATTTTTATTTTTGATGTAATTTCTTTTTACGCAATGGAAGATTAATTTTTAGAAAAGTGTAGCACAACGGCTAGTTTTCTATCGGCTAGTTTTCCCAACGGCTAGTTTTTCAACGGCTAGTTTTCTCAACGGTTAGTTTTCTAACGACTAGTTTTCCCAACGGCTAGTTTTCTAACGGCTAGTTTTTTCCACCACTATAAATACCTATCTAGAACAGCCATTTTCAACACACACAAATTCCTTTTCCTCAAACACTTATCTATACAATTCAAAATGAGTTAAGATGATGAACAAGTCTCACAAAACATCCCAATGATTTTGTCTCAACACTTTCAAACTCTCATTTCCGATGATGTTGAAAAAATAACGATGCAGTTGTTTGCACTTGATGCTGAAGATGATGTTGATTCACAAGAAAGAAGTTCTTCTAGATAGAAGGGCAAACGAAAATACATAAATAGAGGCGGGAAGGATGGAGACACCCGTTTGTGGAACGATTACTTTGCTCTAGAGCCGGTGTACGATGAAAGCTTCTTTAGACGAAGGTTCCAGATGAGCCTACGTCTTTTTAGTCGCATTGTTGAAGAAATCTCTAAACCAGAAAGTTGTCAACATTTTAAATATTTCACACAAAGATATGATGCTATTGGTGTAAAATGTCTTTCACCAAGACAAAAATGTACAAGTGCCATTCGTCAGTTGGCTTATGGTGCATCAGCTGATCAATGTGATGAGTACATACGCATTGGTGAAAGCACTTCCATCGAATGTCTACACAAGTTTTGTAGGTCTATTGTTGAGGTTTTTGGACCACGATATCTTAGAAGGCCTAACCAAGATGACATTCAACGGTTGCTACAGCTGCATTCTGAAAAAACATGGGTTTGTTGGAATGCTTGGAAGCATAGATTGTATGCATTGGGGTTGGAGAAACTGCCCAACGGCTTGGAAAGTGCAATATACTCGAGGTGATCATGGTTATCCAACCATCATGCTAGAGGTTGTGGCATCACACGACCTTTGGATTTGGCATGCATTCTTTGGAGTGGCAGGTTCAAACAATGATATCCATGTTCTTAGTCAATCACCGGTATTCTATCAAATCTTGGAAGGGAATGCACCACAGTGTAACTTTACAGTGAACGGGCATGAGTACACGCAGGGATACTATCTTGCAGATGGCATTTACCCAGAATGGTCAACACTGGTAAAAAGTTTCGTTTATCCTCCAAACAATAATATTAAAATGCAATACTATAAGCGACGACATGAGTCTTGTTGAAAGGATATTGAACGAGCATTTGGTGTCCTCCAAGCAAGGTGGGCAATGATACGAGGCCCTGGAAGATCTACCAGCATACCAATGTTGGGTGATATAATGCATGCATGTATCATTCTACATAATATGATTGTAAAAGATGAAGGTCATGCAATAACTAATTGGTCCCCCGAAGAACACGAGCCTGAACCATTAAGTTGTAATGAAGGTGCACCGGCTGAATTTGCAAACTATCTATAGAGGTTTAAATCCTTACGAAGCAAGATACTCATATCGCACTACGCAACGATCTTATGGAACATCTTTGGAATCTTAGGCAAGCTAATCAAGAGTAGATTTTATAGGAAAACTTAATTTTCGTCGTCTTGTTTTCTTTAAGTTTTTTTTATTATTTTTAATTTTAGGTGTAGCTTAATTTTAAGTATTTTTATTTTATTTTTTAGGAAATGTAATTTCTTTTTATGTAATAACATTTTAAATTTTATTTATTTTTTTTCTTTTTTAATTATTTAATTATATTTTATATTTATTTATTAAATATGTTTTTAGATTAAAAAATCATTTGTTTAAAAGAAAAATAGAAAATGAAATGGTGATGTGGAAGAGAGAGAATGCATGTGGAAATGATGTGTTGGAGTTAAAAAGAGGAGAGAGAATGCATGTGGAAAGAAAGAATAAAATGTTGATGTGGCAGTGATGACTAGGACTGCATGTGGTAAATGCAGTCTTAGCATTGAGGGTAGTCTTAGTTTGTTTGGGTTTCTTAAGATGGTTACTTCACCTACACGAATTTTATTGTTTTGATTTGGGGTTTCAAATGTTTATTAGAGCATTTGTTGCGGTTTGCTTTTAGTTTGGGTTTGTTTCTTTGTTTCTTTTTGTTCAACATGGGTTACGATTTGTTCAATGTGTTGTAGCCTTGTAGGTCTTTGAAACTACTTGCATATACGAAGGATTTAAGGGCCGCCCCCCTTTTTTCGCCAGTGGTGTTATTTTTCGGACCGTAAGGTAAATTTTTTTTAAATGTTGGTTTCGCCCCCCTTAAAAAAAATTAAACCATTTCTCTTATTTTTTTTACCTCATTTCCCTCCCTCTCATTTTTTACCCCATTTCTCACAAATTACCTTTTTCTTTTCTCATTTTCCTTAATCCCTAAATTACCCTTCGTGCCCTAATCCCCTGAAAATTGAATTCCCGTCCAACCTCCAACTCCAAGAATTCTAGCAATCCAGCCGGAATCCATCCCTTCCAAGTTCCAAGCGGCGACCAAGCAGCCCTCCTCGGCGAGTTCCGATCGGCGACCAAGCAGCTAGAGAGGAGACACTTTTGCTTAGACATTTAGGATTTATAATTGATGCCCCTAGTGTATTTATTTGTTATGATTTAGAATTGGTATGTTAATTGATATTAATTGGTATTGTTTTGTTTGTCTAGAAATTTATGTTTTAGTTTTAGTTTGAATCAATATATCATGGGAAAGGTGAAAACAATTGACTCGTTTTTCAAAAGAAATGTTATTGAAGAAGAAGGGATGCTACAAATCAAGATAAACGTAAAGAATCCTCAACTAGTGATGTGACACCCCGTATTTTCCAGGTCAGCTTTTATTTATTTAAATGTTTATTTAAATGATTTATGTACACGTGGCACTAAAATTAGATTAATTTAGTGTGACACATGGCACGACAGTACGAACACCGGCACATGACTAGACAATTCGAGAAATTATCGACAAATAGCACACACGTGTCAAAACACACGAACGTTGGTGAACGTCTAACACATGGTGTAACACAACACTTGAGACCTCACGAAACACACACACATTGAACTTGGAGGTTCAAACGAGGCCAAACGATAGTTCGTAAGCATGCAAACGGTGACGAACGGATCAAATCCATTAAAAAGGGCTTATTGGGCTCTCTGTGAACCCCATCGTCGCGGTACGCGATGGACCTCAAGAGACTCTATCGCGATACGCGACAAGTTTCAGGAGATTTGAATCCCGAATTACTTCGCGGTACAAGAAGAATCTTTTTGCCTGTTGACCGCGGTACGCGACGAGTGTCAGTCGACAATATCTTTATAAAACCAAGATCATGATGCCTAGTCTACCTTTTAACATCATTTCTCTGACTCTACACGCCATAACTCGTCCAACTTCGTCTCCTACACCCCCTTACAGCCTCTTTCCACCATTGAAGACTATCTTGAAGCTCAAGAACTTGGAGGTTGAAGCCTAAAGTCCATCTAGGAGCTTGGAACTCACCACTACGACCTTGTGGCCACACATTCTCGCCAACCAGAAGCTTGAGAGGACCAGTGCTTATCATCTCAGGGGATTTTGAAGCCTTGGAAGGTAGTTCTTACATTTCTTATGGTTAAAATGCACTCTTCTCACCTCTACACACATGCAATGCATGAATCACACATGCAAGCACATGTAGTGCACATGCAAGAGATTTTATTCTGGGTTTGTGTATTTAGATATGTTTCCTGATGATCTATGATGTTTAGATGATGAATTATGATGATCCATGTTGTTGTGTAAATGTAGAATGCATGATTTAGTCTTGAAATGGTGAAAACCCCACATGCATGTATGATCCATGGCATGTGGGATGATTTTTAATATTTAGGTATACTTCTTGATGATATTGGAGGATGATTACATGTTTAGATGATGTTGAAATGGGTTAAAAATGCTATTTTTGATGAAACTTGCTAAATATAGTAACTTTTTAGTTACATCTCATTGATAAATGATGAATGATGAACATGCATGTATGTGGATTTGATATTAGGATGTTAGTATGATGATTAGAAGCTTAGGAATGTGATTTGGATAATGTTTATGGTCATATTTGGCATTGTTACTATATTTAGTAACTTTTTGAGCCAAAGTATTGGTAGATGATGATTTGAACTATGTTGGTATGCTTAAATGAAGTTAAATGACATATTATGATGATTGGAGACATAAAAATGGATTAAGAATGTTTAAATGGTCATTTTTATGCAAAAACTACAAAGTTACTATTTATAGTAACTTTATTTTCACAAAAACCAACTTATGAACGCTTTGAATGATTTGAGAATGCTAAGTGGTTTATTATGTTATAACATGATGATTAGATGCTAAGTTAGATGGTTTCCGAGATCGCGTATGCTAAAAATGGAAACTTTCCATTTTAGGAAACTTTTGTGTACTAACATGACGTAAACGGCTTATGTGAATTCGTATGATGATGTGTTATGTGTTAACATGATCACGTAGGACAAATGAGCATGCTAGAACTATAAAACCGTTATGCTTTGTGAACTTTCCATAAATGGAAACTTACTATAAATAGTAAGTTGTCCATAGACGCGACTTGCACGTTTTGCACACGACAAACACTTACACCGATTGTTACACGATTCACAACCGTCACACGGTTCACCAATGGGTCGTTGACTTGACACGGTCAACTTTGGTCAAACACGGTCAAACACGGTCATCGTAGACCAACACAGTCAAACACGGTCAATGTGGACCAACACGAGCAAACACGGTCATTATGGACCGACACGGAAAAACATGAACAACCAAGGTTGTTGAGCACAAACACGAGCACTAACACGAACACTAGCACGGTCACTCACACAAACTCACGTACGGTATACAATATAGGTTACCGGTGACCGACGTGCGTACTACTCAGGGAGCTTACGCTTACTTCATCACACGATCGCTAAGGTGAGTTTACGGCCCCACTTTAACTCTTTTATAAACTTTTCAAATAGGGGGGAGAATACTTGTTGAACTGAGTCAAACATTTATACTTGTACAAACAAATTGTGTATGCTGGTTTATTAGACAAACATAAGTGTTGTATCGTAATTAAGCCCTCGCAAAGTCTTACCGTTAATGTATAAACAACGAGGGGTTATAGTGGGAAATAATGAAAAATGGTGATAGGGTTAACCAAGTTTGATGATAAAAGTAAAATATTATCATAAACGTAGGACTAGAATTATAAATACGAAGTTCTTCTTCCTGTTTCTTCTCCAGCCACGACCGTGACCATTTTCAACCAAATTTGAACCAAGTTCGACCAAAAAAATGCATGTAATCAATTCATTTGAATGCGGTAATGCATTTCTTACATGTTCACGACCAAAACCAAACCATTTAATTGAAAATTTAAACTTAGTTTATGCCATACACTATAACTGAACGAATTTTTGGAAATTATAACTCAAATTCGATTCAAATAAACACCAAAATCAAATTAACTTTACTCATAACTTTGCGACTTGTTTCCGAAACGAAAGGAATAAAAAAAGAAGCTGAACTCCAAAGCTCTCAATCGAAGTCGTCGAACATCACGAACTAAATTCTATTCAAACTCAGCCAATTCGAAAGCAAACCAAGTAAGTAATATACTCAATCTACTCGGTTTTACATAGGGATCCTTTGCCCTATTTTTTTTAACAACCCAGAATCAACAAATCGAGCGATTCGACCTAGGGTTCATATGGTTTGAACAAGCAAATGAGTTTGTGCATATGTATAACCAAAATGCTTCTGAATACAAATAAACCCACCTAGCCTAACAGTAAACCACAATGTTTGTTGTGGGATTGGTTGGGTGTTCGAATCCGGAAAAAGTCGTGTTTTTGTATCTTCCCCTCTTTCTTTTATTTTTCTTATTTTACTACTCAAATGAACTCCAAAAATTTTGAAGAAATTCCATAAATTCGAAAATAATAATTATAACATTATGTAAAAATTTGGGAACTATTCATATTTAATTTATAGAATTTTTAGGATAAATGGTGTATTATTTGATAATGAAATGGAAAATAGTGTAGTCAACACATGTAAATGGTTTCTGGGTGATCCGTTCCTTCAACTAGCGGATCCTCCCTTGGTCGTCAGCCTCCGCAGGTGGCAGCAGCGGATCCTCACTTCCCACCTGTGGATTCTAGCCTCTTAAGGATCTTGTGGATGGTGTTAACGGAGGAGGCATCCATGCCTAGGACTAGTGGACCCTAGGGGATCCGCCCCTCACACAAGCGCAATTTTGTCTTTTCCACTCGAATATGTTCTCTGCTGCAGTCTGTAATAATATATCACTGCATGCATGCAGTGTATACGTAAAAATTATTTATGGATGACTGTGATACTTCCCATGCATGCAAGTCGATGCAACATTCATTTCAACGTTATTTATGTATACTTTCCATACAACATTCATTGTTTACCACTGATTTTATACAATCTTTTTTTAACACATTCAAGTTACTTTATGGCATGCAAAGTCCATGCAAATGCTCCATTCATTGTTTGCTACGAAAATATCAAGCAATCTTACAATCAAAATTACAGCATTTTCTTTCATTCAAAGCTTAGAAACAATATTTGCTTAAATTTTATCATTTCAACATGAGTTTAAGAGTAAATTTGGGTCCGCTTGTATCTGATCTTTTATTTTTGAAAGATGAAAATCGTGCTACTCATTTGTTTAATTCCAATGATTATAGCGACAGAGGCCCTTGTAGCTACAATCTTTATTAGATGAGCAGGTTATTCAAAAAAAAAAAATCTTTTTTAATTATTAACACATTGTTGGTCTTGATTATACATTTTTTTGTCATAGTTTGCATGGACCCCCTATGATAACATACTTGAAAGACTACCTTTCATCTATCGTAGAGGGGAAGCTAGTTGAACATGTGAATGCTTTCTCATTGTTTGGGAAGTTGTTGAGCCTTATCACCCTTCTAGAGTTATGAGACAGTTTGGTATGTTGCAACACATTCCAAACCCAATACCTCTAACAATGGACCAACACCACACAATTCATAATTTGAATTGTGGTGGTAAATTAAATAAGGATTAATTAAGGCATCATCAGCAATATGTTTGTTCTTGGAACCAACGTTTGTCTAACACAATTGACGGGCAACACGTCCCGACACAACTGTTAGTGATAACTGCATGAGATGGTATAGGTCTCGTATAGTCTTATATATAACAAATCCTGGATCATAAGAGGTAAATCCTCATGGATTTCAAAATGACGGTGGTGCATATCAACTAATGGTATGTTTATAAAATCTGAGTAATATTTTTTTGATTTTTGTAAAAGATATCTAATTTATATTTTTTTATTACAGATGGATGGCTTGGTTCAAATATACCAAACTACAAGACAGTTCATTGGTGATAATCCCAAAAACGCACAATCAATTTCAACGTATTCAGGATATAGTTTCATAAGTGATGGGACTTGCACATGAGGGTCATTGTTTGGCATTGCTAACACACTTGACAACCCATCCTGTTGACTCTTTGGGAAATGATAATTTATCCCAAGTGGTCGTAGATATGGTAGGAGACGTAATACACATGGTGCCGGCCGAAGCAATGAAGATCTAGCCGACGAAGCAGGACACTCTAGCTTTCAAAATTTTGAAGCAGGAGGACCATCAAACTTTCAAGATGAACCAAATGACCAAAACATGTTTGCTGCATGTGTATCACCTTATATACCTGCATTCGATATGAACCACTGACTGGTTCATATCGTAAGTTTGGTGTGACACCTCAGCGCCATATGGATTATACAGTTACTCCAAATATGCTTCCTACCGATTTACAACAGCAATCTTAGTTTAATTATTTTGACGAAGATCTAGCTACGTATGAACAACCACGATACTCATACGTGTCACCAATACCATTGAATCTGAGTTTGCATATGATGCCAAGCCAATAAGATGTTAACGAAAACAACCAATGCCGCATAAGGCAAACAAGACCCCCACCCTGCGGTACAGGACACCGTTTTAACCGTCGTGATCATTAGGATTATTTTTATTGTATTTGTAATATATGATGAATTGTAATATATTTGTAATATATTTTTAGTGTTTGATAACAAGATTACAATTTACTCCGCTAACAAAATTTATATTTTAGTTAAACCACATAAAAATAAAACGATAAATTTTCATTATATATTAAAATTAAACAACATAAAAACATATATAACCAAAGCAATGTTACGAACAAATAAAAATTAAGCATAAATACAATGATTCGCATATGGGCAATTGGTACTACGATGTCCTTGTTCCTTACATATACCACATTTATAATTTATTGGTTCATCAGCATAATGGACATCCATCTCATTTCGGATTTTTCTCGCACGTCTCCTTCCACGTAGTGTTGTAACTTTTGACGGGTCTCCATGAATTCGCCAACCTGCATCGGCCCAAAGAGCCTTGTGGTATGGTAGGTAATAATTTCATGAGGCAATCCATCTCTATGATGACAAGCAGCTATAGCATGATAGCAAGGAAATCTTTACGTTTGCCATTTCTGACACGTGCATTTTTTCCTGAAGTATTCAACAGTGTAGTCGTTACCACCGTCATCTTTGGTTTCGAATCTTGACGTGACCCTGTACCTCGCTTCAAGGTGATCATACAAGAAAACTTCATGATATCGTGCACGCCTGTCACGGTTATTAAAAACACGCCACATACGAGGTGGTAAAGCAGTGTTGAAATTGTTTGCAATCTCAGCAAGCTTTACATATTGAGAAATATTTTTTTTAAATGTATAGTCAATGCATGCTTTTATTGGCAACAAACGAGCATCACGCAAAATGTTATTCAACCTTTCGGAAATGTTTGTTGTTAATGTACCCCGACGACGACTACCCGAATTAAACAGAAGTGTCCATTGCCTTTTTTTAATGTTCAACAAATATTATCATGCCTCCTCATTGATTCTCGCCAACTCCCTTACGGTCGATATATACTTCCTTTTCTGGGTCGTGCTTCCAATAGCCCAACATAGTTTCTTTATGATGGCACTCTTAAACTGGTTCATTAAGTTACTTCTAACGTGACGTAGACAAAAACGATGATATGCATTTGGTTCCTTCCAATCATCCGTATTTGTCATTGCATGGATGTTACCTTTGTGCTGGTCGGATAAAACACACAACGGTCACATTCAGTCATCGGCAACATGATCGCGAAACTGCTTCAAAAATCAAGACCAGGTTTCAATTGTCTCTTCGTCAACAATTACGTATGCAACTGGAAGTATGTAGTTGTTTGCATTCTTTGAAACAACAATCAACAAGTTACTCCGATATAGTCCTTTTAGGTGAGTTCCGTCAACGGGTATAACTGGCTTACAAAGATGGAATGCATCGATGGACGACTTGAACGTCCAAAATACGTATTTAGAAGTTGCACATTGGGATGTTCCATGAGGATGATGAAACCACTGGACTACTGTCCCATTGTTTCCGCTTTGCAGCTCTCTCATATAAGAAGGTAACTCATAAATTTGGTATCCCAAATACATGAATATTCTCTATTGCTTTTCTTCAACCAAGCCATGCCTTCGGATAAGAAACATCAATGTGTAGTGTATCCTTTAGATATGTGCGAATTTGTTTTACTTGAAAACTTATATCTGATTTAATTAGTCGGGAGATATGAGCCGTGACATCTTTTGATTTTTTTTGCGCACCACTGTACCGTAACAGTTGTATGTGTCAACCCATTTTGTGAGTTGCCACATGTGTTGGTTCTTTTTTAGAAATACACTTGCAACCCAAAGACTTGAAGGAGTGTTTGGAAGTGGATCACTGTATTTTTTTACTTCTTTTGTAGCATTTGGCCTCCACACGTTTGGTCTTCTTTCAGAAACAATTATTTCTCTATTGCAATCAACGTTTTATTGACGACCGATGCATACCACCTCGTCCTTTGTTACGAAAAACATACCGACATGAATTTGATAAGCATTTGGGTTCCATATATCCATATGGTCTTCATCATCATAGTTAGGAAGTTTATAATCTCTTACCTCCACAACTTCGTCATAATCTTCGGTTGGACCATTAGAAAATCCTTGGTAAACGCAGTGTGATACTGTTCAGATGATTGAGAGAGTATGAACTCATCTTCAGATTCACTGTCGGAAGGAGGGACTTCACTATATTTTGCGTCACCATCTTCTTGTGTGTCATCTTTGTCTTGTAGTTCTTCATTAGCATCTTCTAGTCCTTCATCTGCATCTTCTTGTTCTTCATCTCCCGGTTGTTGGAAAATAAGTTGGTTATCAACATGTATTGGTGAACCCATTTCACCGACATAAGATTGAGAGACAGAAAAACCACATAGTAGATCCATCATACTAGTTGGCTGAATAGCAATTTTGGGATCCAAAGTGACAAAAATATCACCAATAAAATTTATTTGACTTGCAGCTAAATAATATAACATATTAACACCTTCATCTCCAAACAGATTTGATGTTAAAGGAACATCTTGGAATGTGTAATACAAAACCAAATTCACATTCATGGTCGCTCTATCAATTTGAACATGACTGCAGACTATGTCTACCAATTTATTGTAAGACATTGAATCAGTACGTACGATAAAAGAAGATGTTAAGGTATTCTCATCAAATGAAATAACAGCACTAGAATTAGAAACCTTACCCCCCCCCCCCAAATAAAGCTTGACAATAAATGGACGATAAAATGACATATTTTCTAATTGAGAATAGATGAAGAAGAAAATGATAATTTGAAAACTGAATGACAAATATGAGCAATTGAGTCACTATATATAAACAAATAATGGCTACCTAACACCACCACCTTTGAATTACAACTCATACCTACCACTAATTGCAATTGAACTTAACTACCTACCACATTAGTAAGTTTTAAGCAAAATAAAAAATGTGATAAATCATTCATGCCTACCACCACCTTTGGATTACAACTCATACCTACCACCACTTGAAATTGAACTCATACCTACTACCATCTTTGGATTACAACTCATACCTACCGCCACTTGCAATTTAACACAACTACCTACCACTACCTTTGGATTACAACTCATACATACCACCAACTTTGGATTACAACTCATACCTACCACCACTTGTTCAAGTGGACCTACGAACGGTCAATTTGGTGATGTATTGTAGTGAGTGCTTTTCAAGCGAAGAGTATAGACAGGCGGTTCACCCAAAATTGATGAAGATCTCAGTATATTTTGGGGCTTTGTTGGTTAACATTAAGTATTTTAAAAAAACTGGCTTTCCAGAGAAATTAATGAGTTTTGAAGTGAACGAAGACTATGTTCAATCTCACACTGATTTGTTTGGTAATCAAGGGGTGCATGTCTGCATGTTAAAAAAGGATTTTGTTACCGGAATACAGTTGAACGTAACTAATAAGTTAAGGGAGTTGTATGCTTCATTGCCGACCAAATATATTTTTGGAGATGTTTTCTACGTCCGAATGATTCTTAGGATTTAATGTTTCTTTTTGAGATTATTATATCAGTTGTTTTTTACATATATATACATTGTTAACAACTATGTCGTATGTGTTGTAACTGATTAAGTATTCTAATTTATCAAATCACATGTGTCACACCCCCAAAATTTTCACTTGCGGTTTCAGACCGCTGGGTGTGACGTGGCCAGGAATCAAAACTCTTAGTCATATAGAACGACTCTATATGAGCTGTACATACATAAAGTTTGTAAGTAAATTCAAATTATATTGAATAATTAGCGGAAAAGTAAATAGGTTTTGCATCAGAAATAAGTTGTTTAAAGACACCACATTGTTTATGACACATCATTATCAAATGAATAAAACATCAGCCTAGAATGGGAGTCTAAATGCATACAAGGTCCTCTTTGGACTCCAAGTGCATCCTAGCATCGTGATGTTTAGCTCCCTGAGAATTCATGCGAAAATGTGTCAACATAAATTTGGTGAGTTCACAGGTTTAAATAGTTAAAAGCAGTAAACAAATATATACTAGGTATGTCAAGTTGTGGATCTACGATCCTGAGTGTGTCAGTTCATCTTACCGAAACTAAAATGTTTGTTGCGTCCCCAGGTTATCGCGGAACCATTGCAATAGATCAATATTACATTCGTCATGACCTCCAGTCACAGCAGTCGTCAAGTGGGGCTTGTCAGACCTAGTAGTACTACATAATAACGACTCGTTTGTTACACAACTAACGGTAAGGGTATGTGAGGACTTTGGTGCGATATAGTTACACGTAAAAGTTTTTCTACAACATACCAGTCATACATCTAAAACAGTTGCAATGTATTCTTACCCCAAAAGTTTAACAAAACAGTTAAAGATTAAAAGTGAGGCTGTAAACTCATCTAAGTTTAGCAATATTGCCGTTGCATAAGCGTCAAGTTGTCTTGCCCATAGCGGTCACCTAAATCACATAGGTGTTGTGAGTTCGTGTTCACAGTTATGTTCGTGTTGGTCTCACATAGACCTTGTTTGTGTCCAAACAACTCTAAGTTGTTGTGTTGGTCGTGTTGACCGTGTTGACTTAACGAACCGTTGGTGATTCGTTTAGTTTAACTCATCATTCAACGGGTTTTTAGTGTCGGGTGGTACACATAAGTTACGTTCGTGGGATATAATCACAAATCTAAATAGATCAAAATTCGTGCATGTGTCATCCAAGTGCTTCCATGTGTTCTTGAAAGCTTGCATGTGTGTGTATTGATGTGCATGTGGGTTTTAATGAAAGATTAGTGTAGATAAGCTATAAAGACTACCTCACAAGCTTCTTAAAGGTTGAGATGATGCTGTAGCAGGTCCTCAATAGCTCCAGAAGTGGTTGTGAATGACCCGCACGTGAATGAGAAGGGGGAATGGCGGTCTTGGAGCTTCCACAAGACTTCAAGTCTTGAATGTGGCTTGGCATGGTGAGATATGGCCTTCTAGAGGTTGAAGATGAGCTCCACAGAGGTTTTTCGTCGATAACAGGATTGTTGGGTTCGGAGAATAGGTAGGGTGGCCTCAGAAATGATTAGCATTGGTTTTATAAAGATTTTTGCGTGTTAGGAGGCTTTGCGTACCACCAAGAGTTCACTTTAGGGCTCTTGGCGTACCGTAATGAATATTTTAATCGGATTCCTTCTCGAAACACGCCGTGTATCGCCAAGGAGGTGCTGATCTTCCATCGCGTACCGCGAAGGATTTCAGGGATTTGAATTCTCCCGCTCATCAGTCGCGTACCACCAAGGCCCAAACCAAGGTCCTTGGCGTACCGCGAGGACTCCTGGACTTGTCTTATTATCCCAATTTCATTGTTCAACTTTCTTTGTCGGTTGTTTTACGATTACGATCATTGTTTTCTTGACTTATCGTCATTGTTTGACTTATTCTAAGTTTTCATAGAGCTTAATTATAGTTGAATTTAATTTTTTGTTTGTTTATTTCACCAGCGTTTGTTAGACAAGTCACGGGTGTGCGGTTTCCGAAAATTACTCGAATTATCGTTTTGTTGTTCATGTTTGGTCTGTTGTGCCACATGTCACACTAAATTAACTAATTCTAGTGCCACGTAGGTAATAATAATGTAAATTATTATTAAAATAAAGTAAATGATGACCTAGAAAATACGAGGTGTCACAACATGTCTATTAACTATTGTTATTTATTAACTTATGTGAAGACTAGCTGCCAGCTTCAAAAAACATTTAAAACCATTCAATTTATTGAAACATTTCTTCGTAAAGAAACACATGGTGATCAAATATGGCAAGGCATACATAATTAATCATTAAATATTGAATCGAACGAGCAATCCCAATCTGTACTACGTTCGTCCTCCCATGGGTCATGATTCCTCCCACGATTTAATGTCTCTTCATCTACGTCATCATCAACTGCATCTAGTACATACTCATCTTCTAGTTCTTCTTCATGACCCAACTGTTGTTCAACTATCGTGGTCATTCCTATTCTTGATTATCGGGAAATAGGTTATTGAAAGCCCAATTCCAATACACATCATTGCCTTCTTCATCAAATTCCTCTATACTTGGAAAGTTTGCAGGAATGTTTACTGGGGAGTTACAGAAAGGTTTACGGGCTGGCTTACAACCAGGTTTACAGCCATGTTTATAGCCGGGTTTACAAGCGGATGCTGGATGTCTTCCTCATTATTGGACGTTTCTGATACATTGCCACAGTTTTTGTATAAGAATAATAATAATTTTTTAATTTATATACAAATAAAAAAAAGTGTATCACATATGAGGAGAAATAAAGAAAAAAATATAGTGTGTGTATGTGAGAAATATAGTGAGTGTGTGTACAGGGGTCAAAAAAATCAAAAAAAAGAAAGATAAAAAGGGTGCCATGTGTCTTTTACGATCAACCATAATATTGAAGTATACACTACATGCATGCAGAGAACATATTCACATGTAGGGGTGTTCATCGGATCGGATAACGGTTTATTCGGATTTAAAATTTTCATGACCTTATCTGAAACCCGACCCGACCCGAATTCGAAAATTTTCTATCCGATCCGAATCTATCCATATAACCCAAAAAATCTGAATAAACTTATTTTTTTCATCTGAATAATCCGAACAAGTAGAATAAATAGGGTTTATTCGATTTATTCGGATTAAATTAAGATATCCGATCCGAATAAAAAATATTTTGTATATCCGATAACCGAACCGAATTCAAAAAACGGATATCCGATCCGAATATATCTGAATATCTGAATTTTTAATTCGGAACAATTTTTCAGGTTTCGGATACGATACGGATTTCAGACTTTTTCGGATTTCGAATTTTTTGAACACCCTATTCACATTGGAAGAAGACAAAACTGCTTCTGCTGGTGTGAGGGGTGGATCCCCTAAAGTCCGCTGGTCCTAGGCGCGGATGCCTCCTCCGTTAGCCCCACTGGCTAGAATTCACTGGTGGGAAGTGAGGATCCACTGTTGGCACCTGCAGAGGCTGACTACCGAGGGAGGATCCGCTAGTGGGAGAAATGGATCACCCATAAACCATTTACATGTGTTAGACTACACTATTTCCATTTCAGTATCAGATAATACACCATTTCTCCAAAAAATTCTTAATTTATATTATTTTACTATTTAAATATTACTTAAATAGTTTTAAATATATAAAAAAATACTAAAACATTTTTAAAAATTCAGAAAAAATTCCAGAAATTATAAATCAACTATATAAACATTCTAGAAAATTTTAAATAATTTTTGGATTATTATTTTACAAATGTTCTATTTTATTGATTAAATAAACCTTAAAAAGAAAAGTATTATTTATAAAATAATCTAAAAAGTCAGAAAAAAATTATTTAATATTCTGAGATATATCTTATGATAATATAACTACAAATTTTCAAAAATAATTATACTTTTAAAGATATCATTTCTTTAAATTTTTTATAAGTTGTTTTCTAGTTATCTAAATTCATAAATTCAAGATATTAATAAGTTACAAACGATTGTAAATTATTGTTTTATATTAGAAAACAATTATAAACTGCCGCACCCCGGCCTTCCTGGCCTCCGGTCACACTTGCAAGACCTACATGTCTGGTTATATATGTACATCCAATAATTTGGATAAAACAATTTTGTAAATTCAGAGTTGTGGAAGCTAAGTTTTAACGGTTTTCAAAACAATACAAAGTAATAGTTGCGGAAGCGATTTAAGTTGTTTAGCATTACATAACAAATTAAATGGCAAACGTTTTTCAAAAGCCTAAGACACTAAAGAATATGCATGAGAATCCAGCCTAGCATCCTAGTTCCTTGTGTGTGTGCCTTAGTTACCTGAGAAAAACATGCGAGTAAAATGTCAACACAACGGCTGGTGATAGGGGTGAGCAAAAAACTGAAAAAACCGAACCATAACCGAATTAACCGGAAAAACCGAACCGTAGCCGAATTAACCGGAAAAACCGAGCCTAAAAAACCGAACCGAACGAATGACCGAAAGAAACCGAACCGAAAAAACCGAAATCGAAATTTCCGGTTCGATTTCGATTTTCATATTATAAAAGACCGAACCGAACAAAAAAAACTAAACCGAAAAACCGTACAAACCGACTAACCAAACCGATTTAGGGCCCTTCTTATTTATCATTTTATATATATATTTTATATTTTTATTTAAACTCTTAAATCTTCTATTCTTCCCAATGATGTCACTATTCAAATTCCGATATCCTGCTTCCCTTCATCTTCTCCTTTCTTGTTTCACAAGATTATTAAACCATCTCACCTTCAACCCTCCAAATCCCTTCATTAATTTTCTGTAAGAATGTAATCATGGTCATCATTCATCAAAACTGTACCAACAATCAAAGATCATAGGTTTTAAAACCTCAAAGAAGACGTGAACTTGTGAAGGCGCCGGTCGGAATTCATTGACGAAATCAGTGGGCATAAGTTCTCACATTTACTTGTTTACTTTATTGTTCATTTTCTTTATTGACCGTGTGATGATTTACGATTAGTATCTGTTGAGTTTTGGTGGCTAGAGAGATACGTACAAAAAACTCTACTCGTGTGCTTCCCAATATAACCTTATTGGAGTATTTCATCAAACAGTAGTGTCTGATTGCTTTCTTTTGGTTTGGGCAAAGTTTCTTTGTCGATTTATTGTGAAATCAGAATTGCTTTCTTTGAGTGTAAGAAATCAGAATTTCTTTGTTGATATATTGTGAAATTAGAATTTCGTTGTTGATTTATTGTGAAATCAGAATTTCACAATTCTTGCGAGTTTATGGTCAACCGTTTTGTATTAGATTTTCAAACCAAAAACATATCAGAATTTCACCTCTTTATTAATGATTAATGATTATTTGTTAATTAAACAAATAATAGCTGTACATGTAGCTTGAGGTTCTTTGCATAATTGCATATATGAATCAAATGTTGCTGTTGATACTTGCTTTTTTTATACATGTTTTTGTTAGTTCACTAGTATTTATCATTGCATATTCGTTGGAAGAAGAAGGTGGCTAGGTGTTGGGCATTTGGAATGTATTATGCTTAAATTTGTACATCCTTTTGAGTCTTTGGTTACTAAGGAAATTATTTTTCTTCAAACCTTATTCAATTTTTTTTTGGAAATTACCAACGAAGAGATCAGAGCAAAACAAAGATTCAACTTGATGGGAGCACTAGGTAGTGGGACTCCAAATATGAGTAAAAATGATGCCCCGATAATTGATGTTGATTTAGAAAACTTAAAGGAACCAGACGATAGTGTTGATGACCAAAATGTTGATCAAGAAAGGAACCATGGTGGTACTAAGTGATCGTATGTGTGGGACCATTTTACAAAAGATAAGGAAACTAACAAAGCAAGATGTACCTTTTGTAAACGTTTTCTTGCGGCTAATTCAAAAAAGAATGGTACAAGTGTCTTAAATAATCATTTGAAGATTTATTGCAACACATCACCTTATTATAAACAAGTTGACAAAAACAAACAATCTACATTAAGCTTTAAGCCTAAAGGTTTGGGACAAGGTAGTGGTAGCTTGACTTCTCACAAGTTTAGCCAAGATAAATGTAGACACCTTCTTGCACATAAGTGCATAAAGGATAACCGTCCCTTTAGTGTGGCCGATGATGAGGGACTTAGGGAATTCGTTTGGGAGTTAAACCCAATGTTTAAGTTTCCATCAAGATGGACAATTGCTAGGGATTGTATGAAGATGTACCAGCAAGGGAGAAAGAAACTAAAATTTCTTTTAAAAGATCAAATGGTTTCTCTTATAACCGACACATGGACATCGGTTCAAAATTTTAATTACATGTGTCTTACTGCACATTTGATTGATGAAGATTGGTTTCTTAGAAAGAAATTCTAAATTTTTGCCAAATATCGAATCATAAGGCTGAAATTATAGAAAGATCGGTATATCGTTGCTTAAAAGAATGGGGTATTGATAGAGTTTTCACGGTAACCGTAGATAACGCTTCATCTAATTATTGAGCAATTAAGTTTTTAAGTAGAATGCTTAAGGGTCCCCATTCTGTGTTGGATTGCAAGTTTTTGCCTTAAAGATGTAATGCAATATTGTAAATCTTGTGGGCAAGGATGGTTTAGAATAACACTTTGCTTCCATAGCTAAGATTCAAAATGCGGTGAAATATTTAACATTTGAAAGCTATTCTTTTGAATTTTGGACCCATATAGAATTCTAAATTGATTTTAAATAAATCTTCATCATGAATGATATTCTTTTCTTTTTTATTTGTTAATAGACTTCAGGCGGTGGATTCGAGCTATAGATTATATTTTCAAATTGAAGTGGGTGATGAAGAGAGTACAAGAATGTCAATAAAGAGAAAAAAAGTGATAAAGTTGAAGTGGCACATGATGAAAATGATTTTGAGAATGCAAGGTATGTAAATCTTTTTTTTATTCCTTCCACAAAAAAAGTGAGACTTTTATGTTTTGATTTGTCTTAATAGGCAATTTATGGAATTTTTTATAATATGACAAATAAAATTTCGATGTCTAAATATGTGAATGCAAATTTGTTATTTTCTGCGGTTTGCAAAATGCATTAAGTATAACAAGTATGTCTAAAAGTGTTGACGAGAAGAAGAAAGCCATGGGTTTGTCTATAAAAGCAAAGTTTAAAAAAAATTGGAGAATATTAATTGTTTATTGTATGTGGCTCTAGTTCTAGACCCTCGAAATAAGATGTCATCCCTTGTATTTTGTTTACGTTTGATGCATGGTAAAGGTTCCAAAAAAGTCCAAGAAATCAAGGACCTAGTGAAGGTAACATTGATGGAGTTGTTTGATGAGTATAAGTCAAAATTAGTTAAAACAAAAGATCCGAAGACTACATCTTCCACAAGTAACATGGTTGATGATGATGTGTTTGTTGACTTAGAAGAAGGTTATCAAAAGTTTTTTGAGGAAGAAGGTGGAAAGGAGGTTGATAATAATGAAGTAGATATATATTTGAGTGACGGAATGGAGAAAAGGGAAGACATGTTTGATGTTTTAGGTTGGTGGAAGATAAATTTGATGAAATTTCCAATTCTCTCTCAATTTTCAAAACATGTTTTAGCAATGCCAATCTCAACCGTTGCATGAGAGTCGCACCGGTGGTCGGACAATTGATAAATAGAGGAGTTCTCTTACTCCTAAGACCGCAGAAGCTTTGATTTGTGTACAAGATTGGCTACGGTCTACATAGTCGGATTTGCAAGATAACGAGATGCATGGTCAACAACTAGAAGAGTTGATTGAAAATTTGGAGAACATTGAAGATGGTAATTTTATTATTTATTTATTTATTTTTGTATATGATTCATCCTTAACTTTTTACTTAGTAATAAACATATATGATTATTTGTATGTTACTTTCAGATTTATTTAATGGGAAGAAAGCACACAAAGAATCGATTATTGAAGATGATGAAGATTGGGACTAGATAGACAATTTCTTAAGATGATGATTGCAACTATTGAATGTTTAGCTTTGAACTTTGTTTTTTTTAATATAAGACATCACTATGATGATTTAGTTTTAATGTAGTTTGTTGTTCTCTTATCCATTATTTTACAAATTATCC
This sequence comes from Mikania micrantha, assembly GCA_009363875.1. Lineage (NCBI taxonomy): Eukaryota > Viridiplantae > Streptophyta > Magnoliopsida > Asterales > Asteraceae > Mikania > Mikania micrantha. The sequence goes on from CM018695.1 coordinate 17,297,460, forward strand.
ATTTCTAAACGCATTGTTTCCAATTTAAAAAAAAAATAAAAAACTGAAACCAGACTGACACCGAACTGAAACCGCCAAAAAACTGAAAAACCGAAAACCGATCGGTTCGTAAAAACAAAAAACGACCATGTCGGTTTCGGTTGTAGGCAAAAACCAAACCCAACCGAACCGAGCACACCCCTGGTTGGTGAGAGCATAGGTTTTGTATCAGCAGTAAACAATAAATGTTTAAAATTGTAACATCTGTGCCGGAATCGTTACCGGAACAGTAAGTTGCACTGTAAATTGCACAGTAACTCAGGTACAAACTAGGAGAATTACTTAGAAGCTATTAACATTCGATGGTAAACACAAACTATTATACTATTGTTCTGAAATCTGAATTAAGCCTCATGGTTTAAACAGTCAGAAACACGTCAGGCAACACTGAACAGGTGTACACATGTTTGATATGATGCTATCATGTATAAACGTATGCGAGGATAAACAGAACAAAACTATAACAGTTATTGTTACAGAATGTTAAACCGACGAATTATTCGTACAGTGACGATCTGTATGGATAGATCTGAAAGTTTAACAATCTGAAATGATGACTGAAAAGTAGAAAACAAAATCAGAAAGTGAAACGTACGATCGTGTTCGTACAGTTAGCGCTCTGTACGAAAACGCGCGTAAGTGACGTTTTCTGACGAAACGAAAACGAAGACGACTCGAACGATAATAAATTTAAGGAAGTATACTATTTCCTGTTTTACAATTTTGAAACTCATCAGAAATAAATTAAAAGGAAACTATCTAAATTGAAGCGCGTAAAGCATAGAATACGCGAAGAAATAACGAAACGCATTTTAATAAATTACGATAAATAATTCAACAAATATAATATTTAAACTATTTACTAGAAATAACCACCTTTCAAAACATTAGAAAATAAATTCTTTTTATTTAAATTTACAAAAACGCGCGCGTCACGATTCGGGAACGCGACGAAAACACGAACCGAGCAACCGAAACGAACCCGAATACCCCCGGGGTAATTAAAGCCCAAATGAGGCTTTCATCTCATTTTTCCTCATCTCTCTCTCTCTAAACTCCCTCAAACGCCACTTTCTCTCTCTAAGGAGAATCATCCTTCACACGATCATAACTCACTCGTTTCTTGGCGGAATCACGCGTTCTTGGTGCCCAAACGAAGCTCTCGACTCCCTCTACAAAGAAGTACAACGGATCTGAGATTTTGTCCAGCCATTTTCGTGGTATGAGACTTGGAACTTCACGAAAATAGGGTTTCTCCACCCTTTTTGTCGGCCATACCTACACACACACACACACTTGACCGGTTTAGACCTTATTACACTCAGCATACAACTTCGGGGACTCTTATCACTACCATCATCACATGAGTCGACTTGGAACTAATGACACCCGAAGAAGACAAGGATGGAGGTACAGGTTCATGGGTAGCAGCTGGTGGCCGAACCTGTAGAGGCAAACGAACCAACACCACTGGCGAACCTACCCCCTCGAACGGACCTTGTGCGATGGAGCCACCAGCCGAACCCTGAGATCACCGAACCCAGGTCTGACGAACCTTTCATGACCACCCACGAACCTTTAACATGCCGAACCTGTACTCTCCGGCGAACCTCCTGGATATAGGCGAACCTAACACTTAGCATGGCGAGCCTTTTTCCTCATCAACAAACCTATGACTGACGAACCCCCATGTGAGGCCAAGACTAGCCGAACCTGTGGATAGTACATTTCTAGCCGAACCATGCATCAACCACCGAATCATTTCTAGGGACTCAAGGATTCACGAACCTAACCATTTTGCCGAACCCTTTGTTGGCTGGAACGAACATCCTCATGCAAACCTTCTTCCAAAGTTTAGCCGAACCATAGGGCCCAGCCGAAACCCACCCACACTAGGGCCGAACCTAGGACCCTTGCATGAAAAGGTTCGCTGGACACTTAACCAAAATCAGGAAAATTCCTTTGGCCCAACTAACCGGCCCACTTACACCCTTCAGCCCAAACATATGTGTTAGCTCACGTTCTATTTCAGCCTAGCCCAATAAACCTAGTCGGTTCACCCTAGCCAACCGGCCTGTGACAATATGACTTTTCACACTAACCTTGTTAACGGGAGTTGGTGCCAATCAAGGCCCAACAAGACCAATGAAGGCCCAACAAGGCCAATGAAGGCCCAGTAAAGTCAAGGAAGATCCAGTAAGGTCAAGGAAGACTCAACAAGATCAATTAGGCCCAACGAAGTCTATGTAAGCCCAACAGAGTCAATGTAGGCCAATAAGTCAAGAGAGGCCCAGTAAGGCCCAACAAGTTCAAATGAGGCCCAATGTAAACTAGTTAAAGCCCAACAAGGCCCAGGGAGGCCCAATGAGGTTTAGGAAGGCCAGTGAGGTTAATATAGGCCCAATTAGGTTAATTTAACCCAACAATGTTCTAAGTGATCCGATTAGTGACAATTCGGTATTTCGGATTAACTTCGTTAACTGAAAATTCACAGAATTGTTATGAATTCAAATGATAGCAAACCAGAATAGTTAGGATTGAGCAATATGATGTGCAAACACATAAATTGGGTGGATTAAACTTGAAATTGCAAGAATTAACTCAAGTTTGACTTTAATAAGTCAAAATTCGGCTAATTTGGCATCTAGGATTCGAATTGTACATTAAAATCATGCAATAACTGAAATTTATCAGTTATAATCATCGACTTAATGATCAGTAACCATTATCAGACATTATGATCACAGTTATTGTCGAATTAATCATGATGTTAGCCCAAAAGTTGAAACCGTCGTGTATGGTATTTGAACTTGCATAATTCGATTTCAATCTCATAAATTGAGTATTCCAGAGCATTAGTCGGCATTCTCAGAGAGTTTATCACAAGACAATTGGATCGCAGACGCTTTGAATTGAAGGATTGGTGTTCGTAGCGGCCGAACTTAGGCTAGAAGTTGATCCCTTTCAATTAAGCATCAAAACAGGTTTGTAATCAATCCTAAACTTTCTAAAAGGGCCGACTAAGCTAATCCATATGACCACTTCGTGATTAAACATCGAATTGTAGGGTTTCTAATTCTAGGGTTATAAGTGAAAACGGGTTTGGGGATTTTGATACAATCATGTTTAGGAATGAAATTAAATTATGTAGGTAGTTTCAGAGAAGGCCGACTAAGGTTAATCCCAAATCAATTTCGCCTAATAACATTGAATTATCACACTTCGATTTCTAGGGTTCATAAGAAGAAACGGTTTGGGGGTTTTTAATCAATCAAGTTTTAAAATCAAATTGATTGTTATATTTAGTTTCAGAGTGTTCCGATTGAGGGTAAGCACATGATAATTTTATCAAACAACTGCGAATTCTTCTAAATCGGTTGTTGGGTATTTCGGTTAAAAACGATAAGGAGTTTGTGATGTAAAAGGTTATAAGACTTGAATTAAATTGTATAGAGAGGGTAGAAATCTCTAGTACAGTGAAAACCATATGAATTCAGGATCAAGTAATCGTTAATTCGATCGATTGAATTAGAAATCGAAGGGTTGGAGTTCGATCATGTATATAACCGATTAAAGGAGTTAGAGTGGTTTGTTTTCAAATTAAAATCACATGTAGATTCGGTTGGATCTCAGAAACAAAAGCCCTATGATTTCATGGACTATAGAGATCGAATTCGTGGTCAATTAGAACTAGTATGCTTCGGCTATAGTTAACAAGGGGGAAACCGGCCCACTTATGTTTAAAACAATTTTGAACCGGATCTGTTAACAAAAGATAGGCTAGATCAAGTGGTTTGAACTTGTGTGTGGGGGTGGGAGGTCCCGGTTTCGAACCTGGGGGCTGCCATGTTTTGGCATTTAAATCAAGTTTTTGATTTTAACTATAACTTCTTCGTTTGAACTCCGTTTTAATCCGTTCAAGTTGCGTTGGAACCGTAACGAGAATGCGAACGTGTTGAAATGATAAAATCCATATTTTAATCCGAACACGAAATCGCGTATAATTACGTTTAATTAAATAAAATCAAATGTGATTTTATTTAAACGATTTCAAAAGCACGCGTACTTCCGTATGCCTAATTCTCACACTTTAACATACGTATGTTGATACGTATGTGATTTCAATCACAAAACGATTATTCGAATAACCATGGGTTATTGTTTAAATCACAGATTCTTTGTAGAGGATTTCTACGCAAGTTCACACGTGTTTGATTATTCTACTATTATCAAAGGTGCGTACACGGCCCCTTTCTTATTTTAAACTGTTTTGGGGGAGAAAACATGTGCAACAAACTATTTTAGATACATATCACTTGCATGAGTTATCTGTTTACATTATGTGACAACATATCAACTTGAAAGTCCTTACACACCTCGAACCGTTTAGTTTGCTGTAATGCAAAGCGTGGTAGTTGGAAATAGATCTATTAGGTTTGACAAACCTCACCTGGTAGATGGGATCTACGCAGGTGTTTGACTGACCAAACACATTTTTACTATTGTTGTGATAGACAATAGTGGCAAGGTGAAAACATGCTATAGCATGGCAACTAGTCAGCTTCGGTGTCGAACACGTATGTAAATAGTTTATATGACTAGCTATCATGACTGTGCAATTGTGATTATGTTATCTACAACTTATTATTCAAACTGCTGTTTTGAACACTATGATTATTTAAAACCTGTGTTATGCACCAACCATTGTGTTGACTTGATTTGCATGTTTTCTCAGGACGCTAAGGCGCGCGTAACAGCTGGCATGGACTAGGAAGATAGAGTCTCATGCATATAAACACTTTGAACATTTGAATTTGATTATTTCAGTATTTTGATTTGTAATGTTTTACTTATCAACAGTTTATTGGTTTTGATTTGAAACGCTTCCGCAACTTTTTGAAAACTCTGGTTATTATGTTTGTTTTAAAGACCAACGTATGTTTTTGAAATTCATATAGAGGTCTTCGCTATGTCTAATGATCTGAGATCCTGGTTTGTCACGTTCCCAAACGGTATGATTCCGTTAGTTGAAATTGGGGGTGTGACAGATTGGTATCAGAGACATTGGTTATAGCGAACTAGGTTTGCATATGTAGGCCTAGACTATGACTGTTAGACATTAGACACACATGTTTACACATACTGCTTAGAAATTACATATGACATTATGTAATTGACTTGCTTACGTATTCCATGGCACTGCACTTACATATGATATTATGTAACAGGCATGGCTTCATCATCAGTTCCTTATGTTATCATTGATGATTCCGAGGACGAGGAACCGATAGTTCCGGTACCACCATCATCACCACCACCACCTATTCCATCACCTCCACCGTATGGGATGGATGACTCAGACCCAGACGAGGATCCAGACGAGGATCCAGAGGAGGATCCAGAGGAGGATCCAGATGAGGATCCAGCTGAGGACCCGGATGAGGATCCGGAGGAGGCACCATGGGTGAATACTCAGGGACTCTATGCTGCAGGACCATCTACACATCCACCACCCGTACTGGATGCTCCTGAGCCTAAGAGGCGAAGGACGGACGCGGAGGAGATCGCCAAGTTGCGCAAGGACTTGGATGAGACAGAAGATAAGCTCATACAGAGATCCCAGGAGTTATGGGATGCCATTGAGAGGCAAGATGAACTTGCCCATCTAGTTCATGACATGCGGGATGAGATGGTGAACATGATTGGTCGTCTAGAGGAGTCAGAGAACCGAGCCGAGATCTTGGAGGGCAGGATTGAAGCTTTGGAGGACTTAGTGGTAGTTGAGAATGAGGAACAGGATGAGGATGAGGATGAGGAAGAGGAACCAGCACCAGTTGCTGAGTCCGATCCTGAATCCACTGTTGAGGACGATTGATTCTCTTTCTTTTATTTTCTGTTTTGTTTAAACTTATTAGGAACGGGTTGTGTTCCTACATTAGTAGTTTGAAATTTTGTATTTCATTTCAAAAAGTATTGTATTCAAAGAAAGTTTCTATTTATGGAAGAATTATTGTTTGTTTTCAACAACTGTGTTGATTATATTACATGTTGTGTTTGTTGTTTTTACTTACACATGTTACATTGGATTTTGACTTCGTGCTAACACTTCTTATAAATAGGAAACTAATGGCTGAGGGAAACGTACATATGACTGTTGCTGAGCTCAACGAGCTAATTAACAACAGAGTCGCGGAGGCTATTGCACAGTATGCTCAGACACACAACACAGGGCCACAGGGTCCAGCTGGGGGAGTGATTAACCCACAAGTTTGCACATTCAAGATGTTCTTGGACTGCAAACCTCACAACTTCAAAGGGTCGGAGGGAGCCATAGGACTTCTCCGATGGATTGAAAAGGCTGAGTCTGTATTTGAAATGTGCAACTGCCCTGAGGATAGCAAGGTGAAATTTGTTACTGGAACATTAGAGGGTCCAGCACTGACTTGGTGGAACTCCAATGTTCAGACTCTGGGGTTGGGAGAAGCAAATGCGTTGACCTGGAACAACTTCAAAACTTTGCTACAAGAGGAGTATTGTCCTCGTAGTGAAATGCAGAAGTTGGAGGAAGAGTATTGGCACCTCAAGATGGAGGGGTCAAATATTGAGGAGTACACGACCAGATCGCATGAACTGGCCAGACTGCTACCACACATGGCTACTCCATCCAGTAAGTGGATCGAAAGGTACATTGGAGGACTAGTGCCTCAGATTCAAGGTTTGGTGACTTCAGCAAATCCCACCACTATCCAACAAGCTGTTCGTCTAGCGCATCAGCTTACTGATCAGGCAGTGTTACAGGGAACCCTGCCTAAGCGAACATCTGCTACCAAGGTAGGAGATCACAAGAGAAAGTGGGATAACAACTTCAAGGGTAACAACCAACAGCAGAACAGGAAGCAGGACTCAAACAAGTCCTATCATAATTCCAGCAGTGGTCAGCAATCATCATCATCGAGGGGCTATATTGGTAAGCACCCCAAGTGCAACAGGTGTGGTTACCATCATGCGGGTAACCAGTGTGACAAAGCAAAGTGCCAGAGGTGTGGCAAGATTGGGCATGCGGCTAAGGATTGTCGCGGAGAGCTGCAGAACAATAATAACAACCAGAATAACAATCAAAACAACGCGCAGAAAGGTTGTTTTGAGTGCGGCAAGATGGGCCATTTCAAGAAAGATTGCCCACAACTTAAGAAAGGCGGGGACAACAATGGTAATGGTAATGGAAATGGAAACGGTAATGGCAATGGCACCAACAATAACAACAACAATAACAACAACAACAACGGTGCTAGAGGCAGGGCGTTTGTGATCGGAGGACGTCAAGCGCGGGAGGATCCCAACATTGTTACGGGTACGTTCCTCTTAAATAATCACTATGCCTCTATGTTATTTGACACCGGTGCCGATCGGAGCTTTGTATCTAGTTCACTTGTTAAGTTGCTAAATGTTAGTCCCACTGCCTTAGATAGTCCCTATACTGTGGAATTAGCAGATGGTAAGTTAATTGTAGTAGAAAACATTTATAAGGGATGTATCCTTGATTTGATGGGTCAGACATTAGAGATTGATTTGATGCCTATTGCCTTAGGCAGTTTTGATGTAGTCATTGGCATGGACTGGTTGTCCAAAAACCAGGCTGAAATAGTATGCCATGAAAAGATTGTTCGTATACCTCTTACAAACGGAGAGACACTGTATGTACAAGGTGAAAATATCAGTACGCCACTGCATCTCATATCTTGTATGAAAGCACACAAGTGTCTACGTAAGGGTCATACGGCAGTTATAGCACTTATAACTGAAAAGCCGGTAGCTGAGAAGAAACTTGAAGATATACCTATAGTTTGTGAGTTTCCGGAGGTATTTCCAGAAGACTTGCCGGGATTACCGCCTGTGAGACAGGTGGAATTCCGAATCGACCTTACACCAGACGCAGCACCGATAGCTAGGGCGCCTTATCGACTTGCACCGTCAGAGATGCAAGAGTTATCCACACAATTGCAAGAATTGTTGGATAAGGGTTTCATACGACCTAGTTTTTCACCATGGGGAGCTCCAGTATTGTTTGTAAAGAAGAAGGACGGGACTTTTCGTATGTGTATCGATTACCGGGAATTGAATAAGGTTACTATCAAGAACCGGTATCCGTTACCCAGGATTGACGATCTGTTTGATCAATTGCAAGGTTCGAGTTACTACTCGAAGATTGATCTCAGGTCGGGTTATCATCAACTAAGAGTTCAGGAGGAGGATATTCCGAAGACAGCATTCAGGACACGCTATGGCCATTATGAGTTCTTGGTCATGCCATTTGGGTTGACAAACGCTCCAGCTGTATTCATGGATCTCATGAATCGTGTTTGTAAACCTTATCTTGATAAGTTTGTCATCGTTTTCATCGATGACATTCTCATCTATTCAAAGTCTGAGGAGGAACATGCTGAACATCTTCGATTACTACTAGAGCTATTGAAACAGGAACAACTGTACGCTAAGTTCTCGAAATGTGATTTCTGGATGCGAGAAGTACAGTTCTTGGGGCATATAGTCAATGAAAAGGGCATACATGTTGATCCAGCGAAGATTGAAGCTATTAAGAATTGGGAAGCGCCAAAGACCCCTACCGAGGTACGACAATTCCTTGGTTTGGCGGGTTATTATCGACGATTCATTGAGGGTTTCTCAAAGATCGCTCAACCACTTACAGCTCTGACGCACAAAGGAACAAAATATAACTGGACGGATAAACAAGAAGCTGCATTCCAGTTATTGAAACAGAAGCTTTGCAGCGCACCGATTCTGTCCTTACCGGAAGGAACGGAAGACTTTGCGGTGTATTGTGACGCATCTGGACAGGGTTTGGGATGTGTGTTGATGCAACGGGATAAAGTGATCGCTTATGCTTCCATACAACTACGAACACATGAAAAGAACTACACTACTCATGACTTGGAGTTAGGAGCAGTGGTTTTTTCTTTAAAGATTTGGAGGCATTACTTGTATGGAACTAAGTGTACTATTTATACTGATCATAAGAGTTTGCAACATATCTTTGAACAAAAGGAGCTTAATATGCGGCAACGACGATGGGTTGAATTGTTGAACGATTATGAGTGTGCGATTAAGTATCACCCGGGAAAGGCTAATGTAGTAGCTGATGCTTTAAGCAGAAAGGATACTTCAACAAGACGGGTTCGTGCACTTATGATGACAATACACACTGACTTACCTGATAAGGTACGCAGTGCACAGATTGAGGCCTTGAAAAAGGAAAACTTGGTACAGGAATCTTTACGAGGAATGGAAGAACAATTGAATGTTAAACCTGATGGAATTCGTTATTTCATTGATAGAATGTGGATACCTTTGTATGGAGGTTTAAGGGAACTCGTGATGGACGAAGCACACAAGTCTAGATATTCAGTCCATCCGGGATCAGACAAGATGTACCATGACTTGAAGGCACTGTATTGGTGGCCTCACATGAAAGCTGATATTGCTAAGTACGTTAGCAAATGTTTGACTTGTTCGAAAGTCAAAGTTGAATATCAGAAGCCATCTGGTTTACTGCAACAACCAGAGATACCAATGTGGAAATGGGAACAGATTTCGATGGATTTCATCACTAAGTTACCCCGTACACCGAGCGGTTGTGATACGATATGGGTAATTGTCGATCGCTTAACGAAATCTGCACATTTCTTAGCAATCAAAGAAACTGACAAGATGGAGAAGTTGACTCGTATTTACATTAAGGAAGTAGTAGCACGGCATGGCGTGCCAATCTCTATCATATCAGATCGGGATGCCCGGTTTACTTCTAACTTTTGGAAATCTCTTCATAAGTCATTGGGGACTCGCTTGGATATGAGTACCGCTTATCATCCACAGACCGATGGTCAAAGTGAACGAACGATTCAAACGCTCGAGGATATGTTACGAGCTTGTGTAATTGACTTTGGTGATAGCTGGGAGAATCATTTACCATTGGTGGAATTCTCTTACAATAATAGTTATCATACAAGTATTCAAGCAGCACCGTTTGAAGCTTTGTATGGTCGCAAATGTCGTTCACCAGTTTGCTGGGCTGAAATTGGTGACAGTCAGATAACAGGTCCTGAACTGGTGCACGAAACAACAGAGAAGATAGTTCAAATCCGGAACCGTATGGCAGCGGCTCGGGATCGACAGAAGAGTTATGCAGACAAACGTCGCAAGCCGTTGGAATTTCAAGTAGGAGACCGAGTTCTTCTAAAGGTATCACCTTGGAAAGGTGTGATACGATTTGGCAAGCGTGGGAAGCTTAGTCCACGTTACGTAGGACCTTTTGAGATCCTGAAAAGGATTGGTCCGGTTGCGTACCAACTCAAACTACCGGATGAACTCAGTGGAGTTCATGATGTCTTTCATGTATCGAACTTAAAGAAATGTCTTTCTGATGAGACATTGATTGTACCATTGGAAGAAATACAAGTAGATGAACAACTGCGATTCATTGAAGAACCAGCGGAAATCATGGACCGAGAGGTCAAACAACTGAAGCAAAGCAAGATTCCGATAGTCAAAGTCCGATGGAATTCAAGACGGGGTCCTGAATTCACATGGGAACGGGAAGACCAGATGATGAAGAAATATCCTCATCTATTCAAGACAGCTACTGCTAACACTGAGAGCGCACGTTAAATTTCGGGACGAAATTTCCTTCAACAAGGGGATGACGTGATGCTTTCACACATCAACACTGCAAATTCAAACTGTAAGCACAAACATTTTATTTATTCAATTGATTTTGTTACAAACATTTGTGCTACACTACATTATATTCTATATGTTTTATGTGCTACATTACATATGTTACATGTTATGGTAGTACATACACGATTAGTTATACATTTTACTATGTGCGGGGGTTGCATAGTACACTCACTATATCAAACACAAACAGTCACAGTTAGGTGAACTAACTAGTGTACACGCAAAACAGTTACATGGGAAGATCACAATTGAGTTGTGATGTTGCTAGTATTAGACTTTGTGTGTGAGTACACACAAGCACACAGAATGATCAAATCACACTAACACGTACGATTTAAACTCGCAAGTAGTTTCCTAACTACTCTTAACACTTGCTAATTTTCGGGACGAAAATTCCTTCAACAAGGGGATGATGTGACAATATGACTTTTCACACTAACCTTGTTAACGGGAGTTGGTGCCAATCAAGGCCCAACAAGACCAATGAAGGCCCAACAAGGCCAATGAAGGCCCAGTAAAGTCAAGGAAGATCCAGTAAGGTCAAGGAAGACTCAACAAGATCAATTAGGCCCAACGAAGTCTATGTAAGCCCAACAGAGTCAATGTAGGCCAATAAGTCAAGAGAGGCCCAGTAAGGCCCAACAAGTTCAAATGAGGCCCAATGTAAACTAGTTAAAGCCCAACAAGGCCCAGGGAGGCCCAATGAGGTTTAGGAAGGCCAGTGAGGTTAATATAGGCCCAATTAGGTTAATTTAACCCAACAATGTTCTAAGTGATCCGATTAGTGACAATTCGGTATTTCGGATTAACTTCGTTAACTGAAAATTCACAGAATTGTTATGAATTCAAATGATAGCAAACCAGAATAGTTAGGATTGAGCAATATGATGTGCAAACACATAAATTGGGTGGATTAAACTTGAAATTGCAAGAATTAACTCAAGTTTGACTTTAATAAGTCAAAATTCGGCTAATTTGGCATCTAGGATTCGAATTGTACATTAAAATCATGCAATAACTGAAATTTATCAGTTATAATCATCGACTTAATGATCAGTAACCATTATCAGACATTATGATCACAGTTATTGTCGAATTAATCATGATGTTAGCCCAAAAGTTGAAACCGTCGTGTATGGTATTTGAACTTGCATAATTCGATTTCAATCTCATAAATTGAGTATTCCAGAGCATTAGTCGGCATTCTCAGAGAGTTTATCACAAGACAATTGGATCGCAGACGCTTTGAATTGAAGGATTGGTGTTCGTAGCGGCCGAACTTAGGCTAGAAGTTGATCCCTTTCAATTAAGCATCAAAACAGGTTTGTAATCAATCCTAAACTTTCTAAAAGGGCCGACTAAGCTAATCCATATGACCACTTCGTGATTAAACATCGAATTGTAGGGTTTCTAATTCTAGGGTTATAAGTGAAAACGGGTTTGGGGATTTTGATACAATCATGTTTAGGAATGAAATTAAATTATGTAGGTAGTTTCAGAGAAGGCCGACTAAGGTTAATCCCAAATCAATTTCGCCTAATAACATTGAATTATCACACTTCGATTTCTAGGGTTCATAAGAAGAAACGGTTTGGGGGTTTTTAATCAATCAAGTTTTAAAATCAAATTGATTGTTATATTTAGTTTCAGAGTGTTCCGATTGAGGGTAAGCACATGATAATTTTATCAAACAACTGCGAATTCTTCTAAATCGGTTGTTGGGTATTTCGGTTAAAAACGATAAGGAGTTTGTGATGTAAAAGGTTATAAGACTTGAATTAAATTGTATAGAGAGGGTAGAAATCTCTAGTACAGTGAAAACCATATGAATTCAGGATCAAGTAATCGTTAATTCGATCGATTGAATTAGAAATCGAAGGGTTGGAGTTCGATCATGTATATAACCGATTAAAGGAGTTAGAGTGGTTTGTTTTCAAATTAAAATCACATGTAGATTCGGTTGGATCTCAGAAACAAAAGCCCTATGATTTCATGGACTATAGAGATCGAATTCGTGGTCAATTAGAACTAGTATGCTTCGGCTATAGTTAACAAGGGGGAAACCGGCCCACTTATGTTTAAAACAATTTTGAACCGGATCTGTTAACAAAAGATAGGCTAGATCAAGTGGTTTGAACTTGTGTGTGGGGGTGGGAGGTCCCGGTTTCGAACCTGGGGGCTGCCATGTTTTGGCATTTAAATCAAGTTTTTGATTTTAACTATAACTTCTTCGTTTGAACTCCGTTTTAATCCGTTCAAGTTGCGTTGGAACCGTAACGAGAATGCGAACGTGTTGAAATGATAAAATCCATATTTTAATCCGAACACGAAATCGCGTATAATTACGTTTAATTAAATAAAATCAAATGTGATTTTATTTAAACGATTTCAAAAGCACGCGTACTTCCGTATGCCTAATTCTCACACTTTAACATACGTATGTTGATACGTATGTGATTTCAATCACAAAACGATTATTCGAATAACCATGGGTTATTGTTTAAATCACAGATTCTTTGTAGAGGATTTCTACGCAAGTTCACACGTGTTTGATTATTCTACTATTATCAAAGGTGCGTACACGGCCCCTTTCTTATTTTAAACTGTTTTGGGGGAGAAAACATGTGCAACAAACTATTTTAGATACATATCACTTGCATGAGTTATCTGTTTACATTATGTGACAACATATCAACTTGAAAGTCCTTACACACCTCGAACCGTTTAGTTTGCTGTAATGCAAAGCGTGGTAGTTGGAAATAGATCTATTAGGTTTGACAAACCTCACCTGGTAGATGGGATCTACGCAGGTGTTTGACTGACCAAACACATTTTTACTATTGTTGTGATAGACAATAGTGGCAAGGCGAAAACATGCTATAGCATGGCAACTAGTCAGCTTCGGTGTCGAACACGTATGTAAATAGTTTATATGACTAGCTATCATGACTGTGCAATTGTGATTATGTTATCTACAACTTATTATTCAAACTGCTGTTTTGAACACTATGATTATTTAAAACCTGTGTTATGCACCAACCATTGTGTTGACTTGATTCGCATGTTTTCTCAGGACGCTAAGGCGCGCGTAACAGCTGGCATGGACTAGGAAGATAGAGTCTCATGCATATAAACACTTTGAACATTTGAATTTGATTATTTCAGTATTTTGATTTGTAATGTTTTACTTATCAACAGTTTATTGGTTTTGATTTGAAACGCTTCCGCAACTTTTTGTAAACTCTGGTTATTATGTTTGTTTTAAAGACCAACGTATGTTTTTGAAATTCATATAGAGGTCTTCGCTATGTCTAATGATCTGAGATCCTGGTTTGTCACGTTCCCAAACGGTATGATTCCGTTAGTTGAAATTGGGGGTGTGACACGGCCCAAGGTAATCGGCCCATGAGCCAACATTGGGCCTGTGGCCACATGCTTGGCCCAACACGGCCATTGTGATCAAACAAACATTTAAACCCCATTTAATTAGTTCAAATACGTATCTCAGCCCATATATTAAAAAGGGTTAAGTTCATTCGGCCCAAATTATATAAAGTAAAAATATTTCAAATTAATACTAGTGATCACTTGTGTGGATTTACAATTTAAACAACAACAAAGATGGAAAGGAGTTAAGAAACAAAGAGGGAACAAAGTAAGGTTGTAATCACATGTTGAAACATTAAATCATTACAATTACGAAGCCACAAACTACTAAAAGTCTAATGATGGCAAACAAGAGAACTTAACATGCAATGAGAAGACATGTCTAACTAACATAAGTGATCACAAGTAACTTAGGGCCGAATGAAGACCGAGACTCACTAGTTTTAGCCGACTTTAAGGCTAACACATACACGAACACGAATCATTACAATTTGTACTTATAAGCAAAAAACACTATGAAATCAATTCAGGATCGTGAACATCGCAACAAGTACAAACAAAGAGCGCGTGCACATTTTTGTTATACTTAGTCAACCACTTTAAACACAAGGTGAGTTCATTTGTCCCTTTTCAAACCATTTGTTTTAACTCGGGACTGAGAAGCATGTTATACATTTTAAACAATTATTGAAATGTTATTAAATGCTTTTACACTTATTTATAATGCTTATACGAATGCTTAAACTCTAAACGCTTGTTTTGGAAATCAAAGACCTAGACTATAGTGTAAATAGCTAATGCTATTTACACTATACTTATTTACATTATACTTAAACTCTGTGCTTAAACTATATGTTTAAGTTAAAACTACAACCTCAATGCTAACGCTGTTTACACTTATACCTATACTTATTTGCTTAAAACTTTTGAAGCTCTTAAAAGCATAATAAAGACTAATAGTGAAACTAAGAAGGCTTATGAAAAATATCCTTATGAAAGCTAGAAAACTAAGACTTAGAAAGACTCATATGCTCAAACTTACTATCAAGACATATATGCTTGGAATACTTGAACACGTGAATACTTGATATACTTGGAATACTTGAACATGTGAATACTTGATATACTTGGAATACTTGAAACACGTGAATGTTTAACAACTTGGAATGCTTAAAACACTTGGATGCTTGATACACTTGGAATGCTCAGACTACATACTAATTAACCACCGCGTGTTGACCTGTGTGTCAACCCCTACTAGTCATTAGTAAATCTATGTGAATGCTATAAACTTGTATGCTTAAGCTCTCAGACATCGTAAGACAGACTGATTGGCCATCGCGCCTTGACATTTGTCAAGCCCTACTTGTCATCAGTGTTCTTCGTTGTCAGGACCTAGTAAGACAGACTGAATGGCCATCGCGTGTTGAACCGTGGAGTCAACCCCACTAGTCATTCAGTGTTCTTCTTTGTCCATTTATTTTGATGTTTATTGGGGATTTATACGTTTAGTTGTCCTCGATAGTGAATTCAAAACTACTCATAGAACAATCAAATGCTGAGCTGTTGGGAGGTGAAACGCTTAATTATCATTAACAACAATATGATAAGCAGCCCGGTATGTGGTGGGACGGTGGCTGGGGCTTGTCCCCTACATATGCCCTATATATAAGCATACTCGTTTGGATAGCATAGGTGGTTGTTAGTGAGGTTAAGGTTGTCATTTCGGGGAAATCAAAGTAAACATATTCAGAATAATCAAACGTTAAGGATCAATGGTGTGGAATGAAATGCTTAATTATCATTAAAAACAATATGTTAAGCAGCCCGGTATGTGGTGGGATGGTGGCTGGGCTTGTCCCCTACATATGCCCTATATATAAGCATACTCGGTTAAATAGCATAGGTGGTTGTTAGTGAGGTTAAGGTTGTCATTTCGAGGAAATCAAGGTAAACATATTCAGAATAATCAAACGTTAAAGATCAATAGTGTGGAATGAAATGCTTAATTATCACTAACAACAATATGTTAAGCAGCCCGGTATGTGGTGGGACGGTGGCTGGGGCTTGTCCCCTACATATGCCCTATATATAAGCATACTCGGTTTGATAGCATAGGTGGTTGTTAGTGAGGTTAAGGTTGTCATTTCGGGGAAATCAAGGTAAACATATTCAGAATAATCAAATGTTAAGGATCAATAGTGTGGAATGAAATGCTTAATTATCATTAACAACAATATGTTAAGCAGCCCGGTATGTGGTGGGACGGTGGCTGGGGCTTGTCCCCTACATATGCCCTATATATAAGCATACTCGGTTGGATAGCATAGGTGGTTGTTAGTGAGGTTAAGGTTATCATTTCGGGGGAAACAAGGTAAACATATTCAGAATAATCAAACGTTAAGGATCAATAGTGTGGAATGAAATGCTTAATTATCATTAACAACATGTTAAGCAGCCCGGTATGTGGTGGGACGGTGGCTGAGGCTTGTCCCCTACATATGCCCTATATATAAGCATACTCGGTTGGTTAGCATAGGTGGTCGTTGATGAGGTTAAGGTTGTAATTCAGGGAATCAAGGTAAACATTTACAGGGTAATCGAATTCTATGAATCAATTGTTATGAAATCAAAGATACAAGATGAAACACTTAATTATCATCAGGAACAATATATCATGTGGTTTGGTATGTGGTGGGACGGTGGCTGGGCGGACGGTAAGTTCGACCCTACATATGCCCTATATATAAGCATACTGAAACAGATGGTATAGGTGGTTAATGGTGAGGCTAAGGTTGTCATTCAAGTGATTTTTCAAACTATTTTACATAAAAGTACATGAACTCACCAACCATTGTGTTGACTTTGTTTTCTTACATGCTTTCTCAGGTGATGCACAGGTTTAAACTAAGACACAAGATTGCATGCTAGGATACTCAGATAGAGGACCTAGTAGACTTTTGGAAAGCACATCTTTTGATATCGATACGAATCACTTTTGATATCTTGTACAGTTACAAGATAGAAATATTTGATTATTTTGATAGGTTTACTTAGTTAAATTACTAGACATTGATATTGTAATTTAACTTTGTAATCCTAGTTTAATGTTTTATTGTGCTTAGTTATTCTTGACATTGATGCTATGTAAACAATCTGATCACCACGATTATCACTCACGATATCGTGCCCCGAGAACCTTCCGCCCGTTGGGGAAGTCGATCCGTCCCGCTGGCTCGGGGTGTGACAAAAGTAAATGTTGTAGGACTACATATCGTTACAATGCAATAACGATTGATAGCTAGTCAATACAGTTATATTATATGTGGGTTCGAAACCTAAGCTGACTGCATGCCTCCCTCCATGTCCATCATACAAGACAATGGCAAATGTGTTGGTCAATTTTGCTCTGTTCCGACTCTCAGTCGGGGTGGCCTCCCAGGCGCGCAACAGAGGGGTTTTTCAGACCCAAATAGTACTATCTAAAATTACCACGCTAGACGACCCGCGCTATTAACGGTCCAAGGTGTACTTGTGAGGACTATGAGTTGTGATGTGTGCCACACGTATACATATAGTGATAAAGCATGTCCATATGGATCCAAAATATGTTAGTTGCTTCAAAATAGTTTGTAATGCAATGTTTTCTCCCACAAAGATATAAAATATAAAAAGGGGCCGTGAACTCACCTAGTAGTGCAGTTACTGTTCATGTGTGTTCGCGACTTGCGAATGCTAGCACCTGCTAGTACGCACCTATAACCATATAGGTTGTGAGTGTGAGTTTTGTGGTGTGTTGTATCCCATGCAACTCCAAGTGTCGGTGTGCTCAACCGAGTGTGTGTTGACTTGACGATTTGTTGGTGACATGTTTGTTGTGTTTAGTTCATTTATGTGTCATATAAATCTTAAACGCAAGGTAGGACATTATCATGCATCTTACGACTCTAATTATAAGTTACGCATGAAATCGTAAAAGTTTCCATTCCTTGAAAGTTACCATTTTTGGAAAGTTTCTATTTTAGGAAACTTTCTATATTTAGAAAGTTTTCTATTTTTGGAAAGTTTAGTTATGAAATCCTATTTCATAAAAATACTACTTCTAGTATGTTTGTAAAAATACAATTAATACCTAAAATATACCTTTTGTGCATAAATTACCATTTATGCCATTTTGTCCAAAATAAAGTTTACTTAAATTGTAAGTATTTGTTTAAAGATCCGTTTTCACTAATCAAAGTTCCAAATATGTTTACAAATCATTTTTAACATATTTCAATAATCTAGAACCGTCAAATCATGACCAATCATCGAAATCCCTCATTTGGTTTTCAAAAGTTTCTAAACATAGCAAGTTTCTATAAAACCATGTTTTACAAAAATCCAACTACCCAAATGTGTTTCTAAACACTTCAATAAAAATTTTACATCATTTAGATATATCTAACAAGTCTAGATTATCCTTAATCCTCAACATGCATCATAAAAGTTTCCTTATATGCAAGTCTTACAAAATCATCACAATAACCTATCTAAACTCAATCCAAACATTTCTACACTAAATCAGTAACATTACATTAAAATCACACAAGAACCCAACAAATTCGTGAGCTACATGGAGTTTCATGTGTTCAAACACACTTGCATGTGTGTTTTTACACTTTGCATGTGCGATCTAACTATAAAGTAACCATAGAAAATACCTTAGAAGCTAACATCCACTGAGAATGAGCTGCAACAGCTCCTTTTGATGAGGATTCAGTGGGTTTATGGTTGTATCTAGCTTCCTAGCTTCCTCTCCAAGCACCAAGGACTCCAATAGCACCAAAGAGTGGAAAGAATGGCTTAGGGGGTGATAGCAGAGGGTTGGAAGCTAGGTATAGGAGTATTTGGTTGAGTATTATCGAGTATAAGTCGTGTGGTGGGTGAAAGAACCTAGTAAAAGAGATGAGGTTGCTTTTATAATATTTTTGAGTTGTGGAACTCATCACATACCGCCAAGGCCGATGGTGCATGCCCTTGGCATACCACCAAGATTAAAATAATTGAATTCTCTCCCAAAACACGCCGCGTACTGCCAAAGTTCTTGTTGCTCGGCCTTTGCGTACCGCCAAGGAATTCGTTATTCAAAAATTCCGTTCACTTTTCGCGTACTGTGAAGAGTTTCATCGTAGGGCTTCACGTACTGCGAAGGCTTCAAGTTTTCTATTTTTCGATTTCTTTGATCAGAGTTCGTTTGTGTTTGATTCCTAACGTCTGGTTCATGTTTAGCACATAATCACATAATGACACATATGATTGTTTGATTATCGTTTGTTCACCAACGTTCGTGAGAGTCGTGTGTTTTTTGATAATTCCTTGAATTATCGGTGATCGTTTTTGTGACACCTCGTAATAATAATTTATGTTATTATTACTTACGTGGCACTAGAATTAGATTAATGCGACACGTGGCACAATAGTCCAAATGTAACACCCCGACCGATGGCAGAAACGTCGGGATGCCACGAGGGGTGTGTAGATTGTTCAAAAGCTCGTGGGCATCTAAATTAAATCATCACATAACATTCAATCAACCAAATTACTTACACAAAAATCATGTCTATCGTGAATCAGTTACATCAATTACAAAATAAATTTAGCTATCTAACTAAATTCTAATCGCCAGAATTCCAGTTATTTAGCTAAGTCCAAGAACCTAAGTGATGATGTCCAAAAATGTGAGAGATCATCATCCTCAACCTACTTGTCTTCATTCCCTGAAACATGTAAGAAAATCAAGTGTCAACTACGAAGTAGTTGGTGAGTAATCATAAGTTTTTATACTTGAAAGTATTTTATAAAAATGAGTATAAAAGTTTGTGTTTGAAAAGGGTTTTATAAAAAGTTTAGATAAAATAAGTATAAAAGCTTATGGTTCATCCGAGAAAATCCACAAGAGTACCTGCGTGAAAATCCAACACATATCCCAACACAATAATCAACACATAAACAAACACATATTCACATATCTTACATAATCATAGACAATCGAAGGTAATCATAGATAATCATAGACAATACTAGATAATCAACCACATAACCATTCAACCAATCTCAAATATCAATATTCTCAAATAGTATATGTGACCATACATGGGATTTATGTAATTAACATAAGTTAAAGACACGATCCATGGAGTGGAAGCAACCCACGTGACGATACATGAAACTAATGCGGTTAACCGAAGTCAAAGGCAATGTTTCATGGAGTTGTGATAATCCAAGTGACAAGACATGTAATCTTTGTTATTGACCGAAGTCAATGACAATGTTACACGGATATATGATAATAAGTGATAATCTATAAATAATTATAATTCTATAATATGAATATCATATTGATAAACAGGTATCATCCTTGTGTTATCAAAATAATATTTAAAATTGGTATACATGTTTCACCTCCGAGTTTTAAAACAAAACAGTTTAAAAGAAAGGGAGGGTATGAGAACTCACCTGAGTCCTTAGAATAGTGTTCTCGTAGTATGCGCGCTCGCGTAATAAACTCAAATCAACTCAACGATCTGTAATTAATGTGTTCCCATATTCATAAGTATATTTATTTCATTTCAATCGAGTGTCCATGAATATTTACTTCAACTTCTTAAGTGTCTAATTAACTTAGTTATTTATTCTAAGTTACCTTATCACACTTACTATTGTATCAATAGTCATCGTATAAATGTAATTTAAACTTACCAGTTGTGATTATCTGTTATATGTTGATTTTTAAAATAATGTAACAAGGCTTACAAGTGGTTAGGATGATAACTTTTTACATATTTGCACACTTTTGTATAGGCATACATGCATGACCAACTTAGTTGTCCACCTTGATGTAGTTACAACACCCAATTCTCATTGTAAAAGGTTATTTCTATGTCTTTTTCATAAAAGATTTCCATTATGTAAAGTCTTATATTACAAGGTTCATTTTATCAAGAAAAGGTGGCAAACCAATCAATAACTCATGCATGCATGGTATTATATATATGTGTGTATATATATACATATATAAACATGTATATATATAACCATATCTCCCATTTACCCTTAATCTCCTAATTAAAATAGATTTAGGTTTTATTCCCATAGAGGCAGCGAACCTTCGACATGGTGGCACTTAGGTTCGGCCAAGAGAAAGAAAAGGGTTCGGCCACATAGGGTTCGGCTAGGACCTGTATATGCAACTAAGGGTTCGGCCCACTAAGAGGGCAAAGGTTCGCAAGGTAAGTGGGTTCGTGGCTCAACAGAAGGGTTCGGCACCTCCTTATGGTTCACAGCTTCTTCTTGAAAATCTGAACAAGAGAAGGTTCATTTCTAATTGGGTTCGGCTAAGATGTTGCAGGGTTTGTGTGATTGTGTTGCAACACAAAGGTTCGCCGGGAACATGGGTTCGTGGGACTCAACAGTCTCGGCCATCAAGGTTCGGGTGGCCCAGGGTTTGCCCAACCATAAAGGTTCGGCCGACCTAGGTTTTCCAGCCCCTGGTTCGTCTCTTGCACCCCCACGAACTTCATGCTCACATCATCACCATCATCAAACACCTGCTACAAGTTGGCTACTAGAGTTTCCACTTATTTTACAATAGGTTATCTCGCTCATTCAAAGAATCTAATTCGTTTTAACATTAACTAATGATGTGGTTCTAGATCTACAACAAAAACCGAAAATAAAAGCATAGATCTACCTCGAAATCAGTTGCTAATCGTTGGATTTCTTTGTATAGTCTTGTTCCCCTCGATCACACGAACGCATAGGTGCCAAGATCTCGCGATTTCGTTGAGAAACGAGTGAGATAATCTAGAGAGAAGTTTTTAGAGAGAGAGAGTGACGAATTTGATTGTAGTGAGAGAAAGGGTTTGTGAAAAAAAATGAGGGAAATGGGGGAGTCTTCCACCATTTGTATCTATCCTGCTCCCACGTGTTCGGTCTCGTTTATTTCGCGTTATTAATTAAAATTCCTCGGTTTTTACTCGTGAAATATATATTTAATCATAAAATGTTTAGATGAATGGGTTTCGTTAAAATAAAATGATTTAAATAATTTATTTCATAAAACGATTTCGTTTTATTTATGATACTTTATTTATTCAAAATAAACGATTTATTCTATTTTGTTTAACGTTGTGATTCCTAATAAACGTTATTAAATCCATTTTCTTATTTTTAATATCATTAAATATTATTTAATTATCTCGTCGAAACACTTTACTTACGTATGTATTCGTAAAGATCGTCACCTTTGTGAATCCGACGCTTGTATCGTATTTCGATTTGATTTACAATTTATGGAATATCGTTTCAGAATATTATTCTTAATAATTATATTTGTGTGAATCGTCATCCATGCGAATACATTATTAAGTTAACATTTCTAAATCAATATTCGTGTTTAAATTGTGTTCGTAACCTCACCTCGCGTAATTAATTCCCACTATATTTCCATTATTTTATTTGCTTTAATATTATATTTCCCAATCCAAAACCCACTAAATCAAGTCACCGACACATCCATAATAGACCGAAATATGCATATGTATAGGGCATATGTAGGGGTCAGTCGCAACTGCCCCAGCCACCGTCCCACCGCTATTTCGATAAACCATGACCACGTGTCCTTGACTATGTTTAGCAACCATACACTAACCAAACCCAACTCCTTTCCATTTCCAAACCAGAATCCATAATCATCAGAGTATTCATCTACGATAAACTCTCTGGTTCTGTCTAGTTGAGTTACAACTAAACTCCCCATGGTTTACGCATATAATAATATGTTCTAAATATGTATACCAATAACAGTGATAATCATCAAATAATACATCATCATTAATAATTACAATTCTCAGGTCGTATCAGTACAATCATACGGATGTACGGACGACCGGAAGTACAGTGATGTTACACCAAACATGAACAACTTAGCGATAATTCAACGAATTATCAGAAAACGCACACACGTGTCTTGAATAACGATCGTTGGTAAAATTGAACGAATCACAATGCAACTGAACTAAATTTAAGTCTTATGAGAACTTATAACAAGTTAAATTATGACAATAATCAAGAAATGTCGATCGTAATCGTAAAATAATCAAAAAACGACTTAAAACAATGAAGTTGGGCCATTTTGGCAAATTTGAATTCCCCAAAAATCGTCACGGTACGCGAGGACCAATCATCTTCCACCTTGGCGGTACGCGACGTGTTTCGGGAAACAATCGATTATTATATTCTTGGCGGTACGCCAAGAGAGCTTGGAGCAAGCTTGGCGGTACGCGACGAAATCACTTTGCAGATTCTTTATAAACACTCAACCCGTTTCACTTCTACCACTTTCACTCAATCACACTCAAACTAGCAGACCCATTTCCGGCCAAAACACTCTGTGAACCCCTTCTGAGTTTTGGGAAGGCATTATCAACCACAAAGGAGCCATCAAGAGGAGTCTTGAAGTTTGAAAGGAAGCTCCAAAGCACCCCTCTCACTAGCACAGGTCATGGAACATCATCAGGAGGTCCATGAGCTCACAAACATGCAATCGCAGCTCCATTTCAGCGAACTACAGCTTGTGAGGTAGTCTCATGAGTCTTAGTTGCACTTATATCATCTTTTCACACACATGCAAGCTTAAAAATCACACATGCAACGTCTTAGATGTCACATGCACAATTTTAATCCATTTAGATCTGTGATTATATGAGTTAATGACTGATTTGGTGATTCTAGATTGATTTATGATGATATTGATGTGATTTAATGGACATTTGTTCATATCTATCTAATATAATAAATCAAAATAATTTGGTACACATGTCCTCCTGTGATGCAATATTTTCCCGCCCAATTTTTTTCCCATCTTAAGTAAGGTAATATTATCAATTATCTGTAATTGATTCTCTCTTTCAATTATATCAATGATTTTCCTTATTTATTGTCAATTCAAATTAATGATTATGTGTTTTGTTTTAATTTTGAAAGTTCAATTTCTATTTCGTTTAGTAACTACAATGAGATTCGCCCCTTTTTTTTTCTAGGGCTATCATTTTGTTCTTCAATGCAAGAACTGTAGCGTTTCCTTTTTTTTGTGTGTTGGTAGTCTGTAGTTTTATTACGTTTAATATGTGTTCTTTCGATTGTTCATTTACATGTTTATGATGTTCAATTTGATTATGTGAATTCAGCTTAATATTGTTTTCATTGAGAATTTAAGGTGTTCATCCTTTTCTAGGTTGTATCTTCATGGTTATGTGCGTTATTAGTGGTGCACAAAAAAACCGGTTACCCGAACCGAACCGGTTTGGGAACCGGTTATTGGTACCGGTTTGGGTGAAACCGAAAAACCGGCGGTTCGAAACCGGTTAGGATGTTTTTGGGCCAACCCGGTTAGGAACCAGTTAAAGCAAAACCGGTTATTGAGACCGGTTATAAACCGGTTAACCGGTTAGTGGTTTAAAAAAATATTCGTTACTAGCCGTTGGAGCCTAAAATAGAGCTGTTGAGACCGGTTAACCGGGTATTAACCGGTTAACCGATCGGAAAAAAAAAAACTAGCCGTTATATAGCCGTTTCTAGCCGTTTTTAACAATTTTTTGGACCTTTTTGCCCCTAAACGTTAGTATAAATAGATGAGGATTGTTTTGGTTTGATCACACAACATCTCTTCTTCTTAAACGCTCAAAAACGATCAAAAACGCTCAAAAAACGATCACCTACTTCTTCACGATTCAATCTCTTCTTCTTTTACGTTCGTAATTCATAATTCAATCTTTATTTCATCCATGGCAAGCTCACGAAGTGCTCATAGTTCCGTTGGTGTTGGTGCATCCACTTCAACTGAACCAACCGTTGTTAGAATAAAAACTACAACGAGAAACAAAGAGCTATTTCAACATTTCGACTTATGCGAAATGTCGAACGGTGTCGATAAGGCACGGTGCAAAGGTTGCGGTACTTTTCTTAAACCGGAATCTAATTCCACTTTAAGAATCCATTTGACGAAGCATTGTGTTGTTGTCAAAAATAATCCCGCAAGCGATCAAGCACAAATGTCTCAAGAGTGCGGGGTTTGGAATTTCGATCCCGACATGGTTCGTGAAATGATGGGGAACTTGGTGATTCAAGAAAGTTGCCATTCAATCATTTTGACAACCCACGCTTGACGAAAATGATTCAAAAGGCGCTACAACCACGTTATCATCAAGTAAGTCGAACTACTATTAGACGTGATTGTTTGAAACGTTGGCGTCAAGCCAAACAAGAATTAATTTTAGGTTTTCAAAACTTAAATACCGGTGTTAACCTAACAACGGACGTTTGGTCGGCGCCTCACGGTTTGCCCGAATCGTACCTTTGCGTTACCGCGCATTGGATTGATCCCAATTCTTGGCAAATGATGAAACGTACGATTGCGTTTGAAATGTTTCCGTATCCTCACACGGGGGATAATTTGTTTTACATGTTAGATGGAATAATACAAACATTCCATTTACAAGATAAAATACTTTCTATAAGTTTTGATAACGCTTCAAATAATACGAATGCTGTTCAAAAATTAAAACTTAAATATAAACCGATATGTAACGGTGCTTTTTTTCATACAAGATGCGTTGCTCACATTATTAACTTGGTTGTGAGTGATGCTCTTGCGGTTGAGGGAATGAATACGTTAAAAGAAAATTTTAAACAAATGTTAAAGGATGTTTTTATGAAAAGCCGTAGAATATATTTGGAATATCAAAAATTATGTGAGGATACGAACTCCATCTTTTTAGGTCCGTCTTCGGACGTACCAACAAGATGGAATTCGACTTGGCGTATGTTTAACAGCGCCTTACGACAAAGGGAAACCTTGGAAGTATTTCATAACAATTTAGTGGAAGAACGTAAGGCTAAAAGATTTAATCGACGATGTTGGGACGCCATAGGAGAATTTACTAGTTTATTTAGAGTTTTTAAAAATTCAACAACAATTTTATCGGGAGTTTATTATCCCACGTCTTGTTTGGTTCTTCAACAATTATTTATAATGACAAGAAAAATTAACGAATTTCCATCAACGGGTGAAAATAATGAAATATATACAGGAATGTTACTTCCAATGAAATTAAAACTAAAGAAATACTTTCAAGAAATGCCGCCCGTATTTACTTGTGCGACGGCATTAAACCCATGTTTCAATGGTGCCGGCGTTGAAACATTAGTTGTGTAACACCCAAACTTTACACACGATTACACGTGTCCCATTTTTAGGTCCCAAATTAAACTTTCTCAAAAATCATGTTCGGAAGCGTGAAATTAACATTTCATGATTTAAACACACTTAATTTCAAATCATTTACATTTATGGTTAATAAAAACTGGTGTGTTTAAGTTTAATACTACCACATACTTTACATAACGTTTGGTTCTGCTTCACAACGTGCCCGATCTGATCGCCCAATGCATATCTATCTTGACCTGTAACATCACATATAAGGTCACAATTAGTTCATATGAACTAAGTAAGTAACCCCTCCCAAAATTCCCAAAAACTTATTTAAACCCATCCACATACATATCATATGGATGTTAATCATGTTTAGATAATAATATATCATATTCAAACATCAACTTGCACCCAACACATATGGTGCATTTATTTCCCTTAGTGGGACATTTTCACAATATGAATATATTATCTAATTCAACTCTACCACCAGCACCTCTGGCTAAATTTAAAACACCAAATATACATATATTTTATTGGCTTAACCAATTATTCACACATCTGTGGTTTCAACAATTTAACTTCCGGATTAACCGGTTATCCACACATTTGTGGTATCATACATATATTAAGTCTTAAGATGTTCACCAACCGGTATTTCCATCTAAGACAATTGACAGCACCTCTGTCTATCCACCATTGTGGAGTCATATTTATTTAGTCTTAAGATGTTCACCAACCGGTACTTCCATCTAAGACAATTGACAGCACCTCTGTCTATCCACCATTGTGGAGTCATATTTATTTAGTCTAAGATGTTCACCCACCGGTACTTCCATCTAGACAATTGACAGCACCTCTGTCTATCCACCATTGTGGAGTCATATTTATTTAGTCTAAGATGTTCACCCACCGGTACTTCCATCTAGACAATTGACAGCACCTCTGTCTATCCACCATTGTGGAGTCATATTTATTTAGTCTAAGATGTTCACCCACCGGTACTTCCATCTAGACAATTGCCAGCACCTCTGGCTATCCACCATTGTGGAGTCATAACAACAAAATGTAAAAATACATTTTTCACAATTAAAAGTCAAGTTGAGTCATTTCTATTCGAATTGACTCTCACAATGTAATAATGTCATATTACCATTCATCAACTATTAATCACAATAGTTTAATCAAAGTTACACTATGGTGTTCACAATCATGTACTTCCACCATAGCTATTTGTCAGCACCTCTGACTAATCACACATTTGTGATATCATAGTCAAACACCGGCTCATCCGGCTATTCTTATGCAATCTATGTTGCATAATTAATTCAATCGTGACATAAACACATTGGAACTTAACATTTATACATTAGAGTCTATCAACTCAATTAGTTCCAATCTAGTTATGCCCATTCATTCAAATCAACCAATGTATATACATCAAAATCAAGTAGACTCTTTCTACTACTTATATGTAATGTTACAGTAAGTTGGGTAACTTACCTGGTTCAAGCGGTTGTTCACTTCCTACAACCTCTTTTCCACTTCTGTGGCTTATCCCTTGACTTTCACCGTCAATACCTAGTTGCATATTCACACATATACAACTATACTCAAATACATATAACACATATAATCAAGTTTAACGCACTTGACTGATTTGACTTCCTCAAAGTCAATTTATCACATAATTGACTCTATCTTACTATATTTAGTAAGTTTTAGTCAATTAACCATATCCCATGCCTTCCTTGGCATTTCATCGAATAATTGATGTTCATTATATTAGTTACGATCTTTAATCACTTTTATTATTTAATTTTTCATTTAAGATCATAACTATTAATAATTTTAACATCAATTCATCAAAATCATCATTTAATCTATGGATTATAATCCATAATTTATTTAAAATCATATTCAACCCATTCCTACTAGTTATCACACCATGATATGGATTTCATAACAACCGGACATTATCCCGGCTTCAAAACGAAGTTTTAACCATCAAAACAACAAGTTCTTCGTTTCTAACAATCCCTAGTTATCAACTAGGCAATAATCAATACCCATAATCATAGTATTACAATCAAAACTAAGTTTAATCCACATAATATTAAACTAGTAGGATAAAACAAACCGTTACCTGATCTGACGGATTTCTACGGTTAAAACAACGATCGGGACTTGTATATACGATCCGTGGGATGATCCGGATGTTTGAGGGGCTTTAAAATGAAGATTGGAGGTGAAAATATGAAGAAATGGCGTCTGGAGGTCGAAATGAGCGAAGTTTTTGCGTTCTGGACGATTCTGGTCGATTTAATCAACTTTTAGCCGACATATGCCCCTGGGCGCATAGCCTGGCTCCGGAGGGTTGGGGGTTAGGCTATACGCCTAGCGGGTTTTTCTTCCAATATTGGATTTAAACTTCGTTTCGCGATTCCGGGAGCATACGAACTCCGTTTTGCGCACGGTTTTCGCCCACGTTCACCATTTTTCACATACTATCACTTCCCAATAACAAAAGTTACCAAATCCTCGTGGATTTCAAGCACGACCAAATGTGCTCTTGCCATTAATGACGTAATTCTTACATATTTTCCAATTACAACAACCACAATCGTTTAATTAACGATTATTTACAATACATTTATTATTAAAAACCGGTTGTTACAAATCTCCCCTCCTTACAAAGGTTTCGTCCCCGAAACCGCTTATACCTTAAAAAGGAAAGGATAATACTTTCTCATTTCATTTTCTGACTTCCCACATGGCGTCAAATCCCCTTATATTATTCCATTGAACCTTCACCTGGTTCAGGGATTTGTTTCTCAACTGGTTGACTTTCCTGTCAATATAGTTATCGGTTGTTCCACATATTTCATCTTGTCATAAATTTCCAAATCTTCTAGTGGCATGTAAACCGATTCATTAGCCAGACATTTTCTTAGATATAACACATGAAAAGTATCATGTATATCATTCAATTCCTCCGGTAGCTCAATACGATAAGTAACACTACCTATCCGAGCTATAATTCAGAATGGTTCGATAAAACGTGGCTTAACTTCCCTTGCTTTCTAAAACGTATCACACCTTTCCACGGTGAGACTTTTAACAACACAAAATCTTCCACCTGAAACTCACTAGTCCTCCTATACTTATTAGCATAGGCATTCTGACAGTTTTATGCCACCTTCAAATAAACTAGAATCTAATATATTCGTTCATTCCTTACTTTAACTAATTTTTTATTTGCCAGTTCTCATTGTCCAACTTCTCCTCAACACCAAGGAGTACAACATTTCCTCCCATATAACATTTCATATGGAGGCATTCCAATACTGGAATGATAACTGTTATTATACGAGAACTCCGTCAACGGTAGATAATCATCCCAACTACCGCCAAAGTCAATAATACATGCTCGTAACGTATCCTCCAACGTTTGAATGGTCCTTTCACTTTGACCATCAATCTGAGGATGATACACTGTGCTTATCAACAATCCTAATTCTTCCTGGAAATTTTTCCAGAAATGAGAAGTAAATCAAGTGTCTCGATCAAAATTATTCGTCACTGGCACACCATGCCGAGACACCACTTCTTTAATATACATTTCAAGCATAGTTGAACATTTATCCTTAAATAAACATAATCATTATACATGATTCCACATAATCAATCTACAATTGATTATTTGGTTTGACTTTCTTCATTCAAACCAAACCATACACTTAAGTGTATTTCTACATGCAATAAATATCCTATTTCTTTACAAATAGGCTTAACCTTGACTTTTTGAAGTCAAACATCATGTATAATGTACTCAACACATAACAACCGAATGATTTAACATTCGCGTTATTCATTTGCATAGATAGATATTCTTATCTATCATTCATGTACAACCCTTATTAATTAACACAATACATGTGTGTACACAAAACTCCAATTGTGCATCATATTTCTCAAAAGTCAACTTAAACAATTTGACTTTTGAAATTTGATGTCTACACTCTTGTAGGTTATCTTTTCTTCACCATAACATCTACATTATAATGGTTGTTTACACTCTTGTAAATCAACTCAATCATTATTACTAGTTGAATGTTCACATACCTCGTAAATCATTCAACTACAATAACGACACTAACCATAACTATTTACATCAAATTCAATTAAAACAACAAATCACATATATGCTAAATGCACAATTACTTGTAGTGTGGACTCACCCAATCCTACAACTACAAGTCCATCAAATGGGTAATTTACACACCATTTGAACACATTCCTTGTGTTTACATTTATATTGATTACCAAATGAGTTTTACACACATGATCACAACACTTGTGATTCATTATCACAAGTTTAAACAACTCAATGGTAACAGGTGACTTACTATCATGTACATGTACATGGTTTACCCCCAATGCCACAAAAATGTGGACTTACATGACAAACACCAACGCCATTTCATTATGGACTTACATGACAAAT
Organism: Mikania micrantha; assembly: GCA_009363875.1. Taxonomy (NCBI): domain Eukaryota; kingdom Viridiplantae; phylum Streptophyta; class Magnoliopsida; order Asterales; family Asteraceae; genus Mikania; species Mikania micrantha. The sequence goes on from CM018695.1 coordinate 17,328,401, forward strand.
ATTAATGCCACGCACTAGTGGTCTTACATCAGTTTCACACGAATGTGAATCATCTCCAATTATCCGTGTCAGTTATTGTAAACATATAACGACACTTTCATTAGTTATGCAATTTATCATAACATTAATCAATTTCAACAATCTGAATACCACCCCATGTGGTTTCATATTCATATACTTCCACACAATGTGGATTATCATCAATTTATAGTGTCAACTATAAATTATCATTTAATAACACCTTTCAAGCTAAGCATTTAGCACATAACATTCATCCAATACTACAAGACATTTGTCAAGTAGTTAAATACCACCACCATGTGGTTTCATATCTTCAACATTTCATGACATACATGGTCAATTTACCATTCAATTTATTACAATTACTACAAGTCAATTACAAGTAGTAACAACAAACATAATCACATAACACATAAGCACCAATATGTCTTATGGTTGCATATTAGTGAGTAAGTAATTCACCTATTCACATTAACCATAACTTTGACTTTTAAAAGTCAACATCGTTCAACACATACTCACATATTAACCAATCCACACGCATGTGGAATTTTTCCAATGCCTCACTAAGGAGGAATTACATGACAACTCAATGTCATTCCAAGATGGTTTTACACATCTAACACAAGGCCACTCACATGTGGTCTTACAAATAAATTCAACGCCACTTACAAGTGGTCTTATATGATAAATCCAATGCCATTCACCAATGGTCTTACATGTTAAACCCAATGCCACCCACCAGTGGTCTTACATGTTAAATCCAATGCCACCCACCAGTGGTCTTACATGTTAAATCCAATGCCACCCACCAGTGGTCTTATATGTTAATACACACAAAATGCCATACGTTATGGTCTTAATTTTGCTTTAACACTATTATAAATAGTTTCCAATTCAATGTGTTAATTACTATCAACATGTAATGACACTATCACTAGTTATGAAATCATATCATAACATTCGTCATACGTATACACATTGTATACTTACAATTCCATATATCACGCATATAGATTATATGCAAATTATATCAATTATTAACATGTTTAAATCATTACATCTCAAACTTAAACATGTATGAACACATAAACATAATTATGTGTCCCTTTTTCCCTATTTTACCCTAAACGAGTCAAATTTCACATTTTTGATTTGTGTATACACACCAAAACATTTTCCATGTTCAAATGGATTAATTTCCCCAACACATCAAGTGTTATTGCCTACACTCATGTAGGTCTTTTCACATTAACTCTCCAATTCATTTCTCTTGAATTGGTAACACTATTACCCACAAGTAATAGATACATTAAGCTCATAACACCTTACCTGATTTCAATAGTTTAAGTATAAAATGATTCCCATAAGAGCTTGTTCATATCATGTTTGCACTAGTAAGTTGGCCAGACGTACTAGTTCATTCATTATATGCCCAATTCCTTACTTCCTTCATTACATACTCAAGACATTGATTTCGGTTTCACATAATCAATCAAATCACATTTAACAATTATATTACAGGACATAGATATGCTAACCTCATACATTCGGCATCATGATCGGGTCTTCGAATCAAACGTTATGTTTTCATATCAAGAGCATAAAAGTTTGAGATCAAGTGTTCAAGACGCACTTGATTCACTCAAACCATTGCTCTGATACCAACTCTGTAACACCCAAACTTTACACACGATTACACGTGTCCCATTTTTAGGTCCCAAATTAAACTTTCTCAAAAATCATGTTCGGAAGCGTGAAATTAACATTTCATGATTTAAACACACTTAATTTCAAATCATTTACATTTATGGTTAATAAAAACTGGTGTGTTTAAGTTTAATACTACCACATACTTTACATAACGTTTGGTTCTGCTTCACAACGTGCCCGATCTGATCGCCCAATGCATATCTATCTTGACCTGTAACATCACATATAAGGTCACAATTAGTTCATATGAACTAAGTAAGTAACCCCTCCCAAAATTCCCAAAAACTTATTTAAACCCATCCACATACATATCATATGGATGTTAATCATGTTTAGATAATAATATATCATATTCAAACATCAACTTGCACCCAACACATATGGTGCATTTATTTCCCTTAGTGGGACATTTTCACAATATGAATATATTATCTAATTCAACTCTACCACCAGCACCTCTGGCTAAATTTAAAACACCAAATATACATATATTTTATTGGCTTAACCAATTATTCACACATCTGTGGTTTCAACAATTTAACTTCCGGATTAACCGGTTATCCACACATTTGTGGTATCATACATATATTAAGTCTTAAGATGTTCACCAACCGGTATTTCCATCTAAGACAATTGACAGCACCTCTGTCTATCCACCATTGTGGAGTCATATTTATTTAGTCTTAAGATGTTCACCAACCGGTACTTCCATCTAAGACAATTGACAGCACCTCTGTCTATCCACCATTGTGGAGTCATATTTATTTAGTCTAAGATGTTCACCCACCGGTACTTCCATCTAGACAATTGACAGCACCTCTGTCTATCCACCATTGTGGAGTCATATTTATTTAGTCTAAGATGTTCACCCACCGGTACTTCCATCTAGACAATTGACAGCACCTCTGTCTATCCACCATTGTGGAGTCATATTTATTTAGTCTAAGATGTTCACCCACCGGTACTTCCATCTAGACAATTGCCAGCACCTCTGGCTATCCACCATTGTGGAGTCATAACAACAAAATGTAAAAATACATTTTTCACAATTAAAAGTCAAGTTGAGTCATTTCTATTCGAATTGACTCTCACAATGTAATAATGTCATATTACCATTCATCAACTATTAATCACAATAGTTTAATCAAAGTTACACTATGGTGTTCACAATCATGTACTTCCACCATAGCTATTTGTCAGCACCTCTGACTAATCACACATTTGTGATATCATAGTCAAACACCGGCTCATCCGGCTATTCTTATGCAATCTATGTTGCATAATTAATTCAATCGTGACATAAACACATTGGAACTTAACATTTATACATTAGAGTCTATCAACTCAATTAGTTCCAATCTAGTTATGCCCATTCATTCAAATCAACCAATGTATATACATCAAAATCAAGTAGACTCTTTCTACTACTTATATGTAATGTTACAGTAAGTTGGGTAACTTACCTGGTTCAAGCGGTTGTTCACTTCCTACAACCTCTTTTCCACTTCTGTGGCTTATCCCTTGACTTTCACCGTCAATACCTAGTTGCATATTCACACATATACAACTATACTCAAATACATATAACACATATAATCAAGTTTAACGCACTTGACTGATTTGACTTCCTCAAAGTCAATTTATCACATAATTGACTCTATCTTACTATATTTAGTAAGTTTTAGTCAATTAACCATATCCCATGCCTTCCTTGGCATTTCATCGAATAATTGATGTTCATTATATTAGTTACGATCTTTAATCACTTTTATTATTTAATTTTTCATTTAAGATCATAACTATTAATAATTTTAACATCAATTCATCAAAATCATCATTTAATCTATGGATTATAATCCATAATTTATTTAAAATCATATTCAACCCATTCCTACTAGTTATCACACCATGATATGGATTTCATAACAACCGGACATTATCCCGGCTTCAAAACGAAGTTTTAACCATCAAAACAACAAGTTCTTCGTTTCTAACAATCCCTAGTTATCAACTAGGCAATAATCAATACCCATAATCATAGTATTACAATCAAAACTAAGTTTAATCCACATAATATTAAACTAGTAGGATAAAACAAACCGTTACCTGATCTGACGGATTTCTACGGTTAAAACAACGATCGGGACTTGTATATACGATCCGTGGGATGATCCGGATGTTTGAGGGGCTTTAAAATGAAGATTGGAGGTGAAAATATGAAGAAATGGCGTCTGGAGGTCGAAATGAGCGAAGTTTTTGCGTTCTGGACGATTCTGGTCGATTTAATCAACTTTTAGCCGACATATGCCCCTGGGCGCATAGCCTGGCTCCGGAGGGTTGGGGGTTAGGCTATACGCCTAGCGGGTTTTTCTTCCAATATTGGATTTAAACTTCGTTTCGCGATTCCGGGAGCATACGAACTCCGTTTTGCGCACGGTTTTCGCCCACGTTCACCATTTTTCACATACTATCACTTCCCAATAACAAAAGTTACCAAATCCTCGTGGATTTCAAGCACGACCAAATGTGCTCTTGCCATTAATGACGTAATTCTTACATATTTTCCAATTACAACAACCACAATCGTTTAATTAACGATTATTTACAATACATTTATTATTAAAAACCGGTTGTTACAAGTTGATGAAATAGTCAGTGCTTTGGGTTTGGATTTGGAAGACCCAAACTTTGCAACAAACACTAAAAATAATTTTAACATATATTTTCAAAATATGTTTGATCATTATTTACAAAAATATGGTGAAACATCTAACATACAACAAACAATGTATGCGGCTTCTAGTTCGAGTAGAAGCCAAGATGTTAACTTTGATTTATTTAACACATTAAGACAAAATGTAACTAAACGAGCCCGAGGTACTAGCGCAAGTAGCGAACTAGGAAGGTACCTAGGGACAGGTTGGATTTCTGGTCTTACGCCGGAAGAATTTGAAAACTTTGATATTTTGGCCTGGTGGAAACAAAAGGAAACCTACTTTCCGATTCTATCTGCCATGGCCCGTGATTTACTAAGCGTCCAAGCTTCTACGGTAGCTTCGGAGTCTGCTTTTTCTCTTAGTGGCAGGGTTTTATCGATGCGAAGGACGAGGCTTACTCCTGCATCATTGGAGATGTGCATTTGCTTGAAAGACCATTTGGACGCAATGGAACGTGTACAAGACCACACACAACTTGAAGGCGAGCTTGAGATAGAAGTGACAATACACGATGTTGAAGTTGAGGAAGGAATGACATTCCCACTTTCCGACGAAGAACAGGCAATGGATGAATGGATGCGGAACAATAGTCCGGAACTACAATCCGAAGCACCAAGCGAAGACTAATTTTTATTTTCGATTTTGTATTTAATTTTGTAACTTTAAATCTTGTGTAATTAATTTATTTTAATGAAATATGCTATTTGAAATCCTTACTAAGTTACTAATATTTGAAATCCTTACTAAGACTAATAAAGTTCATTTTAATATTATTTAATCAAAACCTTAAACATTAATTACTAAACCCTAATAAAACCTTAAACAAATCAAACTAATATTAATCTAATAACCAATAAACCTTAAAATAATCAATTCATAATTACTAAAATAATCAACTAATGATTACTAAACCCTAATAAAACCTTAAACAAATCAAACTAATATTAATCTAATAACTAATAAACCTTAAAATAATCAACTCATAATTACTAAACCCTAATAAAACCTTAAACTAATCAAACTAATATTAATCTAATAACTAATAAAACCTTAAAATAATCAACTAATGATTACTAAACCCTAATAAAACCTTAAACAAATCAAACTAATATTAATCTAATAACTAATAAACCTTAAAATAATCAACTCATAATTACTAAACCCTAATAAAACCTTAAAATAATCAACTCATAGTTTGATTAGTTTAAGGTTTATTAGGGTTTAGTAATTATTAGTTTAAGGTTTTAAGGTTTATTAGTTATTAGTTTAATATTAGTTTGATTAGTTTAAGGTTTTATTAGGGTTTAGTAATTATTAGTTTAAGGTTTTAAGGTTTATTAGTTATTAGTTTAATATTAGTTTGATTAGTTTAAGGTTTTATTAGGGTTTAGTAATTATTAGTTTAAGGTTTTAAGGTTTATTAGTTATTAGTTTAATATTAGTTTGATTAGTTTAAGGTTTTATTAGGGTTTAGTAATTATTAGTTTAAGGTTTTAAGGTTTATTAATTATTAGTTATTAGTTTAATATTAGTTTGATTAGTTTAAGATTCATTAGGGTTTAGTAATTATTATTTATTACTTTATTAGTTTTAGATTTGATTTTGTTAAGTTTTTTATTATGATTTCTTTTTATTATGATTTTATTAATTTAACTTTAAGGTTGAAAACGTATAAAAAAAGAAAACGGTTCAATACGGTTATGGTTCAACCCTTTAAGTCTAACGGACGGATCAAACGGTTAGGGTTTAGTAATTATTAGTTTAAGGTTTTAAGGTTTATTAGTTATTAGTTTAATATTAGTTTGATTAGTTTAAGGTTTTATTAGGGTTTAGTAATTATTAGTTTAAGGTTTTAAGGTTTATTAGTTATTAGTTTAATATTAGTTTGATTAGTTTAAGGTTTTATTAGGGTTTAGTAATTATTAGTTTAAGGTTTTAAGGTTTATTAATTATTAGTTATTAGTTTAATATTAGTTTGATTAGTTTAAGATTCATTAGGGTTTAGTAATTATTATTTATTACTTTATTAGTTTTAGATTTGATTTTGTTAAGTTTTTTATTATGATTTTTTTTATTATGATTTTATTAATTTAACTTTAAGGTTGAAAACGTATAAAAAAAGAAAACGGTTCAATACGGTTATGGTTCAACACTTTAAGTCTAACGGACGGATCAAACGGATTAAAGAAAAAAAAAGCATTAAAAACCGGTTTTTGAACCGGTTTGGCCGGTTAACCGGTCCGGTTTCTAACCGGTTCGGTTCCATAGGTTAGAGATTTTAGGTTAAAATAACCGGTTATTAACCGAACCGGTTTTTAGGAAAAACCGGTAAACCCTATGTACCGGTTAACCGGTTCGGGTAATTCAAAAACCGGTTTGGACCGGTTAACCGATTTGTGCACCTCTATGCGTTATATTTAGTGTCTGTATATCTATCTATTTTGATAAATAAAGGTTTTATGGACACATGACATGTTCGTATGGCACCTCAACCTTGATTTTACGCATCTCTCACCTATTAACTACATCTCATATGAAATAATAATATTAAATATTAAAGAATCTTTTTATACATTTTTAAACTAAAAAAGATTTAACACATTAAAATATATTAATATTAAGAAGCACACTTTTTATAAAAAAAATTATTATAAATTACAAAATTTTCAAAAACATATATTTAAAACACAATGTATAAAGAAAAACAAGCTATAAAAATTAGTATTTAAAGAAAATATGTTATTATTTTTATACTTCAAATCATTCGAATTTGTACTCATATTTTATATTAGAAAATAATTTTATATATTCTAAATTTTCATTGACAACTGTGACAATCCGGCAATTCCGGATTAACCCCGTTAACTAAAGGTTAATAAAACCGAAACGAAATTTCACAATACTGAACTAGAGGGACTATTGGTGAACAAAACCAGTTTCGAAGTAATTAAACTACAAGGTTTAGTCTTGAAATTATGACAAAGTATGAAATTTTGACTTTTGGATGGTCAAAATTCGGATCTCTCTCAATTGAAACCGAAATTTGATGATTAACCTGTATAATTGCTAAATTAAACACTCTAGAGTATCACATTAATGATCATTATCATTAATCATCCGTTACTAGACCTGAAATGATCGAAATTTATCAAGAAGGAGAACCAAAGGTTGAAACCGTCACTTGCATCATTACAATTCGTATAATTCGAACAAAACACTCGCAATTGAGTTTACAGAAGCATTGTTTGGCACCTTTAGGATCCTCTGTATACAGCAATTTGTTCTCAGAAGTGCGGGATCGAAGAATCGATTTAGAGGTGGTCGAAATTGAAGCCATAAGTTGAACATCATCAATTCTATATCAAAACAGGTTAGTAATCGATCTTACATCTCCTAAAATGGCCGACTAAGCTAACCCATATGACCAATTCGTGATTAAACATCGAATCATATGGTTTTGAATTCTAGGGTTCTTGATAAGAACGCAATTGGGGGTTTTAATGCAAACGAATTCAAAACTCAAATTGATTCTCACTATCAGTTTCGGAATGGCATGTTAAACGAAAATCCCATATCAATTTCATGTAACAATTTCGATTAAACCGATTTCGATTTCTAGGGTTTCTAGGACAAAACGGTTTTGGGGATTTCTATTTAGAAGTATTTTAAAATCAAATTAAATAGCATGAGTGGCTTCAGAAGATTCCGATTAATGTTAATGCGATGTTAATTTCATCATAGAACTACGAATTTGATGATTTTGAGTTCTAGGGTTATGATATCAATCGGATTAGGGCTTTTTATACCAATTGAACTTTAAGATCAAAGAAAACATTGCAGAAAGGTTCGAAACTATCTAATGATTGAAAAGCACATGTCAATTGCATCGAGTAGCAACGGATAGATAGTGTTCGAATTCTAAGATGAAACCGTTTAGGGGTTTTGAATCAATTGGACTTATTATTCAAATTAAAGAACTCAGTGGAGTTTGAAATTTATCATTAACTGTAAGTCTTGTGATTCCTTAGCCAAATTTAATCGAATTGAACCAAATTGAGTATGGTTTTGGGGATTTGAGTTTGAGTTTGAGAACATGTAAAACCAAATACATGGTTCTGAGTCAATCAATTGTTAAATTATCATCACTTGTAGACTCGTTTGATTTGATAGAAGCATAGCCCTAAGAATTGTAAATCAATCGAACGTGATTCGAGGGTCAATTTGATGAAATTGGTTCGGTTTAGGAAAGAATGGGGGACCCAGTAAGTTGTTGGTTAAAAGAATTTAAAAGGAAGGCTGTTAATGAAATCAGAACCAGATGAGATGGTAGAGTATGTGTGGGTCGTGTGGGTGATCGCGGGTTCAAGCCTTGTGTCACAACCCACGCCGCGTGCGGAATCCACGGCGCGTGACTATGTGTTCATATGCCAATGTTGGAGAACAACCCATGATTACTATGTTTAATAAAGTTAAGTTTATTTAAACACGCATAACATACATATTATACAACAAGTTATCATAAGATATTTATTATACGGTACATTGATTAAGTTTTCTTTCTAGGTCACCACTAGTTCTGCTGTTGATCCTGACCTAGATTGGTTTGCTGTCGTTCCCCATTACCTGAAACATGTAGATAAAAGAGTCAACTACGAATAGTTGAGTGAGAGTCATAGGTTTTGTTGATGTAAAATGATTGTTCAAACAATGATATTCATAATATAGTATTCACAAGTGATCAAACAGGTACTTTGAAATTGAATCCACCTGAGCATGCAAACATCAAACCTAATGATAAATGCTAACGTTTGGCTACCCGCCAAACGCCGTAGTGTCAACGTCCAGCTACCCGCCGGAACGCCGTAGTGTTAGCGTCTAGCTACCCGCTAGAACGCCGTGTTAATGATACTTGAGTTCCCGCATATGATCATACCAGTACTACCAAGGGCTTGATAACAAGTTAATGATGTTCACATGAAGAATACCCCAAATAGCCTTCACATAACCAAAGTTCCCAAGTGATACGCTTGTTTTTAATGATTTAACAAAATATTCATTTGAACGCGTCTAGTTGGTTATGGGTGACTTAGCCAGCCATGCCGGAGTGGCGCACCAACCCTTGTCATAACCGTGATACACTTGTTTTAAATAAGTTGATAAATGTTTATCATGACGTTCCTCATGGTAATGATATATGATTTCACAATGATTGATAATATATGTTTTGAAATGATATCTACATGTTCCACCCCGAGTGTTAATAAACATTTAAAGGAAGAAAAGAGGGGCTATGATCTCACTGTTATATGCGAATGATGATGATCTTGATGTTCAGCTGATAGGAAATCCTATATGGCTCCTATAACAATTTATGACTAACTAAATTAGTCACAACGTTTTCGGAATTAATCAAATAAATGTTGTTGTTGATTATTCACTTAAAACGATTCCTAGATGATTTTCTGGCTCACGAATAGTCAATCCTTGTTATTGATCATTTAGGTATCATGAAACATGAGGATTTAATATTAAAACAGGTTTAATAATCATTCTCAATGTACTAATCTGACTGTTATCATAAACATCAGATCGTTATTCCGGTGATTATCTATGCTTGTCATTAGTTTGAAACACTTGGATTTAACCTAGCATTTCAAGAAATGATCAAGACAATCACAATCATGATTACAATCAAATGGTTTAAACCATTTTAATCCAAGATATAGTTTCACGAAAACCGGGCATTACAACGGATCAAAACAAGGATTTACCCGTTAGAACATCGTGTTCTTCGTTTATAATCAATCCTAGCCATCATCTAGGCAATAATCAACAACCCTAACTATCTCATTACGTTCAAAAACAAGATTTAATCAATAAAAATCAAGCTAGAAGGTTAAAACGAACTGTTACCTAATCAGACGGATTTCTCGGGTAGATATGATGATCGGGACTTGTAGATACGTTCCTTGGTACGATCCACGCGATTAGAAGGCTACAAAATGGAGTTTGATAGCTTAAAACTGAGTTTCGGTCGTCCAAAAGTGATGTAAAGTCGAGCAGAAGAAAAAAATTAAGTTTCCAATGCGTTCTGATCATTTAATCAGCTCCACCGCCTCAAATCACTCCCGGGCGCATCGCCCCAGCTGGGTGCGTGGCCCGGGGCGTACCGCCCCACGGGGTTTCTTTCAATTTTGAGTTAATCTTCGTTTCGCGATTTCGGGAGCATACGAACTCCGTTTTGCGCACGGTTTTCGCCTACGTTCACGATTTTTCGAGCTCTTTCCCATGGTCATAATCTCAAGACCTAAAGAGTTCAAAATATTTGACCTCTTATTTAATGCTATATTCGATTCGGTGTATCTTGAAATCGGAGCGTCGTTTCGAAATTTCGCTTCCACTCATTCTCTTCATTTTCGAGTTATGATTCTAAACATGAACTCAGTTGGTCATCTATTTAAATAAGCATTAGGTGATGGATGTTTCTTTGCGATCTACTAACACCATTTTTCGCATACTATCAACCTGTAATAATTAAAATCATCAAATCAACGTGGATTTTAAGCATGACCACATGTGATTTCGTCATTAATGACGTAATTCTCGAATACAATTATCACACCTTGCTTGGGCCGGTTTTGTGAAAAATACCATTTTTGGTATTTTTGCAATAACTTTCGCGTACGAACTCCGATTTAACCCGTTCGAATTTCGTTGGAACCAGAATTTCATCCCGAACGAAAGTAAATAATAAAATTTACATTTTAGATCGAAAAAGAAATCGCGTATAATTACGTTTATTTAAATAAAATCATATATGATTTTATTTAAACGACTTTAAAGTCCGGCGTACTTACGTATGCACGTTTCTAACGAGTCTAACATACGTGTGTTGACACGTATGTGATTACAATCACAAAACGACATCCCGAATAACACATTGTAATTGTTTAAAACACAGGTTCTTCGTAAGAGGACTTTATAAGTGAGTTCACGTGTTTGATCATTCTGCTACAATCAAAGGTGCGTACACGGCCCCTTTCTTATTTTAACTGTTTTGGGGGAGAAAACATGTGCAACAAACACTTTTAGATACATATCACTTGCATGAGTTAGCTGTTTACATTGTGTGCAAACATAGCATTACAAGTCCTTACATTTCGAACCGTTTAGTTTGCCGTAGTGCAAAGCGTGGTAGTTGGAAATAGATCTATTAGGTTTGACAAACCTCACTTGGTAGATGGGATCTACGCAAGTGTTTGACTAGCCAATTCACATTTCTATTGTTTGTGCTAGACAATAGTGGCAAGGCAAAACATGCGTTAGCATGCAACAGTCAGCTTCGGTGTCGACCACTTATGTAAATAGTATAAATGACTAGCTATCATGACTATGCATGTGTGATTATGTTATCTGCAAACATTTTGTTCAAACTGTTGTTTCAAACAATTGTGAATGCTTAAACCTGTGTAATGCACCAACCTTTGTGTTGACTTGATTTACATGTTTTCTCAGGACGCTAAGATACACGAGCAAGCTAGCATGGACTAGGAGATCGAATCGCATGCATATCTTACAAGTTGTTTCTGATTTGAATAATTGAGACATTAGTATTGTAATTTACATTTTGCAAACATGGAATTGTTTCACCTTTTACAAACGCTTCCGAAATGTTTTAAACTCTGAATTTTTCAATTAAGACCAAAGTTGTGTTTGAAAATCATATAGAGGTCTTCGTTATGTCTAATGATCTGAGATCCTGGTTTGTCACGTCCCAAACGGTATGATTCCGTTAGTTGAAAATTGGGGGTGTGACAGATTGGTATCAGAGACGTTGGTTATAGTGAACTAGGTTTGCATTTGTAGACTTAGACTATAACTGTTAGACATTAGACACGCATACTTACACATATCACTTAGAAATTACATATGGCATTATGTAATAGACTTTCTTACACATTCCATGACACTGCACTTACATATGGTATTATGTAACAGATATGGCATCTTCATCATCAGCACCATACATACACATTATTGATTCGGAGGATGAGGAGCCGGTAGCTCCAGTACCACCATCATCACCAGCACCACCTATCCCATCTCCTCCACCATCTGAGAGGGATGATTCAGACCCTGAGGAGGATCCGGATGAGGATCCAGAGGAGGAGCCTAAGGAGGAACCAGCTGAGGATACTCAGGAGATTCCTGCTGAGGGACCTTCTAATCATCCACCACCTGCATTGGGTGTTCCTGAGCCTAAGAGGCAACGGACTGATTCAGAGGAGATTGCCCAACTACGTCAGGATTTAACTGGGCAAATGATAGTATTGAGTACAATGTTCGGGAACTCTGGGATGCGAATGAAAGACACGATAATCTTTACAACTTGGTTAATGGGATGAGAAATGAGATCATCCAGTTGACTGATCTTCTCCAAGATTCTAAGAACCGAGCTGAGATTCTGGAAGGTAGACTTGAAGCCTTGGAAGACTTGGTGGCCTCGGAGAATGAAGAGGAGGAAGGGGAGGAACTAGCACCAGCTGTTGATTCTGATCCTGAATCCACTATTGATGACCCACAGGACTGATCTAGTTGAACTTATTAGGGGCGGGTTGTGTCCCTACATTAGATGTTTGGAAAACTTATGTTTTGATTTTGAAAGTATTGTACTCAAACCAGATTATTATCTATTGAAAACTATTATTTATTGCCAACAGTTGTGTTGATTTCTACATTACATGTTTGATGTTTGTTGCATTGTTTACACGTTTCACATTGGACTTTGATAACACTTTAACATTTCTTTTAACTAGGAAGATAATGGCCGGTGAGAACGTACAGATGACAGTTGCTGAGCTCAACGAGCTGATCAATAACAGGGTCGCGGAGGCAATCGCGAACTACGTTCAGACACACACTACAGGGCCACAGGGACCAGCAGGGGGATTGGTGACCCCACAGGCGTGCACGTTCAAGATGTTCTTGGACTGTAAGCCACATAACTTCAAAGGATCGGAGGGAGCCATTGGACTCCTACGATGGATTGAAAAAGCCGAATCAGTTTTTGAGATGTGTAACTGTCCTGAGGAGAATAAGGTTAAGTATGCTACTGGAACTTTGGAAGGTCCGGCATTGACTTGGTGGAACTCGAATGTTCAGACTTTGGGATTGGGTGAGGCTAATGCCTTGACTTGGAATGGTTTCAAGACCTTATTGCAGGAGGAGTACTGTCCTCATAGTGAAATGCAGAAACTGGAGGAGGAGTATTGGCACCTTAAGATGGAGGGGTCAAACATCGAGGAGTACACGACCCGATCTCATGAACTAGCCAGACTTCTACCTCACATGGCTACTCCAGCAAGCAAGTGGATAAAGAGGTACATCGGAGGATTGGTGCCTCAGATCCAGGGATTGGTCACTTCTGCAAATCCCACAACAATTCAACAAGCTGTTCGTTTAGCGCACCAACTGACTGATCAGGCAGTGTTACAGAGGACTCTGCCTAAACGGACATCAGTTACTAAGGTAGGAGACCACAGGAGGAAGTGGGAGAGCAGTAACACCAAGAACTTCAACCAACAGCCGTTTCAGCAGAACCGAAAGCAAGATTCAAACAAGTCTTACCACAATTCGAACAGTGGTCAGCAGTCATCATCATCGGGGGTTATATTGGTAAACACCCAAAGTGCAACAGGTGTGGATTTCATCATGCTGGGAATCAGTGTGATAAGTTTAAGTGTCAAAGGTGTGGTAAAACAGGGCATGCAGCTAAGGATTGCCGTGGAGAGCTGCAAAACAACTCCAACAGTCAGAATAACAATCAGAACAACGCACAGAAGGGTTGTTTTGAGTGTGGTAAGATGGGACACTTCAAGAAGGATTGCCCACAACTAAAGAAAGGCGGGACTAATGATGCAAATGGCAACGGCAACGGAAATGGCAATGGCACCAATAACAACAATAACAATGGTGCTAGGGTAGGGTGTTTGTGATTGGAGGACATCAGGCACGAGAGGATCCCAACATTGTCACGGGTACGTTCCTCTTAGATAATCACTATGCCTCTATGCTATTTGACACCGGTGCAGACCGGAGTTTTGTATCTAGTTCATTTTCTAAGTTGCTAAATGTTAGTCCCACTGCCTTAGAAAATCCATACACTGTAGAATTAGCTGATGGCAAGTTAATTGTAGTTGAACAAATCCTTAAAGGATGTATCCTTAATTTGATGGGTCAAACATTGGAAATTGACCTTATGCCTATCACTTTAGGCAGTTTTGATGTAGTCATTGGCATGGACTGGTTGTCCAAACACCAGGCTGAAATAGTATGCCATGAAAAGATCGTTCTTATACCTCTTCCGCATGGAGAGACATTGTATGTACAAGGCGAGAAGAGCAGTACGCCACTGCGTCTCATATCTTGTATGAAAGCGTATAAATGTCTGCGTAAAGGTCATACAGCAGTTATAGCACTTATAACTGAGAAGCCGGTAGCTGAGAAGAAGATTGAAGACATCCCAGTAGTTTGTGAATTTCCTGAAGTATTTCCAGAAGACTTGCCGGGATTACCGCCTATCAGACAAGTGGAATTCCGAATCGACCTTACACCAGATGCAGCACCGATAGCTAGGGCGCCTTATCGACTTGCACCATCAGAGATGCAAGAGTTATCTACACAACTGCAAGAGTTGTTAGATAAGGGCTTTATACAACCTAGTTTTTCACCGTGGGGAGCTCCAGTCTTATTTGTCAAGAAAAAGGACGGGACTTTCCGTATGTGTATCGATTACCGGGAACTGAACAAGGTTACTATCAAAAACCGGTATCCGTTACCTAGAATTAATGATCTGTTCGATCAATTGCAAGGTTCGAGTTACTACTCGAAGATTGATCTCAGATCGGGTTATCATCAACTAAGAGTTCAAGAAGAGGATATTCCGAAGACAGCATTCAGGACGCGCTATGGCCATTATGAGTTCTTGGTCATGCCATTTGGGTTGACAAACGCTCCAACTGTATTCACGGATCTCATGAATCGTGTTTGTAAACCTTACCTTGATAAGTTTGTCATTGTTTTCATTGATGACATTCTCATCTATTCTCAAACTGAGGAGGAACACGCTGAACATCTTCGATTGTTGTTGGTATTACTAAAACAGGAACAATTGTACGCTAAGTTCTCGAAATGTGACTTTTGGATGCGAGAAGTACAATTCTTGGGTCATATAGTTAATGAAAAGGGTATACATGTTGATCCAACGAAGATTGAAGCAATTAAGAATTGGGAAGCACCAAAGACCCTTACCGAGGTACGACAATTCCTTGGTTTGGCGGGTTATTACCGACGATTCATTGAGGGATTTTCAAAGATCGTTCAACCACTTACAGCTCTTACGCATAAGGGAACGAAGTATAACTGGACGGATAAACAGGAAGCTGCATTCCAGTTATTGAAACAGAAACTCTGCAGTGCACCGATTCTGTCCTTACCGGAAGGGACGGAAGACTTTGTGGTGTATTGTGATGCATCTGCACAGGGTTTGGGATGTGTATTGATGCAACGTGATAAGTTAATTGCTTATGCTTCAAGACAACTACGACCACACGAAAAGAATTATACTACTCACGACTTGGAATTAGGAGCAGTGGTTTTTGCTTTGAAAATTTGGAGGCATTACCTATATGGAACCAAGTGTACTATTTACACTGATCATAAGAGTCTGCAGCATATCTTTGATCAGAAGGAGCTTAATATGAGACAGCGACGGTGGGTTGAGTTGTTGAACGACTACGAATGCGCAATCAAGTATCATTCGGGAAAAGCTAATGTAGTAGCTGACGCTCTAAGCAGAAAAGACACAACAGGAACAAGACGGGTTCGTGCACTTATGATGACGATACAGACTGACTTACCTGACAAGGTACGTAGTGCTCAGCTCGAGGCCTTGGAAAAGGAAAACTTGGTACATGAATCCTTACGAGGAATGGAGGAACAATTGGATGTTAAGCCTGATGAAATTCGTTACTTCATTAACTGACTGTGGATTCCTTTGCATGGTGGTTTAAGGGAACTCGTGATGGATGAAGCACACAAGTCCAGATATTCAGTCCATCCGGGATCAGACAAGATGTATCATGACTTGAAGGCACTGTATTGGTGGCCTCACATGAAAGCTGACATTGCTGAGTACGTTAGCAAATGTTTGACTTGTTCAAAAGTCAAAGTGGAATATCAGAAACCATGTCGTTTACTGCAACAACCAGAAATACCGATGTGGAAATGGGAACAGATTTCGATGGACTTCATTACTAAGTTACCCCGTACACCGAGTGGTTGTGATACGATATGGGTAATTGTCGATCGATTAACGAAATATGCACATTTCTTAGCAATCAAGGAAACCGACAAGATGGAGAAACTGACTCGCATTTACATCAAGGAAGTGGTAGCACGGCATGGCGTGCCAATTTCAATCATATCAGATCGGGATGCTCGATTCACTTCAAACTTTTGGAAATCACTTCATAAGTCATTGGGAACTCGTTTGGATATGAGTACCGCATATCATCCACAGACTGATGGTCAGAGTGAACGTACGATTCAAACGCTCGAGGATATGTTACGAGCCTGTGTAATTGATTTTGGTGATAGCTGGGAAAACCACTTACCGTTAGTGGAATTCTCTTACAACAATAGTTATCATACAAGTATTCAGGCAGCACCGTTTCAAAGCATTGTATGGTCGCAAATGTCGTTCACCAGTTTGTTGGGCTGAAATTGGTGACAGTCAGATTACAGGTCCTGAACTAGTGCACGAGACGAAAGAGAAGATAGTACAAATCCGGAACCGTATGGCAGCGGCCCGGGATCGACAGAAGAGTTATGCTGACAAGCGTCGTAAACCGTTGGAATTCCAAGTAGGAGACAGAGTTCTTCTAAAGGTATCACCTTGGAAAGGTGTAATAGGATTTGGCAAACGCGGAAAGCTTAGTCCACGTTACGTAGGACCTTTTGAGATCCTGAAAAGGATTGGTCCGGTTGCGTATCAACTCAAACTACCGGATGAACTCAGTGGAATTCATGATGTCTTTCACGTATCAAACTTGAAGAAATGTCTTTCTGATGAGACATTGATTGTACCACTGGAAGAAATACAAGTAGACGAACAGTTACGATTCATTGAAGAACCAGCCGAAATCATGGACCGAGAGGTCAAACAACTTAAACAAAGCAAGATTCCGATAGTCAAAGTCCGGTGGAATTCAAGACGTGGTCCTGAATTCACATGGGAACGGGAAGATCAAATGATGAAGAAGTATCCTCATCTGTTCAAAACAACAACTACAAACACCGAGAGCGCACGTTAAATTTCGGGACGAAATTTCCTTCAACAAGGGGATGATGTGATGCTTCACACATCAACATTTCAGATTTCAAACTGTAAGCACAAACACTTTATTCAATTGGTTTTGTTACAAACATTTGTGCTACATTACATTTTATGTGCTACATTTCATATGTTACATGTTATGGTAGTACATGCATGATTAGTTACACACATTTCGCTATGTGCGAGGTTACATTGTACAAACAGTTGCAAACACTCACTAGGTGCAAGGTTACACAGCACAATATGATCAAACACAAACAGTCACAGTTAGGTGTACTAACTAGTGTATACGCAAACAGTTACATAGAACGATCACACTTAGTTGTGATCTTGAAAATATTGGATTTCGTGTGTAAGTACACACAAACACACAGAATGATCAAACATCACATTAACACGTACAATTTGAATTCAAAGTAGTGTCCTAACTACTTCTAACATCTAGCAATTTTCGGGACGAAAATTCTTTCAACAAGGGGATGATGTGACAATCCGGCAATTCCGGATTAACCCCGTTAACTAAAGGTTAATAAAACCGAAACGAAATTTCACAATACTGAACTAGAGGGGCTATTGGTGAACAAAACCAATTTCAAAGTAATTAAACTACAAGGTTTAGTCTTGAAATTATGAAAAGTATGAAATTTTGACTTTTGGATAGTCAAAATTCGGATCTCTCTCAATTGAAACCGAAATTTGATGATTAACCTGTATAATTGCTAAATTAAACACTCTAGAGTATCACATTAATGATCATTATCATTAATCACCCGTTACTAGACCTGAAATGATCGAAATTTATCAAGAAAGAGAACCAAAGGTTGAAACCGTCACTTGCATCATTACAATTCGTATAATTCTAACAAAACACTCGCAATTGAGTTTACAGAAGCATTGTTCGGCACCTTTAGGATCCTCTGTATACAGCAATTTGTTCTCAGAAGTGCGGGATCGAAGAATCGATTTAGAGGTGGTCGAAATTGAAGCCATAAGTTGAACATCATCAATTCTATATCAAAACAGGTTAGTAATCGATCTTACATCTCCTAAAATGGCCGACTAAGCTAACCCATATGACCAATTCGTGATTAAACATCGAATCATATGGTTTTGAATTCTAGGGTTCTTGATAAGAACGCAATTGGGGGTTTTAATGCAAACGAATTCAAAACTCAAATTGATTCTCACTATCAGTTTCGGAATGGCATGTTAAACGAAAATCCCATATCAATTTCATGTAACAATTTCGATTAAACCGATTTCGATTTCTAGGGTTTCTAGGACAAAACGGTTTTGGGGATTTCTATTTAGAAGTATTTTAAAATCAAATTAAATAGCATGAGTGGCATCAGAAGATTCCGATTAATGTTAATGCGATGTTAATTTCATCATAGAACTAGGAATTTGATGATTTTGAGTTCTAGGGTTATGATATCAATCGGATTAGGGGTTTTTATACCAATCGAACTTTAAGATCAAAGAAAACATTGCAGAAAGGTTCGAAACTATCTAATGATTGAAAAGCACATGTCAATTGCATCGAGTAGCAACGGATAGATAGTGTTCGAATTCTAAGATGAAACCGTTTAGGGGTTTTGAATCAATTGGACTTATTATTCAAATTAAAGAACTCAGTGGAGTTTGAAATTTATCATTAACTGTAAGTCTTGTGATTCCTTAGCCAAATTTAATCGAATTGAATCAAATTGAGTGTGGGGTTTTGGGGATTTGAGTTTGAGTTTGAGAACATGTAAAACCGAATACATGGTTCTGAGTCAATCAATTGTTAAATTATCATCACTTGTAGACTCGTTTGATTTGATAGAAGCATAGCCCTAAGAATTAGAAATCAATCGAACGTGATTCGAGGGTCAATTTGATGAAATTGGTTCGGTTTAGGAAAGAATGGGGGACCCAGTAAGTTGTTGGTTAAAAGAATTTAAAAGGAAGGCTGTTAATGAAATCAGAACCAGATGAGATGGTAGATTATGTGTGGGTCGTGTGGGTGATCGCGGGTTCGAGCCTTGCTTGGGCCGGTTTTGTGAAAAATACCATTTTTGGTATTTTTGCAATAACTTTCGCGTACGAACTCCGATTTAACCCGTTCGAATTTCGTTAGAACCAGAATTTCATCCCGAACGAAAGTAAATAATAAAATTTACATTTTAGATCGAAAACGAAATCGCATATAATTACGTTTATTTAAATAAAATCATATATGATTTTATTTAAACGAATTTAAAGCCACGCGTACTTACGTATGCACGTTTCTAACGAGTCTAACATACGTGTGTTGACACGTATGTGATTACAATCACAAAACGACATCCCGAATAACACATTGTAATTGTTTAAAACACAGGTTCTTCGTAAGAGGACTTTATAAGTGTCACGTGTTTGATCATTCTGCTACAATCAAAGGTGCGTACACGGCCCCTTTCTTATTTTAACTGTTTTGGGGGGGGGGGGAAACATGTGCAACAAACACTTTTAGATACATATCACTTGCATGATTTAGCTGTTTACATTGTGTGCAAACATAGCATTACAAGTCCTTACATTTCGAACCGTTTAGTTTGCCGTAGTGCAAAGCGTGGTAGTTGGAAATAGATCTATTAGGTTTGACAAACCTCACTTGGTAGATGGGATCTACGCAAGTGTTTGACTAGCCAATTCACATTTCTATTGTTTGTGCTAGACAATAGTGGCAAGGCAAAACATGCGTTAGCATGCAACAGTCAGCTTCGGTGTCGACCACTTATGTAAATAGTATAAATGACTAGCTATCATGACTATGCATGTGTGATTATGTTATCTGCAAACATTTTGTTCAAACTTTTGTTTCAAACAATTGTGAATGCTTAAACCTGTGTAATGCACCAACCTTTGTGTTGACTTGATTTACATGTTTTCTCAGGACGCTAAGATACACGAGCAAGCTAGCATGGACTAGGAGATCGAGTCGCATGCATATCTTACATCATAGTTGTTTCTGATTTAAATAATTGAGACATTATTATTGTAATTTACATTTTGCAAACATGGGATTGTTTCACCTTTTACAAACGCTTCCGAAATGTTTTAAACTCTGAATTTTTCAATTAAGACCAAAGTTGTGTTTGAAAATCATATAGAGGTCTTCGTTATGTCTAATGATCTGAGATCCTGGTTTGTCACGTCCCAAACAGTATGATTCTGTTAGTTGAAAATTGGGGGTGTGACAACAACTATTGGTTATATTTCTTAATTCAACCCGTGTAATATACGGGATACTAATCTAGTTACTAATAGATGGAAACTTTCAAGGACATGAATGAATGATCCATGATGTTTTAGGTGATTTTGGATCTAGATGGATAATTGTTGATGATATTTGGGTAATGGATGATGAACATTATGATTGTTATGGTCAAGAAATGAGTATTTGGGGTTATTGCTATATTTAGTAACTTAAGTGTCACAAAATCATGATAGAGGATGAAATAAGAACATGCATATGATTTAAATGACAATTTAAGGTTATTGTTGATATTGTTAACAAGAAATTTGTTTAGATTTGTCAGTATGATGAAGATACGAGGTAGTTACTATATTTGGTAACTTTATTGTTGCAAATCGATAGTAGATTATTTTCTAGGTATTATGGGTATGTTTAAATGATTATTTGGAACTTATATGATGATTATTGAAATATTTGGTTGGTAAGAAATATTAGAATAAGTAGATTTGTCACGTGTTTCTAAAAATAGAAACTTTTATGATAAACAACCTACTTATGTTGAGTGTGAATCATGCTATGATTGATTTTTGTTGTTAGTGATTTTATGAACAGGTTTGCGTGGTTTGATTTTAGTAAAGTAAGGTAAATTACAAACTTGCTAGTAATAGTAACTTTGAATTGGGAATTTATGTGAAATGTTATGATTTAACATGAATCATGTTGATAAATGACACAATGTGGCTTGTTATGGTTAAATGATTGTTATTGTGTGGTTCTTAATAATGAAGCATGTTAAACATAGGAACCTTCTATAAATAGAAACTTTTTAACAAAGAGTATGCTTAATTGACAACATGAAACGATATGCTATGTTATAACATGATCATATAGGATTTACAAGCATGATAGAATAATTAATAGAGTTGATACATGTGAACCCGCCAAAAATGGAAACTTACTATAAATAGTAACTTATCCTACGAACGTAACTAATGTGATTACACTCATCACACGACAATAAAAGCACGTTGAACAAACACTTAAACTCAACGAATCACCAACGGGTTGTTAAGACAAACACGGTTAACACGGTCAAACATGGTCGACACGACCAACACAACAACTCGGAGTTGTTTGGACACGAACATGGTCTAGTGAGACCAACACAAACACGAACATAATCGTGAACAACAACTCATAACACCTATGTGATATAGGTAACCGCTAAAGGCGAACAACAAATCGTTCACGCAAACACAACTACAGAAACTCAGGTGAGTTTATAGCCCCACTTTTACTCTTTAACTGTTTTGTTAAACTTTGGGATGAGAATACTATGCAACTGTTTTATATGTATGACTGGTATGTTGTAAAACAAATTTTTGAGTGTGCTTGTATCTCAACAAAGTCCTCACATATCCTTACCGTTAGTTGTATAACAAATGAGTCATTATTATGTAGTACTACTGGGTCTAACAAACCCCGCTCGACGAGACTGGAGGTGACGACGGCGTAATATCGATCTATGCCGTAGTTTTGCGATAAACTCGGCGGAGGCGACTAACATTCTAGTTTCGGTAAGATGAACTTATACACCCGGGACCGTAGGTCTACAACTTAACATATCCGGTATATATTTAGTTACTGTTTTAACTTACTTAAACCTGTGAACTCACCAACTTTAGGTTGGCACGTTTTAGCATGTATTCTCAGGTAACTGATCGCACGAGCTAGGATGCACTTGAGATAACGAGGAAGAGTCTGCATGCATCTAGGATTTCATTTCAATATTTTGAACATTTTAACATGATGTATTTTGCAACAATGTAGTGATCTAGACAACTTATGTTTCCACCGCATAACTTACATTTTCTGGTGCATAACAATTTAACTCATTTCGCTGCTTTATTTTAATACAACTTACTTTAGTTATCAAAACAGTAAATTTACAACTCACATGGAGTCGTTTTATATGGCTGAGAGTTCTGATTTTGGCCATGTCACTTACGAAATGTTTACACACTAGATTGAACATAATCAATGTGTAGTGCATAATTCAATAATTCCCTGAATTATTGTTTTGCAATTGTGACTGTGTTTGTGTTTGCCACACTTGATTTCCAAAATCAATATGCAAAGTACGATTCGATAGTTCCTCGAACTATCGTTTCACAGTTGTTTGTGTTTAACTCATTTAATTAAACCTAATTAAATGAAATGCAAGAAGTATGATTGTGAAATACAGAATTGTAAAGGTTGCAATTTACCTGAAGTTGTCAGGTGTCACATCATCCCCTTGTTGAAAGAAATTTCGTCCCGAAATTTGGTTGTTGTCAGTAGTGTTTGAGAAGGAAAATTTTCTGATTGTCACATAAACAATAATAAAAACATTATTCTATTTATTAATTGATTCTAAATATTTTTATTTCATCACAAAATTTACAAAAGCTTTTTTAATTACTATTTTGAACATAAATCAAAAGAGGGTCATATCGACAAACATAAACACATACTTAGAAATATCTAAGTTAGATTCTTTGATATAAACTTAGGTTGATTTGGTGATTAATTTATTCCTAAATGTAAGCAAGCATTATTTAGATAACTCAAGAGAAAAAAGCATGTGAATTTTCTTATACTTTCCTCTTTACATTTTTGTGATTTTTGGGATGTTACACATGTCTTATCAAACATGTTATACTTGGGTCATTAAACAAATACAAAGATTTGAATGTTATGTGTTGTCTAATTGTTTGTATATCTTGTGTTATTATTATTGAGATAATCATATACAGTATATTAGTAATAGTAGCCTTTGATTAACATGACTATTGTCATTGTGTATATTGAAGGTGAAATTGCCAAAAACATTTAGTATTATTAGTTGCCTTTCTTTAATGACTTTTGTCATTATGTTAGCAAAGGTGAAATTGCCAAAATCATATTATCAAACATTATGGATTACATATATATTTAGATAAGTCTTTATTAGACTATTGTTGCATCTTATTTCTCATATACATATATCAAATTGTATGAGAATCTCACCAACTATGCAAATAGTTGATCAAAACTTTATTTTACATGTGTAACAGGTTAGTTGCTTGGATGAAGACACGCTTAAGCTATTTGGACGTAGTTTTAATAAATAGACAATGTTATTTACTTTGGTTGTTGGATTTTAATGTTGGATTTATGTTGGTTGTTTTGCATGGATGTTTTGAATGTCTTAAATGTTGAATGAATGTTATGTTTGGAATTAAATTGGATTATTAACTATTGAAACTTACAAAGTAGCACCATTATTTATGAACAATCATAATCATGCCCAAAGTATTCCGCCATAGGTTGGGTTGTGACACTTGATCCATATACAAACATATAACTTTAACATCACTGCTTTTCAGGCCAATGTTATTACAAGAATTTTATTATTGATAGAACACAGTATGCTATTGAGATGATTTAACTTTGCATTATAATTTAAACTCTGAATTTCATTATTGGGAACATATAATTAAAACGCATGAACTACCAGGAAGTTGTAGTTGTTATATAACTAGATCATACCACGTGTGGTTATCGCAATTTACACATGTACAATGTATTTTTGTTCGAATGATTTTTGGTAAAGGTATAAGATTCTATCACTAAATATAGGCAAAGACACAGGTCATGGTTTATCGAAGTGGTGGTGGGCCGGAGGCTGAATAGGTTGCGACCGACTTCTACGTATGCCATGTACATAAACTTACTTCGGTCTATCATGAATGTCAGTGATATGATTTAGTGAGGAGAATTCTTGAATATTGTATTTGGGATAAGAGAATTAACATAATAAAAATATTGAACTATTAAGCGTTGGTGAGGTCACAAATGCAATGGGAAATGTGAATGTTATTTCAGAAATGTTAGCCTAATAATGTGTTCGCGTGGGTGATGATTCACACGAATACATCTATTAGGATTAATAATTCTGAAACGAAATTCCATAAATTTATAAATCGAGTTGGGATACGGTACGAGCATTCTATTTGTAAATATAAACGTAAGTTACACGTTCCAACGAGATAACCAAAATAAATATTTTCACGACATATAAAATAAAAAAGAATTAAAAACATTTATTAGATTACCATTTTAAAAGATTTGAAATAAAACTGTTTTATAAATCATTTCATGTTTTAAAGTTATTTTATAAAAACCAGACAAAACGTTACGATAACGAGTCAACGAAGGGAACCGAGCAACCGCGTTAAACTCGGACTATAAAAGCCTCACTCTTTCTTTTCCCCTTCATCTTTCAGCAATTATTCTCTCTATAAAACACCCAAAACCATCACTTTCTCTCTCTAGTTTCTCTCTCTAGAAACCCTAGAGAGAGCTCCTCCATTTCTTAATCATTTTGCTTGATTTTGGTGTCAAAACGTTTCTCCACTTGCTTAGAAGACAGAAGTACGAGCTAATCAAGCTTCAAACCACGGATTGAAGGTAGTTCTATATGATTTCTTTCGGTATTAGCTTCAACACGAACCTACAATTCCATCACCTTTAAAACACATCTATACCTTCCATGGCTACAAAGAACAAACGGTTTTGAACCATCTATAGACCTGCAACAACATCCTAAAAACATGGATGGAGGTTGAAGATGATGTCATCGATATTAACAATATTGACGGATGGAACCATCGAACCTATTTAGCCCGTCAATACTAGCCTTCTGTCGATACTAGTATCGAACTTAGTATTATCGATGCTTCCAGATGCTTGTCGATACTAACCATCGATACTAATTATCGATATTACCTGTCGATACTACCCATCAATATTAACCATTGACACTACTCCATTTGATTGCTTCATTACTAACCCATCGAACCTAAATAGATTCGATGGTGGTGTTGTCGATATTATGGGAGATGGTCGATACGAGCATTTTTAGTTATATAACCAATGATACTAATCACCATTGCATATAATCATCAATATTAATCATCAGAGTATATCACCATCGATACTAGATCCCATGTTATGGTCGAACTTACTAACATCGATGCATCCTCAAACAAAAGATTAATATTGATGTGTAACATGAACGAACCAGTTCGAGTCTTAAACTCAACTCACATACATGCATGAATTCATGCATGCATGTGTTTTAAAGTTACCACTTTTGTAATATTGTAACTCGAGTTTTAGAATGATTTCAAAACTATTTTATTTAAAACTTAACCTCTGATTTGGAATGATTTCAAACTCTAAGGGCAGCAACCATCATATGATATAAGAATTGAATGATTTACTACAATTTAGATTAAATCACATCAATAATCATATGGTTCTCTAAACATGAATTAACACACTCAATAAACATGACATATTGATAGCACACATATATTTATGAATACAACAAATGGAATACAGGTTGTTGAGTAAATGATTGACTTCACAGCAGTGAGTGCGCATTCTAACCTAAACGACATAACATCATCTGTGAGTTCTCATAACCCCTTTTTTACTCTATATGCTTTAAACCTGGGGGTTGAACATGTACAATTTAAACTCTTACATTTTGCATCACACTTGTGAAACTTGGATGTCATTGATGTATTACCACTAGACATGCATTGATCAGACTCACTGTTGATTGAGTTGACTTCGGTCCTCCGCGGTGATTAGGGTAAAGTCTGAATGGCATAGAAACACCGTTGGTTGAATTGACTTCAGTCATCAACGGTGCTTCTTTACATTGTTGATTGAGTTGACTCCAGTCCTCCATAGTGATTCCTTAAACTATTGATTGAGTTGACTTCGGTCCTCCACAATTATTATATGCTAAACTCATTATTGTGGTTATCGCTTTATTTGATTGAACTTACTTGGAAGATTGGTTGAACTTACTTGGACGTTTGTTGATATGCTTGTCAGTTAATTTACAAAATATGTTCATCTTTACACGTTCACATGTGTTATTTGAACTCTTATAACTATTTTTGTATGTGTTAAAATTTATGATAACTCACCAACTACTTTTGTAGTTGACACTTGATTTTTACATGTTTTGGGAAATGAGGAGAATAGGGAGGATAGCTCTACATATATTTTGGATATCATCACATAGGATACTGGACTTAGCTAATTTAACGGGATCTACTGAAGACTAGGATTTAGTTAACTTAGCTACATCTTTTGTGTAATTGTTGTAATTGTTTCATGATGAACATAATTTTTGTGTAATTAATTTGAATGCTCTAAATGAAATGTGATGATACATTTAGTTGCCCACGAGCTTATAACCAATCTGCACATTACTCGTGCCATCCCGATGATTTTGCCGTCGGTCGGGGTGTCACAATAACACCCAAAACATGATACTTCATGTCTGCAAATAGAAATATAAAGTTCTCAATAAAATCTTTAACATGTTGACTCATAATCCCCAAACAAAAACAAATGATATAAAGCAAAATTAATTAAAACTCAATTTCTAATGATAATATAGCCACAACATTAATATAGTAAAGAAACCTATATTTCATTTGAATATTTATTGTCTAAAAAGTTTTAAATATAGGATTAATAAAACTAATGTCTTTAGATAGTTTTTATAATAATAAATTTTCTACATAATTATCTACTTGAAATTGTATAATCAAATTTTCTTTTCTGTAATCATCACTAAAATACAATCAAATCAATGCACAAAAAGAGTGTAGCCACAACAAAATGAATTCGTTTGCAAATATGATGATATATTTCTATAACCAAGATTCATTTATGCTCATTTCTTACATTCGTACATGTCAAATACATTATTGTGCATAATTGTATTTACACCTTCGAGTATAGAGCACAGTGGCGGATCTAGGATGTTTACTTAGTGGGGGCCAAAAACGATATAATACATTACACAAAATTATAAACAATAAACGTCATTACATGTCATAAAACAAAATATTCATTACAATTGTCCTCTACGAGATTTCATCTTTTGAAAAAGATCCATTACAGCTTCATTCTTAACGCTTTCAAGTGCTTACTTTTCAACCGCACAAATCACAAAAGCATTTAAAAAATCATCACCAATTCGATTACGCAAATTTGTCTTTACGATCCTCACTGCCGAAAAACATCTCTCAATTGTCGCGGTTGAAACCATGGGGGCCTTAAAATAATTCCATGGGTGCCTAATTGTTTAATAATCAATTTTAATAGAAATTACTTGGTTATTAAGAAGTTGAGTGGGGTCCTTGCCACCCCCTCATCCCTTCTTCCATCCGCCCCTGATAGAGCATATAATGTTACATAAACTAACTCTAAGGTCTATAATATACTCACTAAACTTTCGAGCTACATGTATCAATATAATAATACCCAAATATAAAATCATATTATCCGTCCCGAACAACCCAAATTAGATTTTGAATGTGGTTTTTTTTGGGTTTTGGATACGATTCAGGTTTCAGATTTTTTCGAGTTTCGGATATTTTGAACACCCTTAACACTGCAAACACAAAAGCCATGCCGACTCATATCCTAAAAATCGGTCGTAAAGAAAAAATAGGAACACAGAAGTACCTATCGAATTGCAACTATCGTTAGAGCCCCTCTTCTCATACACTTCAACATGAAAAATGATCCATACCCAAAGCTTACAAATACAAGACGAACAAACCTAGGTGAACCATTTGTAATGAATTAATGCACCATAACAACTTCACCTTTTGCAGAACCACTATCAAGAAAAGATGTCTTCAACAACCAAGTAATATATTTTTTAGCGAATCCGTCATAATGCTGTCAAAAGACATCCCAACACACCCTGGACCACCCGAACCTGCATCAAAGACTATTTTTATAGCAACGACAGTCTTTTATAAAAGTGGGCACTAGACATAGGTTTTAATCCAAAACCAACTCGCCTAACAAACCATGTGGTTTGCATGTATATTTAATCAATAGCAACCTAATTTGTGTAACATGTGGGCATCTTTCCTAGTTGTATCTTAATATATATCTATTGTGAGAAATATGTCAATTTTGTAGACTAGGAGTGTGCTCTGTTCGGTTTTTTGGTTATAACCTAGTCGGTTTCTAGTTATTATGAACCATCCAGTTTTCAGTTTTTCGGTTTTCGGTCTTTTTGGTCGATGGTCTTTTTGGTCGATTTCGGTTTTTTTACTTTTATTTTTGTTCTCTCTCAAACCCAATATTGGAAATGCAAACATGTTTAGCAATAGATAATTCATAAATTACTTGATCGAAGATCAACTAATTAAAGTAAAGTTAAATAGTTATCATCATGTTCTTACATTTAAAAAAAACAAAAGTAAATAACTAAATACGCAATAACTCCGATTTTCACCTTTTAAAATGGTTGAGTTCATCTAATCCATATCTTTATCTTCTCCAACAATTGTCTCTTTGCGTATTTTATCTCGTTAAATAAATATAAAAATTGCAACACACACACATATTCGTTCGATTCGGTTTTTTCGATTATTCGTTCGATTCGGTTCGGTTTTTCTATTAATTCAGTTTCGGTTTTGTTTTTTGGGTTTTTTGCTCACCCCTTTATTGTAGATCACCTGAAAGTTGATTTTTTTTTGTATGTCTCATGCTCTCATCTCTTAAATATATACAGATCATTTTTTATTAATTTTAATTTTTCATTCTTTTCTATTAAATATTAATAATTTTTTTTAAAAATGATAAATATATGATTATACATAAGTCATTTTAATTATTTTTTATTAAATATTTAAAAAAATATATATTATCCTATTTAAAATTAATTTATTGAAGTTAGGGTAATAAACATTTTTTAAATAGTCATGTAAAAACAAAATATACTCTCTAAATATCCAGACAAGTTGCCGGCGGTCTTCTTTGCTCGTCCTTCACCATCAGTCATCAATTCACCGGTCACTATTATTGCCAGTTGCCACAGAACAAATGCAATTACGCCGATACGACTGGATACAAACCCTAAGGATCCCGATTTCAATCCACACGAGATAAACCAGGTATGTTCAATTCATAACCAAAAAAAAACATTCATCAATCTGCAGGTTTTCATACTTGTTATTCAATTGAACTGAATCGCATAATCTCCTGGTTTTGTTTTCACATTTGATTCGTATTCATTCTTCTAGCCTGAAAATTGGGATTTCGTGACTAGTTGAATGAAAATCTCTGCTGGATCGTGAAATTTTACTTTTAATTTTTTTAATTTTTTATATGGTTCAGCCAGTAAAGTACGATAACCATTGTTGAAATTGCTTGGAATCTTAAGAGCTCCTCGTGTTTACGCAGCTTTATCAACATTTTTTAGGCCTTCAAGTTTATTATATATTGTAGCTATTGTTATTTTAATTTGGTCACTGGTTTGAATACTAGGATACTTATTGAGGGTTTATTAGTTGTAATTATTTTTTTATTCATCATTAATCTTTAAGGTTGTGGTTATTTATATTCTATTTCTAGATTGAATTGTAGGATAGTTATTGATGTGTTATCATTGTATGAGTGCAGGAATTGGGTCACTTTTTTTTATTAAGAATGAATAGTGAAATGATAATAACGATAATCCTGTTAGAAATATGGGAAAATTAGTAGCAGTAAAGATCGTGATGCAAAAAAAAGTGGGTAACTCTGAAATAAATGCTATGTAAATCAATTCAAACCATGGTCTTCAATAGGTAGTCTTAAAATTTGTTATTTAACAAGATCTTCTCGTAGTTTACTTGGCTGCAAGAACGAACAAACTAATTTGTTGACCGGTTGTGGCTGAAGACTTTTGTTCTACGAATGTTCCTTAAAACAAATTTTGCATCTCTGCTTAGGCAACACATTTATCTCCTAGGGTTCAACAGCCGAAGAAGGCCACGTGTCTGAGGTTACGTTGGGTAAATTAGTGTATTAGAACTTGAAAAGATGAAGATGAAGTTTAGAGAGTACTTCTCTCTAATTTTTATTGGAAGAAAGAAATGTGCTAAAGTGTCTTTAGTTGGCGTGTATTTGAGTAACACTCATAGTTTTTCCTCCTTTTTATTCCCTATAAATACAATGAACCTTCATGTTCATTGCATAATTCACAAACCATAAATTTCATACTCATTAATTATGCAATAATCAAGAACTAATTGACGTACTAAATTGACAATAACAAAATGGGCTTTTTCGATCTCATGAAACATTCAAAAGTTAATAAAATGAACTTTTGAGATCTCATCAAACATCCTTAAGTGGTCATATGAACTATCCAATTGAATGTGGTCACATGTACACCCATTTGATTGAAAACAAGTTAGTATTGATCATGACAAGATTAGTGACATAGCATTTTATTTCAACCACTTATTCATCGTAATATTTCTTTGGACACGATACATTGTATACAATGATTAAATTACACAATTACATTTGATTTTTATGTCCAAAGTTAGTGAAAACCATATTTTTACTAATTCCTTCTATTAGTTGGTTAGCTTTATCATTATCCTTTTCATTAATCACTCTGATTTCAGTTATTCAATACAAAACAAATATGATTCTTTCAGTTCTTTGAATTCTTTCATCCTTTAAGATATAAGCTTGTTTGACGTTTTATAGATTCTGTTGTTATTATTGACAGATATATATTTATTTAGGAAAATTCAAATAAGAAGAGATTTTTGCCAAAGAAAAGTAAGAATTAATATAATTTTGACATGTGGCTACTAGATTTTTATTTTTTTGTACTAGATTCTTTGTTGTACTGGATTTTTGTGTTTTTTGTACTGTATTTTTGTTTTTATACTACTTTTTTGTTTTTTTTGTACTTGATTTTTATTTTTCTATATTAGATTATTTGATTTTCGTTCTAGATTTTTTTTGCACTGAATTTTGTTTTTTTTTGTGCTGGATTTTTTTTTGTACTGGGGTTTTGTTTTTTGTACTAGATTTTTGTTTTTATTATTTTTAGCATGCCACACGTCGAACTCTGATTGGTTGTTATCTCTTCTTAGTGGATCCAACCCCTATATTTATTATATATATATATATTCGATTTTGTATTTTATTTATAATCGTATGTTCTTGTACTATATCGCCCCATTTGCTGTGCGCACATATAGGGGCCAAAGTAAAATTGCACTAATTTTAACGTTATTTTACTTATGTTGTGAAAATAATGTTAAAAATATTGGGATGATAAACTTCAAACGATAACTTTGAGCCGGGGACTCCTTCGGAGCAGCCTCTCTATCCCAACTGGGATAGGGGTAAGGTTTGTGTCCATCCTTCCTCCCAGACCCTACTGAAAAGTGGGAATATACTGGGTAAGTTTGTTTGTTTGTTTGTTCTTGTACTATATCCTTTTCTAAGTTACTTGATAGTTAGTTAGGAAACATTGTAATTATATGCATCCTTTATAATTGTATGTTATTGTATTACATATACCCTTTATTCTAATTAACAATATGCTGATATCTTCACTAAGGGACTTCCACGAAAACATTTTTAACGGTTTCAGCATGGTCTTTGCATTCGTCCGGCTACTGCTACGACTATTGGGGAATATTAACATATGTGTATATATATGTGTGTGTGTGTATGATTATATGTATGTATGTATATTCGGTTTTGTATTTTGTTACAATTGTATTGCATATCATGCCGTAAATTACACGATAGTTAGTTAGGAACGTTGTAATTATATGTACCCCTTTATTCTAATGAAAGATCATTGAATCATTGAGAAATTACAGTTATGGCCATAGAGAAGGATATAGAGCGAACAGAAAACCCTGTTGAAGATGAGACGAGAGCTCCATTGATAGCTCAAGATGCAAAGGGCAAAGTAAATAATTTCATGGTTTACATAAGTACATTTGTTGCAGTTTGTGGTTCTTTTGCGTTTGGATCATGTGTAAGTGATGATGATTTCAGATAATCTTCTTATAAAGTATATATCAACAACTATATTCAGATCCTGACACTTTTGTTGATGCTAACCATGATTTGCTCGACTTCATTTTTCAGGCAGGTTACTCGTCTCCTACTCAATCTGCTATCAGGGATGATCTTAATCTGTCTCTAGCAGAGGTTTGTTTAAGCAAAAAGCGCATAATCCCTACAGGTTTTGTATCTGTGAACTGTGATGCATTATTCACGGTTGCATAATCACATAACAAACACATTTTGAATAGTTCAGATTGAATAACAACATGAACTCGAAAGAAAAATGACAAAAGGTGTCTGTTTAATCAATGTTGTTGCCCGAATCTAGTTACCAAACAAAAACAAACCAGAATATGGATCGAAAAGCAATACTGTAAGATCTAAAAGCTTGTAGCATTTTAGAATTTGAGTCAGCACAATCAAATAAAGGAACAGTAATCAATTCAAAACTGTAATATAACCCTTCATTGTGTTTCTTTGGCTCATTATTGAAATGTGTGCAATGACATCTATTGTCTTTCTCACAGTATTCTTTGTTTGGGTCAATATTGACATTTGGGGCAATGATTGGTGCAATTGCAAGTGGACCCATGGCTGATTTCTTTGGTCGCAAAGGGGTAAGTTAAGGATATTTTCCGCATTATTAACCATCGTTTTTGGAACACATTTTACTTCACTGCAAGTTCAAACAACCAAAACCTTCACTTGATAATGGAAACAGGCATTACGAATATCAACTGCTTTCTGCACAATCGGGTGGCTAGCAATTTACTTTGCTCAGGTGATTAACTTTAAGCAAACAAACTCCAATTTGATACAAAATTATCATACAACTTATTATTATTATAAAAGGGGCCTCTGCCTTTGGACATTGGAAGACTAGCAACAGGATTTGGAATGGGCGTCTTTTCCTATGTGGTATGTTAGTCTGCCCAAAATTCAAGCCCAAGTTGGATAAGTTATGTGGTTATTTATATATACATTATACATTTTTGGGTAGCATGATAATATGAGATATATGTTTTGTATTGCAAGGTACCTGTATTCATTGCTGAAATAGCACCCAAACAATTAAGAGGGTCATTAACCGCTGCAAATCAGGTCTCTATCACAATAGTTTATAAATTTCCCATGCAAAATATCTTGCACAAATAGGCCTATAAACGAACCAAACGGACATGAATGAAGCATGTCCGTGTTTGTTTATTTAATTTTGATCGAATAAATGATTAAACAAAAAATTTTTTAAACAAATGAGGTTTTCTTGTTCATGTTCATTCGTTAAGAAAATAACTGCGTTCATGTTAATTCGTTAATAGTATACACGAATGGTTCAAGAACATAGACAAATGAAATAATTGAACATAAACAAACAAAATAATTGAAAATAAACAAACACAAGTAAGAAAGATATTCAATAAGATTATGATAGTAAGCTAATCACAGTTGAGCTAACCCTATATGAATTTTAAGTTTTGAACCTCAGGGGACAGGGCTTAACAAGAGCTTAGCACTATAATAATTTTAAATTATTAATTAATGAAAGTAAACGAACTCTTGTAAATAAAATAAAATAAAACATTAATGAACATAAATGAACATAAACGAACAAACATAACCTATCGATCATAAGTGAGTGAACATTAAAGAACATTCACGAATGTAAATGAGATATGCATTCACGTCTGTTCTTTTAATTAAAATAAAGAACATTCACGAATGTAAATGAGATTCTGTTCATTTAATTGAATGAACAAAAAATTTTGTTCATGTTCATTCGTTTATTAAATAAACTTCCCGCCAAACGAATTGTTTGTTGAATAGAATCATGGTTCGCTGATAGGCCTATTCACAAACTTTACACTGAAAAGGTTTGCATAAAAATCGTTTTAAGATATCTCTGAGCTATTACCTATTCTGCAGCTCATGATCTGTGCAGGAGTGTCCGTTGCCTTTATTATAGGAACGGTGCTCACATGGAGGATCCTGGCTTTGACAGGTTTTAGCAACCTATTTAACCCGTGTTTGTTTACTACTTTTCTTTTAATTAATATAAGATGTCATACTTTGGATGTTCTTATCCACTAGTAGCAATGTTTAACAAAAGCAACAATAACGGTACTTGGTGAATCCCACTCATTCATAGCATAACTATTTTATTTTTAGAATGGCCATAGCATAGCTATTGTCAGGGTCTTGGGAGGGTGGGCTATTGGCAAACCTTTTCTCTAATACTATTCTTGGGGAAAGAGAGGTTGCTTCCAAAGAAAGCCTTGGCTCCAAAACAAACAACAGAGAAAATAAAATAGAGTAAGGCTAACAGCCTAACATGCAGAGTCCTCTTCCAAATGTAGGAGTCTAAATCCCTTATACCCTATAATGGCACATGACAGGTATGCCTTCAAAAAGAAGTAAAACAAATCTACATAAACATTGCCTGGTGACAAATTTCAGCATTTTGGTTGCAGGATTGATTCCTTGTGCTGTTCTGTTAGTGGGGCTGTTTTTTGTTCCTGAATCTCCTAGATGGCTGGTAAGGTTTTGTAAAGAACACGAAGTATTTTGATGTTGGTAATGTTCATGAAAATCTTCAAAAAATTATATTTGGCATGCATGCAGGCCAAGATAGGGAAGCACAAGGAGTTTGAAGATGCCCTAAAGAAACTTAGAGGAAAGGATGCTGATGTATCTGAGGAGGCAGATGAAATCCAGGTTTACACAAAGCTCTTAACCTTTTTTTCTCACTGCAAAAGAATATATTTTAAATTTGGGTTATCATTAAAGTTCTGCGTCTGTTGACAGGATTATATAGAAACACTGCAAAATCTCCCTAAAGCCAAACTATTCGATTTGTTTCAGAGAAGATATTTGCGATCAGTCACTGTAGGTTTATCATCATATCAAACATTGTTGATCAGATTTTCTGGGCGAGAATTCTGAAATTTACTAATTCCAGTATAACTCTTATTTTTATTATTTACATTGGAAAGATTGGCGTTGGACTAATGGTATGTCAGCAATTTGGAGGAATCAACGGAATTTGTTTCTACACAAGCAGTATATTTGAGTCTGCAGGTTTATATGAAATTTATAATCCTTAATGCTCCAACCATCAATACAACAACAATTATAGTGCAGTCGTACGGGGTAGAAGTGACAAAATGGGCATGTCAGACTGGTTGGGTCGCTAATTCGAAAGGCTTGGGTTGGAACCGACTGATTTTAGCACAAATTAAAATGGCTGCAATGGCCTGTGTTATTAGTTATTATGATGGAGATCTACATTATTGGAAGGGAACTATTTTAGAGGCTTTAAGAACTAAAAATACACTCTGGAAGTCTTCACTCTATTTGATGTTTCTTTTTTAGCTAATATATTTAATTTAACTCATTTGACATGTTAGGGACAAACTACAACCCAAATTATCCCATTTACAGTGACTATGGAACAACTTTTTTTTAACATTGATGCATAACCTTTCAGGATTTTCTGCTGATATTGGAACAATAATCTACGCGGTTCTTCAGGTTATATGGAAGTTATATCGAAAGATTTTTCAACCTGCAACCCCTTGTCTATTTATCCTTTTTTGTATTTCTATCGCTTGCAGGTCATCATTACTGCCTTAAATGCACTCTTTGTCGACAAAGCCGGTAGAAAGCCACTGATACTGGTAAAATTTAGTGTTCATGCCAACCGTCTATTGTAATTAATTTGTGATTTCTTAATGTAAGGTCTTCTCTTTAAATACAAGTTTAATTTCAAGGTTTCAGGGGCTGGATTGGTCATTGGTTGCTTACTTGCAGCAATTTCATTCTACTTTAAGGTAAGACACAAAGCCTTAAATTTCAATTCCTCCATCCTGAAACAAGCAAAGCATTTGACTTGACATTTAATTTAAGGGAGTGTTCAACTAATTGACTATGTTTATAAATATCCAAAATCCCTCTGATGATGACAAAAGATAGATCTGGTGAACTAATATTAATGTCACTAGTAGTTTGTATTGATAAGTCATGGTTAGAGTCTAGAGGGTGACAGTTTCAACCCATTTACTTGTGAAATGGCCTATTCAGGTGACGTTTATCTCTATCGCATCATATGATAAAATCAAACCTGGATAGCTTAAAAGGAAATAGGGCAATAGTCGCCCAAAGTGTATTGTTATAGAACAAAACATCCAAAACAATTTTATTATAAGTTTAGATTATTATTCAAATAATATCATTTTTGTCATCTTATTTGACACAAGAAATATTAAAAACAAAAAGTTAAAAAAGTTTTTGGACAAAAAGTATTTTGGTTAAACCTAAACCTGATACAATTTTTTTAATCTACACACGATTACCCATTTTAACCTGTCACCAAACTGTTGATTTTGGCATTTTGCCACATCTAGTTTGAGTTATACTTTATTTGTATTTTGTGTTGTTTTTGGATGTTTGGAGTACCTTATCGGGTTTGAGCTCTAGAATGTTTGTTGTCTAATATTCATTTTGTGTGCCAGACTTATGAAATAGCATCAGAGGCAGCACCGGTGCTCGCTGTAACTGGCATACTGGTAAATATACATTATTTACAACACCGACCTATGAATTAATTTACTGATAGGTTAATTGTTTCCTGAATGCAGTTGTATATAGCTTCATTCTCAGCAGGAATGGGAGCAGTTCCATGGATTATGATGTCCGAGGTATATACAATCAATCAACGTACTCAGTATATCCCGCCATTAGCATGCTAAGGCAGGGTCTGAGGAGGGTGAGATGTAGACAGCCTTACCCCTACCCCGTAGGGGTAGAGAGGCTGCTTCCAGTGAGACCCTCGGCTCATGATGCTTGATCAACCGTCCGAAACGATTTTAACGTTATTTTCACTGAATAAGTAAAATAACGTTAAAATTAGTGCAATTTTACTTTTGCCCCTCAAGAGCTGTCGACACATATATACATTATATGTGCGCACCGCTAACGGGGCGTGTCCGAGGTATATACATTATCTTCAATACAATTTTCTCATTTAGGTACCCATTAGATCGTAGAATGACCTGCCAATATGGGTTGGGTCATAACTTATAATGAAGACATTTATAGAATGGTTCAAAACAGGTGACGTTGGATCTACCTGACAACACTTTTGTTTGCCCTTTTTGTATTTTTATAAATAAATTGACTATGATTACTAAAGATATATTTAAATAAGTTTAGTAATGGGTACCTAGTTGTGGGGTTCCTCTTGGGGTAGACTCGAGCGTATGCCCCAGAGCGTCAAGTCCGAGGGACAGTTGAAATCCTGTCTTGGGTGTATGCGTTCTAAGCCGTTCGAAAAAATTAAGTATCTATATTTTTCTAAATAAAATAATTAAGGAGGTTGTAAACTTATGAGTTTGCTGTAGGCAACTTCTAAAGTGTTTTCTTTTTGGTTTAGGTTTTTTAATTTATCAATTGGACCCCCAACAATAAAGTATTACCAAAGCACTCATTTTTACATAAATGGTTTGCAGCTTCTCTCTTTAACCGGTGAAATATGGCATTACCTTTCTCTTTGTATACACTTGAGTATGCTTTAGGCAATTAACGACTTCAAAATCTTTCAACCTGTTTTCTCTTTTGTTTTTGTCTTAAATTTACAAGTTTGACTCTTTAAGGATACATATAACTCAAATTGACCTGGTTTTCACATAAATTTTGTGAAGTTGTTTTCTCTAATAAATGGAGGAATATACAACAACATTTCATGTATTTTATTATAATTACCTATGACTGTGGAAATTCTTATTAAAACAGCAAACTGCTTACCTTAAATAAAAAATTTAACAAGCTGTAAACATTTGATTATATTGGGGCACCTTGTAAACCATTCAACCCACTTCTTTTTAGCTTAATGTTTTCGTTTTACCATTTGACTCAGCAAAAAAAAAAGCATAACCATGACTCGTTTTCGCTTTTATACATTAATATTATTTGAAACTTCCCTCTCTAATTATGCAATATCCATATCCTGCATCTCTAGATATTCCCTATTAACATCAAGGGCGCAGCCGGAAGCCTAGCAACGCTCGTAAACTGGTTTGGTGCATGGCTTATATCATTCACTTTCAATTTTCTCTTAAGTTGGAGTTCCTATGGTAAGGATAACAATTTTATATATACAAGTTGTCTACACCTGCACTCCGTAGCGGAGGGCCTATTTTTAACAAGATTTATATGGAAATGTAGACATAATGATAAAAATGGTGATAAAAAATAATTGAGTTGGGGGTGTGGAGGCTCAACGGTTTGGCTAATAGGCCAATGCCTTACCCCATTCTTTGGTAATTACCTCTATTTTACACACACATATTTATATAAACAAAGTTTGGGGGGGAAAAAGAGGGGAAATTCGTGGCTGCCATGTGGCAGCCTCTAATTTGTTCAAGAGTTACTGTTTCATGATTTCCTGCTTTCATAACCATTAGAATATATTGTATATTTGGTAGATTAGTCTATTTAAATAAAATCTCTATTTTGTTATAGAAGATAAGAATAGGGTTGTGCATACTCTATGTATATTTTCGGTTTTGTGATGAATGAAATTAAAAAATTTACTACGTTCTAGTATGGTATCAAAACATTAATTCTGATTACAGAATAACTCTAAAAATCAGCAACTGACTTCTTTTAAACCCTAACAATCACCGACTACCATCAAACTTCTGATCAACTATCTGTCAGCTCCATCTATTCTTCTCATCCTATCATCTCCATGGACAACAAACTTTCCCTGCGATCACTGTTACCAAAAACTTTATCCCTTTCACACTTGAGATGGAAAGTGGCTAATACATCTCT
The DNA here is from genome assembly GCA_009363875.1 of Mikania micrantha. Classification (NCBI taxonomy): domain Eukaryota; kingdom Viridiplantae; phylum Streptophyta; class Magnoliopsida; order Asterales; family Asteraceae; genus Mikania; species Mikania micrantha. The sequence goes on from CM018695.1 coordinate 17,368,245, forward strand.
TGGGCTGAACTTTGCAAAGTCCATTGCCGTGCTTTTCAGGTCATTGACCATCTTGAACCAATGAAATCACCTATTGCTGCAGCTCCTGCATCATCAGACAAAGACAAGACGGTTGATCACTTGAACCTGTGGTTGATGCTCAACTTTGGAACCATATTGATGCTGTAGTTCTTCAATTGATTTATAGCACAATATCCAATGATTTCCTGCACACTATCTTGAAACCAAACTCCACTGATTATCAGGCCTAGATCGCTTGGCAATCAAAGTTCACGAGCCATCTGCTTTGGAGCACAAGTATGTCACCACCAAGTTAGACATTATCTCTAATATCTCTTCTCATTGTTAGGCACTCAATATGCTCTTGGATCAATTGAAAAATGTGTGTTCTCCTATCACCAATCAATGTTTAGTTCTCAACATTGATTGGTGATAGGAGAACACACATCTGCTTTGGAGCACAAGTATGTCATCACCAAGTTAGACATTTTCTCTAATATCTCTTCTCATTGTTAGGCACTCAAGATAAAGATGCTCTTGGATCAATTGAAAAATGTGTGTTCTCCTATCACCAATCAATGTTTAGTTCTCAACTCATTACCGGCTTGAATGAATCTTACAAAGGCATAGCAATGATGATTCAACAAACCTGCCCATTTCATGATTTCTATGATGCAAGGTTCAAGTTGATACTTGAAGAAACCCGAAAATTACATGAAACATCAAATACCAACCATTTAGCACTTCATGCCTTGTCATTTCAGCCACCCACCCCTTAACAACCACCATAAACCATCTGACTACCAACCTTGATATTATACTGATTTCATGGGCAATTACACTTGTGGTTGCGGTGGTCTGGGATGTGGTAGGGGCAGGCATAATGGCAGTCGCGGTGGTAAGCATTCATCTTCGGGAAACTATCAGCTCACCGCCCGTACTTGACACAATCAGTTTCAACAATGGACCTGGCCCAATTCTGCATCCACTTGGCCTGCTCCACCATGGGCTTTCTCCCCTTAGGCCGGTTTTCCCTCGTGCCCTTACCCAACATCACCCAGGCCATAAGGCCCCTCCCCACAGTCTCAACATACATCGTCCTCATGTTTTGTATATTTGGTAGATAAGTCTATTTATAGAAAATATCTTTGGTTTGTTATAGAAGATAAGAATAGGGCTGTGTATATTGTATATATATTTTTAGTCTTGTGATGAATGAGGTAATGATATTTACCATGTTCTAGCACTAACTTTTATCTTCTTACACACGTCCTCTATATGTTTTTCAGGTACTTTCCTTGTATATGCAGCTATAAACTTGGCTGGTATTCTGTTTATTATTGTAATGGTTCCTGAAACAAAAGGAAGAACTTTAGAGCAGATACAAGCCGCCATCAATAATTGATCTACCAGAATTTATCACATTGGTATCTCTCATCCTATCTCACTTATGATACACATACATACATTAGCAGGCACAAAAATCTATGCATAGGATTGGAATTTATGGTCAAAATGGGCTGGGTTGACATATTAACACCTTTTTTTGTCGGTTTGTATACAAGAACAATTGTGGGACACCTGTAATCTAAATCTTTGAATAAATAATCTCGTTGTATGCATTAAAATAGGCTTTAGGAGACTTTCCTTACTTGATCCATTCCTTGTTTAGCTAAAATATAGGTAAAACATTACCCAAATCAACCCATTCATGGATATGCCCAAACCACCACCATCAGAATTTTCAAGTTTATTACAGTTTACTATTACGACTTTTTTACACGACTGTATACTATATTTGTTAACATGTAAAAATTTCGGGGTGATGGCACCTCCTATGGTAGCATCTCCTGGTTCATAGTGTAATCTAGGGACCGTAGTACCGAACCTCTAACTTTGGTTTTGGAAAACAGTAAACCAAACCTGCTGGGATGAGTAAGTAGGCTAGATCAGATGGTTTTCGTGATTTTGGACTGTTTTTGCCACCCCCCATCCACCCCACCACCACCAAAGTCAATACTTTGTATTTAAAAAAAAGTTTTAAAACAATGAAAAACGATACAAGTATAATACATAGACAGAATTCCATATTCTGATGAAAAATAAGTAAATTGAAAGGTAAAAAAGGCGGGTTCCACATTTCAAATCGTTAGGTGAACCATTTGCCTACCAACCAACCAAAACTAAACTAAACTATAAAAATTTCAAACTGACCGAATCAGCAAACATGCTTCGTTTTCGCCTGGTGCGATCGATTTTAACGGTTTATGAACACCTTTATTGTAACTAAATATAATATATGGCTGATTGGTTATTTTAAGTAAATTTATTGTATTTATGGTGCCAGAATGCGAAGATTGCATGGTGTGACAAGAAATGGAGCATTGTTTAAACGGCAGTCTCCTGCAGTGTAATTGTCATTTATTGTTTTGTGTTTTGAATCTTTGTATCATTCAACTTTATGCTATAATAATGTATTTATTTAGAATGTAATGACAATAAGGTAAGAGTTTCTAAGTTTATGTTATTTAAATTGAGGAAAAGTATAGTTGGAAGAACATGTAATCAAATTCTTTAAATTTAAATTTTAGCTTGAATAAATTACTTGACAAAAGTGATTTTAAAATGCACAATTAATATTCAATTTCTTCAACATGTGATACTTAATCATGTAAGATGATATATAATTTCTTCAAAAATTGATATAATTTTTGTGATTTCACTACATGTTTTATTTATTCTTCATGTAATGTTTAAAATTTTCCTTTAATCAACATTTAATTTCTCATTTTATTTATTTATGTATTTATAATTTTCTTTATTCAACTTATATAATACATAAAATTCTAACCTACTGCACTAATATTTGCATAATGGATCACATAACATGTCTATGACCACATGAGCCAACTTGTCTTAGATCAAACTCAACTCATGAAAAAGCTTTGTGTCGAGCAAAAGCTACCTAATAACATGAATTAGTGATTAGAAATTAGTATACTCGTAATTTGAAGGCAATTTTATCTTGTTTTAAGATTCAATGACTAAAAATTAAAATCAAAAGACAAAAACCCCCTTTTCATCAATCATATGCTGCTAGCCACATGACAATTTCATAATGGAAATGGATATGGACCAAAGGGCATAAAGCAAACTTAACTCATAAAACACAAAGCTCATGTCTTCTTTAACATACAAAAACCAAAACGAAATAGTTACAATACTTAGCAATGAACATTTACATGTCAAACTAATTTGCAGCTCCTTACCCAAAGCAACAAAAAACTCATTCAAAAAAAAAGATATACATATAAATATATGAAGTCAACTACTTGCATCACTACTATCCATCTAAAGTTTGCATTTTCCCCTTTTAGCGAGTTGATCTCATGTAGCTTACGAGCTGGCTAACTAGTTTGCACCCATAATCATTTATCCGTCATGAGACTCGAACCCTTAACTACTTAAAAACACCTATCTTACACACCTACAAGCCCTTTAATTATTAAAAAAAAATATTAATTATGTGTCTTGATTTTTAATTATCTTTAACTTCCCCAAAAAAATTTCAGCCATAAAAGAAAAGGTAGCAATTGAGGTGCAAATCCCCAAAGCATGTTGTCAAGCATGCTGATTTTTAATTTTTTTCAACCTTCTATGTTATTTCATTCAAATGTTGGATTTCTAATGTCTAAAAGATGATTTTTGTACTAGTCTTCATTAATTTACAAGACTACGATAAAAACATAAGTGATCCTTATCAAAAGAACTACAGATTTGACTTTTTACCCAATCCAACATGACTTGTCTATTTTGCCATCAATGTTGCATTCTTAGGGTAGGTACAACGCAAAGCTCATACTATATGTGGGCACAAACCACCAACTTTGACACAAACAAGTCAACTCTAGACATTCTCTTTTACTAAATCAAATCAATCACACCCTTTTAACCTCATAATATAATATTTTTAGTTGTCTGGAACAATATAAACTAACTTTATACCTGTCCGGTGACCGGATAGTTTAATATTTTTATTGATGGTTCAGGCCACTTTTAATACACACAAATGCAAACAATTATATTCGTAAATGTGCAGAGAAATAAACTTTGATGTTTTCAAACTTGCTACATACTCATTCATGATGAAAATGGCTATAAATAGCCTTACAGAGAAATTACGTGGGAACCAAAATAATAATAAACATACTAAATCAAACTAAAGAACCGGACAATTGATGACCAATTCTTTTACCAACGTGCAGCTCAATCAACGTACTCTTCCTAAGAACTCGGTCAAATCATAACCAAGTCCACTAAATTCAGTTAACCATGACCCATGGTATTACCTAGTACTCGTGAACAAACCCGACTTGACCCGAACAATCAAGATTATCCAACATTCACCCCATAATCTTGATGTGGGTTCTTTCTTCTTTCTTGGTTGCTAACTTGCTTCAATTAACAGGCTACTTGCTACCTGCTTAAAAACACATCGGTTCTTGTCTCCTGCTTGATCGGTTTACAAAGATTCGATTCTTCTCTTGCTTCTTGCTATGGTTCTTTCTCTTGCTTTGAACCTACTTGCTTGCATGCATAGTACTTGCGATTGCTTACATTTCTTGCTATCTTGCTAACAACCGGTATCGGTTTTCTTGCTACACTTGCTTCATGCCTTCGAACCTTCATTCTTGCTCTCTTGCTATTTGAACTGCACCGGGTCCTATTTCTTGCTACTTGCTACAATGGTCTTCGTAACTACTTGCTTGCTTCAAATTAGACATCCTTGCTTCCTTGCTCTTTCTTTCATTTTTTAATGTTTCTTTCTGCCGATCAAAAGGGGCCCTTCTAGCTTCTACCATAGACATTCTTCACTTTTTTTTTTCGTGAATACCAATCAGTGAATATCCAAGCAAACTGAAAATAACACTCCTGTTAAAAAAATTTCCTTTCTTTGTGAATACAACACCAAAAGAAACTTCAAACTTAAGATGCCAATTCAGCAAGGGCTTGCTCCGTCTGTTTCTTCTCTTCACGCTGGAACGGTCTCTCTCAACGTCTTTCTCAAATGTCTCGGTCTTCCTTTTGCTGCTCTTCGCTCTTCTCAGACGCACCTCCTGTCTTGGTCGTCTCGGTCTCTATCTTCTCGGTCTAAGATTCTTTCAACCGCCGGTCTTTATTGCGGTTCGTCGGTCTTCACCGGAATCTCCTTCGGGCCGTCTTCTTCTCCTCCGACGTCGTCTTGCAAATGCGGTGCTGCTTTCTTCCTTCCGGGCTCGGCGGTGTGACAATTGCAGTTGAGAATTACGTCATTAATGACATGAGCACATTTGGTTGTTCTAAAAATCCACGTTAATTTAATGATTGTAATTATTACAGATCGATAGTATGCGAGAAATGATGAACGTGGGCAAAAAACTGTGTGCGAAACGGAGTTCGGGAGTGCCCGGAATCGAAAAACGAAGAAAATTTTCTAAGTATTGAACTCATGGGCTCGTCACGGTACGCTAAGGACGGGATAAGGGTTCTTTGCGGTACGCGATGGACCAAAATATCTTAGATTCCTCCGGATTTCTTCGCGGTATGCGAAGCCTTCTTTGGCTCCTTGTCGCGGTACGCGACGGGTGAGGCGGTGGAACAAGTTGGTTTTCTTCACCAGATTTCATGCAGAAAGTTTATTTCTTACATTCTCGAACATATACGCTCAAACACGCACACCAGACGAATTTTTAGCATCTAAACACTATTTTGAAGCTGACAAAATTCGTGGATCGCACTAGGGATCGTGTTTTCAAGTCCTGATCGCTGTTTTGAACCCAGAAATCCGTCTGATTAGGTAATGATTCGTTTTTAACCTTCTAGTTTGATAATGATTGATTAGATCTTGATTTTGAACGTAATGACATAGTTAGGATTGTTGATTATTGCCTAGATGATGGCTAGGATTGATAATAAATGAAGAACACGATGTTTTAACGGTTAAATCCTTGTTTTGATCCGTTGTAATGCCCGGTTTGCATGAAATCATACCCATGATTATAATGGGTTAACCCATTTGATTATGACAATGTAGGTGATTAGTTGGATTAATCTTTGAAATGTAAGGTTAAATCCATGTGTTTCAAACTAATCACAATCATTAACATACTCATTGGGACGATTATCTGATGTTTATGATAACAGTCAGATTAGTATGTTAAACATGGTTATTACACCTATCCTAATGCTACATTGTGATATTTCATGATAATTAGGTAATCAATAACAAGGATTAATCATTCCTAAGCCATTAAACCATCTAGAAACTGTTTTAGCATTATAATCAACAATATTAACTATTTGGTTAATCCTAGATTATTCTGATTAATCAAGAGTGTCATCAACCTTGTATTAGGAATCTAATTCAATGTAGGTTCCTACATTATCATACATTGTATGATACAACATCAAAATTAACCAATTATATACCTAATTTCAGTTTGATGACTTCCAAAGCAATGTCTTTGACGTTGAACGTTCAGAAAGATCTAATCAGTAAATTAAAACCTAAATAAATCATTAAATATAAATAAATACATAATCACCTCCCTATTATCAGTTTGAGATATTCTGCTACCTCTATATTATCAGGTGAGTTTCGTACAATCCCTTTTCTTTTTAATCTTTTATAAACATCGGGGTAGCGCTGTAAAACTTTTCAGAACTATATGATATGTATCACTGTTATCTGCGTGATTTCATGTGATTGTTAAGAACTTGTGGATTTCATGGGATTTTTCCTGTAGAACAGAACACTATCACAGAACTTAAGTCCTCATGTACGAACTGTATCTAGTGAACCCGTGTGGGGCCGAACAGAAAACATTGATAGTACTATCGGCTGACAACCCATTTGCCGGGAGCTTGCAACTCCCCTTGGTGTAAATGTTTGTTATCTGTTTCCAGAACTTCTTAATGTGTTGTGATAGACATTAAGACAATGAGGCACCAAGATATTTACCGAAGGGTAGTATCTTTATAGAACAAGAACAAGAACGTCCGAAAGGAACTAGATACGGGTCCCATGGTTATCTTGAACAGAACATTTTGAGAACTTATAATTACATATCATAGTGTGGAACTTGAACTGTATGATCTCACCAGCTTTGTGCTGACGTTTCAAATTTAAACCTTTTTGCAGGGAAATAGTGACCCCCGGGTGAGGATGCACTTCATAAGTTGTAATTAAATAAGCTGTTATATAATAAACTTAGTTGTAAACTGTAATGTGGATATTAATGACGAACCTTTTAAATGTATTTCTTTTAAGTTAATCTGTGAGCTTGTGATATCGGATCAAGTAAGTCACCCCCTTATCTCTGAGACATCACCACTATGATTCCGCGACCGTTTCAGTGACATCATGAACAGGTGACGAGAGGTGCGGGTGTGACAGGCGGCCCTCTTCCTTTCTCGCTGATTTGAAAACCGTCTGTCTTTCTTTCTTGCTCTCCTCGTGCTTGTTTCTTTCTCTTCAGCCCCACAACCAAGGGCTGCTAAACTTTCTCAATCCCGACTCTCAAACCGACAATCTTTCTTTAACCTTGCTTTGATACCAATTGATGATTCAGGCCACTTTTAATACACACAAATGCAAACAATTATATTCATAAATGTGTAGAGAAATAAACTTTGATGTTTTCAAACTTGCTACATACTCATTCATGATGAAAATGGCTATAAATAGCCTTACAGAGAAATTACGTGGGAACCAAAATAATAATAAACATACTAAATCAAACTAAAGAACCGGACAATTGATGACCAATTCTTTTACCAACGTGCAGCTCAATCAACGTACTCTTCCTGAGAACTCGGTCAAATCATAACCAAGTCCACTAAATTCAGTTAACCATGACCCACGGTATTACCCGGTACTCGTGAACAAACCCGACTTGACCCGAACAATCAAGATTATCCAACATTTATGACAAAATATATTTCTTTACATTATAAATGAAATCAATACCTTTCTAAGATCAAATTAGTTACAACTCGTTTAACTTATAACTAGTTATAATGTTGAACATTCCTTATTTAATGAAATTTTATTCCAACTTTTTTTTAACAATTTTATTATTTACAAAGTGAAAAAAGAAAAGAAAAGGCCTAATTTCATACTTTATCTTTTGTGATTATGATATTTCACTATATACATTTATTTTTATATCATATATTATTTATAAAACAAATAAATAAATATAAACTAAAAAATCATCTCATAATGCCCAAGTACAGATAACTGTCAAAAATCACTGCAACCGTCGAAAAACCTCGTTAACTATCATAAACCGCCATCATGTAACCGCCATAACCTTCAAAAACTGCCATGTAGCCATTCCAACCACCTATTCTATATGGCCCAGATCTCGATTTAAGACGATTCGACGATAGAATAATTTAGTTAACTGGAACAAAAAAATATTTTTGATAAATTTTCATAGATACTAAGTACATGAATCACAAAATACCTAAGTCATTATCAATAAGAGTGTAAAATCTAAAGACTAGGTTGTAAACAAGCCAAGTCGCTCGTGAGCTACTTGGTATGAGCTTGAATAGAACCAAGCATAAAAGAGCTTATTATTCTTATTGCTTCTATTTATATATTATATATAAAATACATATTCAAATAATAATAATAACAATTATTATGTATAACTAATGATAAAAATAATAAACAAATTATAGTTTTAAAATATAAAAAAATATTCATAAATGGTGTAAAATGATAAAATTCAATATTTAATTAATAGCAAACAAATCAAACATGAGCCGACCTTGAGCTTGAAAAACTACTCATGAGCCGAGCTCTAGCTACAAATATAGAGCTCCAAATGAGTCGAGCTCATGTTTGATGTGCCTCCTAAGTATAGACTCTTTTTTTATAAATTATCGTACCAAATCCAAAACTTATTTAATGAAGAAATTCCGTGCACGTAAAGAAAACTGTCGAGTCATGAACCACAAGAACTATCGTTACTATACTTTTGTGAAAGTAAAATCACCTCAAATTCTATACTTTTCTAAAGCTTATTCAGGAAAGAAGTTAGCCACAATTTTTAAATTCTCTCTTGCATTAAAATTTTCTAAGTTATTTCCCTTGGTTGCAGTCCACCATTAATATATTATATTCATGAATGAATTTCATTTTAGATCCTTTTATCTTTAATTCGTTGTTAGCTAGATACGACGAGTAAGCATTTATTACCTTTGAATACCCACTTTACCATCAATAAATTTTATTTAATTTTTTAAAAAGAATATATTTAAATAGAAACTTACGTTTTGGCTTCTTATTGGTCGCCAAACATAAAATGATGATAATATTGGACTTGGAAGAGGCTCAAGCAAGTATTTGGCCATCTACATCTTAAGATGCAACCCTTTTGGAGTCATGATGAATTTGTGATACTTAATTTGACTTGTAAATAACTGAGCCTAATGTTTCTTAAACATGTTGTTGCTTAAAAAATTGTTGTGCAAAGGTTGAATCAATTTCTATGTTGTATTAGTACAAAGTATAAACCCTAATGTAACAAAAATGATAAACTAAGCCAGGTAAAATGGGCGGTTGGGTCGGGTTGGGTAATGGGTCAGAAGGGGCTCGAGTCAGGATGGGTGCGAGTTAGGACGAGTTTTAAGCAAAATCAGTTTGGGTCTAAATGAATTGTTTCTTAAAATACATCAATTTAGTTAAGTTAAAATGTATTATAACTAAACAAATAGTCTATAATGATAATTTTTAGTGATCTTCTCATCAAACATGTTAATAATCATTTTCAAAAGTTTGAATCCATTGCATTCACATAAATTTTAGGTTACCCATCTTAACCCGTATTGTACCCATTTCATGTTATGATGTTACTCATTTCAACACAATATACAACAATTGTTTATCTAAACCAACCTATTTCTTTTGATTTTGGTGAAAATTGTCGAAACTTTTTTTTTGAAATAGGTTGTATTGCATGCATAGGGTGGGAAATAGGTGTTTTAAGGTTTTGTTTCTAAAAATGGGTGTTTCGCTATTTCTAGTAGCGAAAGGTGATGATATGGCAACCTTCTTCCACGTATTCAGTCCATGCAAATGCCACATAAGCCCTCTTCCGCTACTTGAGGTAGCGGAAGTCATTAGTATCCCACAATCAAGCTTGTTAAACGAGTAGGTGGCCTAACTAAAGCACAACCGCTACTTGTAGTGGCGGAAGCCTCAAAAGATGACAAAAAACCCATGCAAAAATCACCTCTGGTGCATGCATGCGTATATAACTTTTCTTTTGCTGGAATAATGATGTAACAATGACAAACAATGCCATATTTTCAATGCATTGCATGCATCTTTAACAATAACTTTTGCTTTTGCATGCATGTAAACATTAATAAATAATCATTTATGTTTGCATATATAAGATACAAGAGGGAGGGCAAATGTATTCAAAGAAACTTCATAAAATCTCTACTCTACATTTCATATAATCTCAAATATTATTCACACTTGTTCTTTTTTTTTTCTTCAAAGTTTCAACCGAACCTATAATCCAGCAAAAATAAGTTACGATTTGCAACGAGGTCCAATTGTCGATGATGTTTTGTTTCTTAAATATTCACACCGGGCGCGCGATATATTTAATAACAAGGAGCTTACAAAGTTGGTTTTAGGCGTGATGATCAAAAGTTTTTTCTTTGCTTAACAGCAACCCTATCACCGACAATGTTAAACGTTACATTGACATTCCTGGTTTTGGTGGTGTAACTAATCCTGGCTACCGTAACCTTGATCATGGCTTACTGGAAGCACTTATCGAAAGATGGCGTCCAAAAACACACATGTTTCATCTGCCAATCAGTTCAGTGACGGTAACCTTGGAAGACGTTAATGTTTTGTGGGGTTTACCTGTTGAAGACGAAGTTGTTTCTGGCTACGAACAACCGTCTTCCCTTGCTGATCATATCGTTAGATGTCACACCTTGCTAGGTTTGACACCTAACAAAAACGATTTAAAGGAAAGGCTATAAAATTAACAGCCATTTTTAATCATTTATATAATATTTTTTTTGAAAATGCTTCAGATTTTGAGTGCATGCAATGTGCACGCTGTATAATACTTTACTTGTGCAGTGGCACATTATTTTCTGATTCTTCGAATAATATAGTATCACTTAGCATTTTAAATAATTTAGAAGACTTAACTGCGTGTGGTCACCTTAGTTGGGGGAGTGCCGTGTTAGCGATGTTGTACAGGAACCTTTGTAAAGCAACATCGAACAATGCCAACAACATTGACGGACCACTGTATATATTGCAGTTGTGGGCATGGAGTAGAATTACTACGATTGCACCGACGACTCTACATCCATTTGATAAAAGAAGACCATACGGTGCCATGTATGGTTTAATAATTTTGTTATATTTTTAAAAATATTAATCAAGTAATTTATTATAACTTGTTTTAAAATGTTTTGAAGGTGGCGTGAAAAATTGACGTATAAAGATGTCATGCATGTCACAGTTGCATTCTTTACGGGAAGGGGAGGTAAATTATTTCAATTGGTAGCATTTTCAACTATTTCATCTCAGAATAACTTTACAATTAGAAAATGGCTAACGGAAACCATTTTCGGTACCCAAAAGTAACCCTATTGAACCAGTGAATCCCCCGGTTGTCCAACCAGAAAACGTTCCTAAACAGGTGCCTCCACCGTTTGTCCAACTAGAAAACCCTCCTGAACCGGTGCGTCCACCATTTGTCTAACCAGAAAACACTCTTGAACCGGTACAACCTCTTATGATTCAAGAGGAATACCCTCCAATAAGATAATCTGAAGATGAACACTTATATGATATGTATGACTCATAGATTTTGGAACAGGCTTGGGATTATGCAAAGCATGAAGATGACCATTTTAAAGCTGAGTTCCACAACCCATACAAAGAAGAGCAGGACTCTAATTGGTCAAATGACGACTATCACTAGAAATGAATTGTTGTGATCTATATGTAATAATATATTTAGTGGCTTTTTTATTAACCATGCTATTTTTAATTTACTTTTTATGTGGATCTGTTTAGTGGTACCGAAATCGTCAAATGATTATTGTTTTAACATAAGTACTACGATTACAACATACATATTATCGTGAATACCAAACCTACTACTACTTCGATTAAAACATAAACATTAACCCTACAAGTGAAATAAAAAAAGATGATAAAGTTCTTCTTTCCAATGGTAGCTTTCAGTTTTTTTTACTTCATCTTCCAACTTGTTTTTTGATCTCAGTAGGCCTGGTATAATGACAATAGCTCGTGGACACGTTGGTGGGTCAAGCCAACCTAAAAAACTTGGCACCTAGAGGCTTGCATACGAAATATGTGGTTAAAGAAAGAAATATTTGAGAAAGAAGATAGTCTAACTTCTTACCTGATTAGGACAAGAGTAGAAATGACGCCATGGGTTTTGATCGGTCCAAGAGGTTCTGACAGTAGCCAAACGACCACAATAACACATTGACATTCCTGCACCTTAAGCTCAGACAACACAATAAGGGAGGGGGGTTGTTTAATAAGCAATGAGCCTTGAGCCTTGATGTGACAGCACATGTGAGACACATGTGACAATAATATTAAAAACAATACAATCGTTAATAAAATATTACAATCAAAGAAAGACGTCCTATAATAATAAATTAAAACAATCCGTATTGATACAACTTATTATTCAGGGAAGAAATGTGTCTTATAAAATTGATCTGCCATTAGGTGACAAAATTTCATACAGTTTTCTTGAATACCTCCTTCCACCATCAAGATCTTCTTATGCACCAAATTTTGTATCAGCATACACAAAACACCCGAATCCTTACCTAAACCACCTCCTTTCTTTGGCAAATAGTTTTCATTAATGAGGTTCATTTTTAGGTATCATTTTCTCTTGAGGTTTGTAGGGTCCATGAATAAAACGTCTCTAATAGCTAAATGCATCTAACAACTTATCAAAAAGCATGTCAAATTTTTCAATACTCCATAATGAATCAAACGTCCATAATGTTTCAAGTATTTGTGGTTACACCAGTATTGAGTCAACCATCACGTCAGTCAGTGTAGCTGACAGTGTGACAGCCATCTCCAGTGTGGTGGGTGAGCGGCAATCACATGCCCTTGAATACAAGGCGGTAGTCCACCGACATACCGTTCAATCCTTTTCTCTAGTGTTGGCATGATATCCGGTGCCAGTGTTGCGGTTCGTGAAATCTGGTGGTGTATACCAGATGTTCAGCTCCCACCATCACGTGGTTCTGCAGTTCTGTTTCCACTTTCTTCAGTTCATTCCTCGGGCAGAACTCGCCCCTCATCAAGGTCTTAAAATCCTCCCAAGACATAGCCAATGCCTCATCCCTTCCTCTGGTTTGTACCTGGGCATTCCACCAGGTTAGTGCTCGTTTCTCAAACGATCCTGCAGCATATCTCACTCTGTGTTGGTCAGGACAATCGCTAATGTCTAAAGTAGTCTCCATTTTCTCAATCCACTGGATCAAGCCCACAACACCTTCGTTTCCACTGAAACTAGGTGGTTTGCATCCCACGAAGTTCTTGTAGGAGTCATTTGTTTGATTCCTGGTGTTTCCATTGCCCTCTCCAGATGAGTTGGCAATGTTGTTACTGTTGTTGCTGTTGATTCTGTTCATTATGTCGAGAATCACATCCCTCAGTTGACTGGTCAGCACTGTGGCCAGTGCAATAGTAGCAGAATCCAACTCATGGTTGGGTGGTGGCGGAGGAGGAGGTGGAGGTGGTGATGGAGGTGAATCAGGTGGTGTCGGTGTTGATGAGTGTGGAGTTGAATCTTGCGGTGGTGGCAATAAAGCTGGTGGTGGTCTTCTTGGCAGCATTCTGATCATAACCGAAAGAGAATCGGTTAGTGCAGTGATCGAATGCAGAAGACATGTGCAAATAGGATCCTAAGTTTTATGTTTCTCTACATGAGGGTCCCTAGGTTATAGTCTAGGTCAAACCGTTTAAGTAATATGACCTATATTTCTCTATAACCATGGCTCTGATACCAATCTGTCACACCCCGAGCCGGTGGGCTGGATCGACTTTCCTGTCGGGCGGAAGGTTCTCGAGGCGCGATATCGTTTGATAATCATGATGATCGGATTATTTACATAACACATGAGATATAAATGAGAAATGATAACATGACAATGATATATAATTACAAAGTTAAATTACAATGTTACGTTCATAATTTAACCAAGTAAATCTATCCAAAAGAATCAATAAGTTTCTATCTTGTAACTGTACAAGATATACAAAAGATGATTCGTCGTTTTGTCATTCAAAACATGCTCGACACAAAATGTAGCTAGGTCTTCTAAAAGTCCACTAGCTAAATCCCTGATATTCGGGGACTAAACCTGTTCGTCACCTGAAAACATGCATTTAAACAAGTCAACACTAGGTTGGTGAGTTCATAAGTTTGATAATTGAAAATAATTGATTTGTTGTCACCCATGATCACAGTGTTTCACACAATGTCCTCTCCATAGTTATGCTTACAAGTGGTATCTTATCCAACCAAGCATGCTTATATATAGGGCATACAAAAGGGTCGAGCCTACAACCCGCCCAGACGCCATCCCACCACATGCTTAACCGAATTCAACACTACTTGTAGTACAACTATTTATACTCATTTTTTTCTCACCCATAAATCCCCAAATATGATTATTCACAACATTTGTAATAGAGACGTAATTGTCTGTGTTAGCTATTCCTTACGGATTAGCCCGGCGTGTAAGATATCCCCCAACGATATCTGGGGCAAGACTTACTAGTCTTTGTAGCTGATCATTTCTGATTAGCCCGGAGTGTAAAATATCCTCCATCTATATCTAGAGAAAAACTCAATAGTCTTTGTAGCTGATCATTACTGATTAGCCCGGAGTGTAAGATATCCCACATCGATATCTAGAACAGGATTTAATAATCCTTGTGACTGTCAGTACTGACCAGTCCGGCTTGTAAGATATCCTTCCCATAATATCTATTTGAGTGAGACTTAGTTGTCTCTAGGCGTGTTACTACTGATAAATTTGGCATGCAAGATACCCTCTCCATAATATCTCGATGAATGAAAATTTAGAGTCTCTATGTCTGTGGTTCCTATCTGGTTTGGATTGTAAGATATCCTCTCCATGATACCTAGTTTGAGACATAATTGTCCCAGTGGCTGTCATTCCTGACCAGCCCGGAGTGTAAGATATCCTCTCCATGATATCTATTTGAATGAGTATGTTCCCAAGACCTTTTGAGTGTTAATAATTAGAAAGTTAACACGTGCACTGCTCGGTATGATCCTAGTAAATCGATTCAACTCCATTTAAATTAAAATGAAGTTATAACCCTTTTTGGTATGATGTTTATTAGGAATGATGTAAGCGTTATGGTTCTTTACATAGGTCAACCAAGTGTCCCATGCTCACCCTTATAAAATCCCTATCATCTTATCCCAAGGATGTGATTTTAATGGAATGAATGTTAATATGGTGACCTGTAACCCGATTTCTCCGGTTTTTGTCTTATTACACAATACTAGTAGATGTGGCGAATGATATCGGCATCATGAAAGTATGTTGTCATGATTATCATTCTTGTTGCTACTTGAATTTGCCTCATGTTATCTCATTGTCATCCCACTGTTTTCCCATTGTAATTAACAAAGTGTTATAAGACCAAAACTTAATACACTTGTGTTATTCAATTAGTTAGATGATACATTGAAGTTTTATTATCAAGTGTCATCCTAATTATGTTAAAATGATCATTTCACACACACCTGCATACCCATGATGATATGATATGAATATAGTATGATAAAGTATGATAAAACATGTTATGGTATGATAAGGTATGATAACGTATGATAAATAAGTGTTAGCATGTTTCTCAGCCCCGAAGTTAAAAATCAAAAGATTAGAAAAGGGGCATATGAACTCACCTTGTGGTTGATGTGGTGACTAAGTGTAAACAAGTAACATCCGCTCTCGTTGTTATTCTGATGTTGTTTTCATGATCCTGTATTGATTTCACGATGTTCGTAACTTATAAGTATAAGTTATAGATGTGTGGGTGTGTATGTGTTAGCCCCAAAGTGGCTAACACTTGACATTCCTTGATGTACTTTGTTCTCCATTCACTTGTGGTGGTATACGCTAATACTTAACCAAATCGGTTAAACTTAGCATGTCATGTTATTAAAGTTTGTGTTTAACTTCACATAAACCATATTATGTTGTGAAAGTTTGAAACCAACTAGTTTCTGAGTTTAAACTTAGGTTTTAGGTTAAGGACTAGAAACCTTTAACATCTTGTAAAAGAGCATGAATGTATTTGACTAAAAGTATAATCTTTGAAATAATTAGTTTATACTTGAAAGGATAGATTTATAGGTTTCTACCAATTGTTTAACAACTTGCTACCACCTTGGTAGTATTAGATTACCCCATGCACATTATCTTTAAGTGTCGGTTTAATTTGTTAACAAACTTAGTCATGTGGCCGAACCAGTAGACCATGGGTCGAGTCAGAATCATTGAATAGCATGGTCGAATGAAATGTATGGGCCGAATGTGTGTACCCCCCCCCCCAATTTAGAGGGTGGCCGTATGTGGCTCAAGCGTATAAAGATGCCCGACCGAAAGTGAATACCGAGTGAATGATAACCCCACCGAATGACTCATTCCCACCAGCCAGCCATTCGG
>CM018695.1:17385150-17557777 GCA_009363875.1 Mikania micrantha
TCGTTCGAATCGTCACCCGAACGACACGACGATGGTTTTGCTTTCCGGCTCTTGTTTTCTACTTTTCAGTCATTATTTCTGAACTCCAAACTCACAGATATGTTTGTGTGAATCGTCACCCACGCAAACATCCTGTCAGTTCGTTATCGGAAATAACACTGCAATTGTGTTTGAATTATGTTTCCTCACTGACGACTCAACTAACTTCCTGTTTCACATTGTTTTCGTTCTGATTGTCGGCCATCTGATTCCTGTCATCTGTGGATATCAGATCGCAACCGACTTGTTCTTGTCGTTTACTACTTGAACACCGTTGTTTCTCTTGTTTCGTTGTATATTATTTATACTTAGGTTTTCACCTAAATACTACCAACTATTGTTTATCGTGTACAGTATTTAAGTTTTCACTTAATACGTAAAACTGTTTTCTTGTTATTTTGAATTCTGTTATCACATACACTTTTCACATACTTGTATTTACACATAGTAGATAGTGGAAGTACACATAACCGTACGGACTTGCCGGACGATCTGGTACTGGATGTCACATGTATATAAAGACCATGAAAAAAAACCAAAGATTCGGGCATTTTTGGTCAAAGTTCCTGGGTTACCACAATAACATGGGCTAACAACGGAACCTTCCCCTATATATATATAATATATTATAAAACTAAAATTTCTATGTTATTTTTATAAAAATGTGAAGTTATATATATATATATATATATCTATATATATATAAATCTCGCCGAATTTTCCGAGTTTTTGGATTTTCAAGTCTCTGATATTTATAAATTTGCTGAAATTGTTGGCCAGTTTCCAGCTGATTTTTGAGCATTTTGGGCCACCTAGCCCAAATTTAGTCTGTCTAGGTCTGATTTTAGTCTGGCTAATTGGCTGGTTAGCCAAAATCAAAGCGGTAGACTATTGTTTAGTGCCGATTAATTGGCTATATAGGCCGATTTTTACAACACATAATTGACTTGGGGTCTCTTTAGAGATATCTTTTGCCCTAGGGATAGAGGTAATGTATGCTTATATTCCTTCATTCTTAGACCCTACATATAATCATGCTACAAGTGGATTTTCTGGGTATAGTTGGTTGATTGCATAGTTGTTTAGTGCATAGACCCTCGCTCGAAGCCTAGGCGCATGGCGCTTAAAAAACAAGTGTTTTTTTAGGCGATGCACATAGTATAAATATTATTTTAGGGGTTTTTAGACATGCTTTAGGATTTCTTTTGTTTAGGTGGAATTTTGGCTTGCTTAAGGCTAGTTTAATTGTTTTAGACATGTTTAAACCTGTTCACGTGATTTCATCATCCTAAATTTGGCCAGAAAATGCTTTCAAGTGCCCAAGAGTGCGCCTATCCACGTGAGGCGTATGTACTACTGCGTTGGGTTGCACTTGAGTGAGTGAGTGCCTAGGTGCACACCTTTGATTACTATGGTTGGTTGTTGGTATATATCGATGAGTAGGTTATCTATGTTGGTGCATATTTTCATCTTTGTTACCTGTTCTGTTATTGTTTCTATATTTTACACGTAACTTTTATATTACATTCTAATGTTACATAGGATTGCCAATAGTGAGAGACATCAGTAAGCTACAACAAGATAACTTTGGAAGGCCTGGGTTATCTCACATTACTGTTGCAGGTTCACTCATGCATGGTCTGAACGAGGTGAAAGCACCTAAACTCTGCCAGTCTGCCTCATAGTGTTTGTTACTAAGTTGATAATTTTATGATGAATAGCATATAAAGACAAACATGTTTCATGTGTTATAATTTTTTGTCATCATGTATTCACTCAAAGCACGACGACTTACCCTGGTTTTCCTCCATTTTTCTCAAATACTGTTTACACAGGTTGAGATATGGCTTCAAACATTTGCTCCAGGAATACACACACCGATTCACAGGCACTCATGTGAGGAAGTTTTTGTAGTCCTAAAGGGAGTGGTACATTTTATCTTGCTCCTAGTTCTCATTCAAAGTCCCCTGGCAAGCCACAAGAGTTTAGTATTTTTCCAAATAGCACATTTTACGTCCCTGTTAATGATGTTCACCAGGTAAACAATTCTGATCTTTACATTTTGATACACAACAGATGTGTTTCTTCCTTTTCCTGACATTGGCTGTAAAACTGCAAACTAGATTGCCATTTATTCTCTGAAATCCTTTACTAGCAGACATGCACAACAATCATATCTAGTAAATTTCACTCATAGTTGTAAGACAATATTAGTATAGTTGAGGGTATCAAATTGTAATTAAATTATTTATATATAGGGAAGTTGTGTACTCTATTCAAGTGAATAATATTGAAAACATTATTTTGATACTGAGATTTGATTTGGTATCAAGAGCCAAAATCAAGCTCGCTTCCTCTCTTTTTTTTTTCAGCCGACGATATTTCCGGCAACCCTAATTCTCCTCGGCTGATGCTATTTCCGGCAACCCTAATCGTCCCTCAACCAAGCTTCTCTCCGGCCAACCCAATCGTTTTAAAAGCCTTCTAAACTTTCCGACTGATTATTATGGCTGCAATTACAACCTTTACAAATCAAGAGAAGACAATCCATAACTCTCATAAATTTGCCTTTACCCTAAAACCTACGAATTATGGCTATTGGAGATCAATGATTGAATCCTTCTTTCTTGCATCTCACAATCTTTTTCGGCTACGTGGATGGAACTATCGTATGTCCAGAACCGAGGGTTACCACAGGTGCGAATACTGTAGACAATCCTAGCTATCTTCCATGGGTCACCAATGATGCTCATATTCGCATGCTCATTATCTCTACAGTATCTGAGGAGTCTTTTCAACATATTCATGGTAAAACTTCACGTGAGATATGGTGTTCCTTAGAAAGGGCATATGCTCCAGTCCCTCTTCTCATGAATTCACTCTTAAAAATCAATTGCTTAGAACACCATGAAAGGTGATGAAAAACCTGCTGAATATTAAGCAGAGCACAGGAATATGCAACTGCATTAGCTAACATTGGAGAACCAATGAAAGATAAAGATCTTGTTATGCTCACTCTTGCAGGACTCGTGAAGAATACAATGGTCTCAAGGCAAATTTACTGGCACGATCTCTCCCCTGTCAATTTAATGAGCTTCATGGGTTACTAAGTGATCATGATTACATGATCACAAAGATTCTGACCACAAATCAGCAGATACCACAAGTTTTTTTTTGCAGCTGCACACATCTGCACAGCAGTCTTCTATGACTCCTGTCACATCCACACAACAGCCCAACCTCAATTCTATTCAACAGCAGCTTCATAATCTTCAACTCATGGCTTCTCAGTTGGGATATCAACTCAATCCTGCACCTTCAGCACAACCACAAGCTACTTTGTGGTCTCGGTCTGCTAACAAAATCGAAGCAACCGGGCTATCGCAGCTCTTCACGGGGTAACTCTCGTACAAATTTAAGTAATCGCAGTCGGGAACATAGTGCTCCACGCCAATTCTCTTGGGCTTCAACTCACAACATTGTCCACGGTCATTGCAATCGTTGTGGCATAGGTCATCTTCCATCCCAATGTCCTAATCAGCCCAACCAGTCACGCACCATGGCAACAAGCTAATTATGCTGCTTACTCTGATGTTGCCTCACACTCAGGATCTACATGAAGCCAGACACCGGAGCTAATGGACATGCTACTCCAGACTTAGCTAGCATTGACACCCTGAAGCCTATCTTGGTAATGATTCTTTACTTGTTGGTAACGGTAATTCACTCCCTATTTTTCACATCGGCTCATCAACATTTACTCTCCCAACAAAACCTTTAAATTATCCTATACTTCATGTTCCGAATTAAAACAAAACCTTTTATCCGTTCACAACAATTCTGTGTCGACAATGATGTTTTTTTGAATTCACTCATCTTATTTTGTTGTGAAGGACGAGTCTACAACGCACTACCCTCCTAACGGGTCCCAGTGAACAAGGCTTGTACACCATTCGTCTTCCTCAGCTCAAGTCTATACCTAAAGTTGCATTCACTGCTGTCAAAGCGCCATCTACCATCTGGCATCACGCCTTGGACACCCACATGCTCAAGTTTTTCGTTCTATTGTTTCACATTTTTCTTTACCTGTTTCAGACAAATTGTCTAATCAATTATGTACTTCTTGTCAATTAGGCAAGTCTTCCAATTATCTTATCAGATTCAGGTTTTCGTAGTACAAATTTTTTGGATCTTGTTTATGTGATGTTTGGGGACCGTCACAGTTTTAATCTTTTGATGGTTGTTGTTATTTCTTATTATGTGTTGATCATCATTCTAGATACATGTGGATTTTATCCATAATTCAAAAATCTGATGTGTATACAATGTTGACAAATTTATATAAAAATGGCAGAACGACAGTTTAATACCAAACTCAAAACTATTCAATCTGATTGGGGTGGGAGTTTCGAAATATTACTTCATTTTGTACTAATCTTGGTATAATTCATCGACGCTCCTGTCCTCATACGAGTGAGCAAAATGATTGTAGAACGTCGTCATCGTCACGTAGTGGAAACAGGTCTCGCTCTTCTAGCACAGTCTAGTCTTCCTCAACGTTTTTGGCAATTTGCTTTTTGAAACAGCTGTTTATCTTATAAATCGTCTTCCGTCTCGTGTTTCCTCCACAAAATCTCCATTTGAACATGTGTTTAATCGAAAACCAGATTATTCATTTCTTCGTGTTTTTTCGGATGTCAGTGCTTTCCCTATCTTCGTCCATACAACCGACACAAAATTAATTTCGATCCACTCCATGTGTTTTTCTTGGCTACAGCCCTGTTCACCATGGCTACCGATGTTTTGACCCATCCAATGAGCGTATCTACATAGCCAGACATGTTCGTTTCAATGAACATGTTTTTCCATATCATCAGCCAATACCTCACCCACCCTCATCTCCACCTGACACACCATATTATCTATCTTTCCTGAACCACCACCTGGTTTTCCAGCCTCAAACAACCCACCACCAACTGACCCCATCTCACCTGAAATTGACACCACCCTCCTCTCCTATTGCTGAAACCTCAACAAATCCTAATCCACCCACAAATCAGCCATTCCAACCTCCACGAGCCCGCCTCCTTCTAACCTACGTCCCAATCCTAAACCCACCACTCGTTATGATCTGCTGCTTACACTGCCACCATCACTCCTACCTTACCCATTGAACCTACCTCTTTTACCGTTGCTAACAAGTCTTTAGAATGGCGTCAAGCCATGGCCGATGAGTTGGATGCTCTAAATAGGAATGGCACTTGGACTTTAGTTCCTTCTGCTCCTCATCTCAACGTATTGATTGTAAATGGGTTTACAGGTTGAAACAACAGATCCACATGGCAACATTAGCAGGTACAAGGCAAGGCTCGTTGCAAAGGTTTTCATCAACACATGGTGTTGATTATCATGAGACCTTCAGTCCAGTCATCAAACCTGCTACTATTCGAACTGTCTTATCAATTGCTGTCACAAATCAATGGTCTCTACGACAGTTTGATGTTCAGAATGCCTTTTTGCATGGTGACCTTGAAGAAACGTTTATATGAAACAACCTCCTGGCTTTGTAGATCGTGCCAGGCCTGATCATGTGTGCCTATTACATAAGTCCTTATATGGGCTCAAACAAGCTCCTCGTGCTTGGTTTACAAAACTATCTACGGCTCTTCTTCAGCTGGGTTTTTATGGCTCCAAAACTGACCCATCTCTTTTCATTCTCAACTCGAGTGGCACACTTGTTTATCTTCTTGTTATGTTGATGATATCATTCTCACAGGAAATCACCCTGGAGCTGTTAATGAAGTTATTGATCGTCTTAGCTCTATGTTTGCAATTAAGGATCTGGGTCAGTTACATTATTTTTTGGGCATTGAGGTGGTGCGTCGTGGGTCTGACTTAGTCCTCTCTCAACGCAAATATATGCTTGATATCCTTCAACGACCTGGTCTTTCAGATTGTAAACCTGTATCATCTCCCATGAGCACTTCTCATGTTCTATTGCCTGATGTTAGTCCATTACTTGATGATCCTTCCAAATACAGACAGACAGTTGGTGCTCTTCAGTATGTAACCCTATCTCGTCCAGACATTGCCTTTGCAGTCAATAAGGTGTGTCAATTCATGCATGCGCCCACTGAAAATCATTGGGCTGGTGTCAAACGCATTTTGCGTTATCTTAAGGGCACTATTAATTCTGGCCTTTTGTTTCGCCACAACACGGGGTCACAGCTACAAGCTTTTTCTGACTCTCATTGGGCTCCAAATCTTAAAGCATTTTCAGATTCTGATTGGGCTGGTTGCCCTGTCGATCGTCGCTCCACGGGGGGATATGCGGTCTATTTGGGATCTAATCTCATTTCGTGGTTAGCTCGTAAACAACGGACTGTCTCAAGATCTTCAACAGAATCTGAGTATAAGGCTATTGCTGATACTGTAGCAGAATTGATTTGGTTAAAATCCCTTCTTCATGAGCTTGGCCTGGCTAGCAAGGCACCAACACTTTGGTGTGACAATCTTGGTGCAACCTATCTCTCGGCTAACCCAGTTTTCATGCACGTACAAAGCATGTTGAAGTAGATTACCATTTTGTGCGTGAACAGGTTACCAAAGGAAACTTGCATGTCAAGTTTATATCCACTGATGATCAAATTGCTGATATATTTACAAAGCCCTTGTCCTCACAAAGATTTAATTTTCTACGGTCCAAGTTGCAAGTCGTTTACCGCCCTCAACTTGCGGGGGAATGTTAGACAATATTAGTATAGTTGAGGGTATCAAATTGTAATTAAATTATTTATATATAGGGAAGTTGTGTACTCTATTCAAGTGAATAATATTGAAAACATTATTTTGATACTGAGATTTGATTATAGTAAAGCTATTAGTAGGTTCCAGAGAGGGCGGGATGTATGTAAACCTTACCTTTCTCACTTGGGACCATAGTTACCGAAATCGCTAGGAATGCCGCGAATTCCGTATTGGATCGCAGTGTACCGGATCGCAATTCGTTTACGACTCCAATCGCTCCGGTACGTCGATTCGGATCGTCATGGTTCGACGGAAAATTACTCTGATTAGATGCTCCGGTACGACGATTCGGTAAGTATTGGTTCGGCGTGTTGATCATGTCAGGTACGACGATGATCCATTCCGGCGAACATTTACGTTCCCGCAACCACTCTTCTGTTCCGACGATTCACGTTCCATCCGATTCCAGTCGGCGCCATCAATGACTTCTTCTAATTCTTCACCAATTTCTTCGTCTAAACACTTCTAATTCTTCACTAGGATGACAAGAGGATGAAGACAGGCAACTGTTGTGGCGATGAAAACCCATGACGGCTTTTTAGGTTTAACGTGATTTGCCTTTTTTAGAGTTATATATTAACCCCTTGAAGTTAGAATTATGTTAAAGCTTACCTTTATAAACCATTAGAGTTGTAATTTTGACTAAACTTCATTTTATTGGTTTATTTTTAGCACACCGTACCGGATATAAATAATACGTCGTACCGGTTCGTACCGAAATGAGCCTACCCCCCTCCGTACCGAATACACTAAATGCAGCGAATCGCGTACCCGGTTCGCGTACCCGTACCGGAGCGTACCGCGATTTAGGTAACTATGCTTGGGACATAGAGACTGTTCAAGAAAGACCCACAACAACAAATTTACTAGCAGACATGTAATAGTGCCAATCTTGATCCAAAACGCCTACTGTTTGACCACAATATTGCTCTACATGTTCTGGTAAAGGGGTTGAAATTTCTGTCACTATCTAGATGGTAATGTGGGTGGCTGATATGTTTACATGATGGTATACTTTTTTCTATTGATTATAAAAAACCAAAAATATATGCAGTAATTTTTCATCAGCTTATATCTTATTTCACTCTGTTAATCTTTATGTTTCTGTTAGACTTGTGTTCAAAGACTGCAAAAAAATAAAAAAATAAATAAATAAAGGTTACCTGCTACACATGAGTTTATTTAATGCAGCTCTGGAACACCAATGAAGAAGAAGATTTGCAGGTTCTAGTTGTGATATCTCGTCCACCCGTCAAAATGTACATGATTACTTCTATCCTTTTTTAATGATATTATCGTATCTCGATTTGAATCTTTCAGTTTCTATCTGCTTAATGTCTATGATCTATGTATATGCATTTGTGGCACGGTTATGCAGATTCTTGTACGATGAATGGTTGATGCCGCACACTGCAGCAAAACTGAAATTCCCATATTATTGGGATGAAAATTGGTACCAGTCAACTGTAAAAGACGAGCTTTGATGTAAGGTTAGTTATTGATATGCTTTTCCTTTCTCTTACATAGTAAATGCAAGTTGCAGTTAAATTACCAATGATGCTTAAACAATTTATAACTTATTTTCAAATAAAGTGTGTTTATGACTTAAAATTGACTTTTATGACTTTTAAAATTGACTTTCTTGGAATGATTATTTATGATGTAATCATAGTTAATACATTAACTTTTTTTTTAAAGTTAGAATATAAACAAGCATTGTTAGCAATTGTGACCCGTTATCGACTGTGATCGTGCCATCAAAATGAAGTTCCACAAGGAAAAAGAAAATAGAATTGGGTGAAATATGAAATTTAAAATATGTTAAGGTCTACAAATAAGCGTTTATAAATACCCATATTCATTCCTGTATTTGTATTGTTTAGTCTCCCATGGAGTACACGTATTCCATATTTTTTTTATATTTTTGCAGCTTAGTATCAACTAAAGACATGATTGAGAACTATTACGCCAACTCAATAACAAACTGCACTACAGAAGGTGATTGTTTTTATTTTATTTTTATTTTTTTTAAATTCATATAAATTGATTTATAGCTCCATGGATCCAGTTAAATAGGCTCGACATGTTAATAAATCAAAATCATAATTACATTATTATGTTTTGAATACAAATATTGTTGTAATCTTCTTAATATTTATCCATTTATGAATTACCAGAAAATAGGATCTCTAGTTAGAATTTCTCTATTTTTGTATTCTCTTGTTGTGTACGTTAATACAAATAAAAACTTCATTTGTTCATGTGGTATCAGCCAGGTTCATCAATACCCATCTCTTTCTGGCAACCGTTTAACCTTAGATCACTCAAACCAATGGCGAACGAACAACCAGTTGTCATCAATGCCATCCCCACTAACCCCTCCTCCATTACCATGGTCAGCTTCCCTTCTTCCCTAAAGCTTACCTCCACAAACAACTTAAGCTAGAAAACCCATATTGAAGCCTTCCTTCAAGGTCTCGATCTCTTCAAATTCATTGGTGGTTCTCACACTGCCCGTTCTCCAACTATCAACGCAGACGGTTATCTACACCCGTCACCCCATGTCAATTTCAATAAATATTATCGTCAAGATTGCCTGCTTTTTGGAGCTATTGTGGCCTATCTGCCCCCATCATACCCCTCGTCTCCAACGTAGCCTCTTCATTTGAGGCTTGAAAATTCTAGCCAACACTTACGCATCTCCTTCTTAGGGACACATCAAGCAACTCCAACACCGCTTGAAAATTACTTCTAAAGACCCTACTAAATCTGTCACATAATTCATACAAACTAACAAATACCTTGTTGATGAACTCACAGCTCTCGGGAAGAAAATGGATTTAGAAGATGTCGCTGATATCATTTTATCTGGTTTGGATAAAAAAGAGTACAAATCCATCATTGAATCAATACATGCCCGTGACACCAATTCAATTTCATGAATTGCATGAAAAACTTATTAAACATGAGTTATCTCTTGCCCATAACCCACTGCACCTTCATCAGCCTATCACGGCTTTTGCGGCCCACACCAGAAATCATGGAACACTGCATCTACCCAGCCCACCGTCTGCCTTCTACCTACACCTATATCCAACCACACTCCTCTCCTAAACCTGATTTAGGTAAATGCCAATGGTGATAACCAAAAGGCATTCCCTAACATCTTGTTACCAATTTAAAAAGGCCCAGCCACACATCTCTCTACCCACCTACCCCAAACCAATGGTACACATGGCTGCTAAACCTCTTGCATCTCCGGACTCATCTTGGCTCTATGATAGTGGGGCATTACACCATGTCACAAATGATCTCCAAACTCTTTTATTGCATGCACCCTACGATGGTACTGATAACTTGATCATCGGAGACGGTTCGTCACTTAACATCACTCATGCTGGCAAAATAACACCCAATTTTTCAAACGTTCCTATTATTCTAAATCATGTTCTTTGAATTCAATCTATTTCACGTAATATCATCTCAATTTCTCGTTCATGTCGTCTTGATAACGAAATACTAATCTCATTTTTTTCTTGTTATTTTCTTCTTAACGATCTTTGCACCAATCGGTCCCTCATCCAAACCACAGTTAATCGTGGACTCTACGAGCTTCAATCCAACCAATCTCCTCATGCTTTCTACTTGGCATCAAACAAAGAATCTTTTGGCACCATTGTCTAGACCATCCTAGAACATGATCTATGCTCTGCAAATAAAAATATAGTGGTAGTTGTTAGGTTAGCACCCTAAAACAAGACCCATCAAATAAACAAAAGTCATTAAATACTTTCTATCATTGTATAACAAACACGCTAAACAGTTGACTGCTAAGTTGCACTAGCTTTTGCCGGTCTAAAATGAGCATAATATTTAAATTTCAGCCATGTGTCGATAATACATAAGATGATAACGGAAACTAACATGTTACGGACATATATTGGTAGTTTGAGTGATATTGTTGAATAGTGATGCTTACTTTTATAGTAGCATAGCATTGTTGAATTAAAGATTGAAACATGGAAAAAGGTTGCTAGCCACGAGTTGGTTTGATTTGAAGTTTACTTGAATTTATAACCACTCTTTCTTACAGGGCACTAAACATCTAGTCAAGCTTATTCAACTCGTGTTTTGGTATTTTCTAAAGCTCAAGTTTGTTGAAAATTTAAACTAAATATTAAATTTTTGGTTTGTTATGTATATATTAGAAAGTTAAAATTTGGAGTCATGTATGTATTTGTTAAAAGTCTAGGGGTTAGAATGTTATTAAGTCAAAGTCAATTAGGAATTAGGGTTATATATACTCAAGACATGTACGTATTTTTGGTTGATCACATGAATTGCATGAACAAATTTATCTCTGCAAGTTTATCACTAAATCATTCCGGGTACTTCAATTTCATGTCTAATTACCAACAAAGTTGGTGTTGGTTTGGATCAAACATAGGTAAACAACCTATACAAAATAGATTATTATGAAAATTGCTGTTTCACCCTCTGTGTATTTAGTTAAATTATAGAGCTGAATTTAACATGAGAATTAATCGAGCTACGACTCAAGAATATAACGGTTTCTTTCTTTTTTTGTTTTTTGAATGTCTTGGAATGAGTACATCTGAGACCAGACTTCAACTGTTTTCTCGGATTTGACAACGCTATAGGGCATACGTCCTAGCCTATTAGCCTATTATGAGGAATCTTATAACTGGGTAAACCTTATGACATTGCCCAACAAATATGACTCGGGCTGGATTCAAACCCAAAACCTGTTATAGAAAAGTCAAGGGGTAATCATTAATGTTTAAACTACAAGTCCGTAGTTAATAATATACGAGTTTGATTGGTTATGTTATCAGCATGAAAATCAAATTATCGAAACATCCCATGTGCTTTTTTTCGTGTTCAGAAACATCAACATAAAACAATTACCTATAGCTTATTTAGAATTGTTAGTGATGTGGTGCACCAACATGCCACATGATGGCTTTCGATCGGTCTAACTCGTCGTTGTCGTCCTCGTCCTAACTTTTCATACTTGTTATATAACCTACGTTTTAACACATAACAAATGTGAAGTAGTGGAGTTAATTAGGATGGTTGAGTTTGAGGTGGTGTACGTGGGTTTAACTTTCATAGCTAGAGGTGATCATTGGGTCGGATAACTGTTTATTCGGATTAAAAAATAAAACCCTAGCCAAAATCCGTATCCATCCGAATTAGAATTATGCTATTCCGATCTGAATTTATCCAAATAACCCGAAAAACCTGAATAAACTTATTTTTACATCTGAAAATCAGGTTTTATTCGGGTTAATCGGATTGAATTCGGATATCCTCTCCGAATAAACAAGATTTTGTATAACCGATATCTGGTCCAATACGAATAAGAAAAACAGATATCTGATCCGAATTTATCCAAATATCTAATTCTGTTCGTTTTTTTGGGTTTCGAGAAAGATTCGGATTTCGGATTTTTTGAACAATCTATCCATAGCTACCATATTTTTATTTTGATTCTTTTTTCCTATTTAATTTATATTACTTGGTTTTCCTTTTCCTTTTCATTTATATTATTTTTTTTTCTTTTTAGTTGAATACTTTATTTTTCTTTTTACCTTTTTTAAATTTAAATTACCTTAAAAAAACTTTTTTGCATTAGTCATAATATTGTTTTTTCTGTGTTACGATCTCAAGAAACAAAAATGCAGTCCCAACTACATTGGCGTCAGTGTGACAACGCCTGTTACGAGATTTAAAGATGCTCTACAACTCACTATTAAAGTCATTGCACGGGTCAGGTAAAACGTGTTTACATTTTCTTCTATTTATATGTATTTTTTTCTAATTCGTATACCATAACCAGGGACGAAGCATACAAGGGGCCCGGGGGTGCCCCGGCCCCTTCTGTTTTTTTGCTCAGAAGGGTCGATATGATAGTATTTCGTCGGAATTCCTTCGGCCCCCTCCGTTTCATCCTAAAAATCCTTCGACCTCTCCGTTTTCTTCTTAAAAATCTTTCGACCCCCTCCGACTTTTTTTCTAAGCTCCGTCACTAACCATAACAAGTGTGAAATAATAGTATTTTTCATCTACGTTTTAATCTTTATAACCAATTCATCATACCAACATGGTGTAACATGCTAGTAACTTTGCTTGTGAGCTTTAAAACCAATGAGTTTTTTATTTTCTACTTTTTTTCCCTTTAATTTGATCAAGATGGTTATTTCCAATTGTTTCTTTTTTATATTTTGCGAAAAAAATTGTTAAATTTATAAAGTTCTCACCTTCTACAACAAGAAAACCATTCACCAAGATTCCTAGAACTTCTGTTGCTTCTTTAAACTTTGGCAAACCATCTCGGAATCCAATTCCAATTCTTGGCAGTGATATGGCACCCTGGCCACAACCATTACTTCAAGATTATCTTGCTACTAATTCCACAATTCAAGAATCTGATTCTACCTGCAACTGGAAAAAGCAATGCTTATTTTTGTTAGATAATTCTTGTCATTAAGGTCTAAATCACTACACGGCATAAATGGTGTTTAATGAAAGTAAATGTAAATAAATACATTTTTTTTTGAAAATTCAACTAATCAACTGCCGGGTACTCGGTATGCGACCCCCAATGGTTAAAGGATGCCCAAGCTGGCCACTAGTCCAGACGGACGGAGTCTCTAGCCCACCAGCCACCAATTCCCGGGGAAAACCCGACCCAAGCACCCGCCCAAAGGCACGACGATGAAAGGCCGGTAAAACCGGGTGGAGTCTTATCGACAGCAAATATTTTTCTGGGTTGAGCCAGAGGTTTTTTGTAGTTATAGGTTTCCTCCTGGGTGGATGGGTCAGGTCACTATACTCTGTTATTTGGGCGAAAGGGTGATCTATTTGACAGGGCGATCCCAGGTAACCGGACGTTTGCTGTTAAATAAAAAAAAAACATAATTTCCCTACATCTGATCCAAAACATCGATTATAAACTCCATCAATAAAATCTACATGGATCTCCATTCAAATGAAGGTATCATAACAAGAATCGATCACAACACTCAAAGACATCATCTTCATCATATAAATCTTTATTCCCTCAAATTTTATTATTTTTGATGATTAATTTATCAAACAAACTGCTTATGATAATAAGGAGCTACTAATTAATCAAATCAAGAATCTGATTCTACCTGCAGCTAGAAAAAGAAAGGACTCAGTAATCAATAATTAAAAGAGTTAGAAGTGTGAACAAAATGATTCTTAGATGCCTTTATGATGAGTTGCCTTGTTTGACATTTTTGATCTCTTTTTGCTTCAGATAGAGGGTTATAAGATGATCTCATGAGCCCTTCACCTATTAAATATCCATGCAACCATTCACTTTCATATGGCGAAAAACCAAACAGCCCGAAACCCGTTAAAGAGTTGTTGTGTAAAGATACGTAAAGCCACATTTGGTGGATATCGTCGTGCAGATCCTTTGGTAACATCTAAGGCTCGTGTTCCCTATGACATCCCGATCGAGCCTGTTCCTTCAACAAATGCAAAATCTGTTAAAAACGTTCGGTTTTCTTCAAACAATACCACAAAGAAAGAACCTTTTACTCGTGACAAAGAGTTGATTGATCAGAAGACTTTTGGTGAATCAAAATTCGATAGTTTTATTCGTCGGACAAAGGTGAAAATGGGTGTTTCTTCTGATGCCAGTGCTGTGAAAAAGGTCAGTAGGCGCGATACTTTCAGTGAGAAGGTGTCGAATTTTATCGACCATGCGAAACTTAAATTTAGAGCAACATCTAGCATTGGTGCTAATGGAAAATCTGTGGCATTTAAGCCTGATCATTGATCAAAAGTCAAACCACCATGAAAATAAGCTTAGCATGCATTATGTCAAGTGGTTGTATAAGCTAATTTTAAGCTAAAGTTGTTTGTGTTATTGGACTGATTTGATATTTTTCATGCTAAATGTGTTTAACGTACATATTTTTACTAAAACAATTGTTATCATCGTGTTCATCATACTCATTGTATTTCACCACTAACAAAGATACGGTTCGCTCCAACCAAGGAGGATGAGATGTATACAATCTTACCTCTACCTTGTAAAAATAAAAATATTGTTTCCAATAAGACTCCTGACTCATGATGCCTCATTAATCGACTAACCCAACACTTTTAACGTTACTTTCACAAAAAAATAAATAAAATAACTTTAAAATTAGTAAAATTTAACTTTTTTTCTTTGATACTAAATCAAATGTTAATGTTTGTGTTAAATGAGAGTGAAAATCAAGCATAAGATCAAGTCAAAGCACTTTAGGTAGCTGAGTTCTTTTATACGTCTCTCTTACTTTGTAAATCGCTAGAACTTGTTAGTTTGGCTGTCATTTTACGGTTCATATGAATCAAGCCAACGTGGCAAACCATAAACCTGCTAATTTGGTGGTGCTAAACTGCTAATGAATATGTGTATATTTTTATTTATTTTTCCTATTTTTTTTTAAAAAAAGCTGCTAAATTACTCGTATTAACCACCAATATGTACATATTGCAAGCTAGATCATTTGGTTTTCGTAGAGGCATGGTTGGCTTGAAGGTTAGATCAAAAATAGTTCAATGTGCTGGAGATTCTCTATCATTTTTTAATTTTTTTCATAACTTTATATGCGATGGATGACACAAGATAGAATACTTTGAAATGTGCAAAACCTTAAACAATAAAGTCGAGAGATGACACAAGATAACACATCCGGTTACTAGTCCTGATTCAGCAAATCAACCAACACATAAACCAGTCATGCTATCCTTCTCATGTATCAACGAAAACACCAAATTAGTAACATAAACAAAAATCTATTTATTTATGTTATTGGTATCTTCCTAAGCAACAACCCAAACTAACATGAACTAAACTGAATGGCAATGGGGATCGGCGATGATGATGTCGGCAATCAATAGCGGCGACAAGAGTGGGTGAGGAAACCATGATGGGAGAGTGTGGTGGCTGTCATGCAGGGTGGTGAGGTGAGAGGCCCCGATCCCGAGTACCTTCCAAATTTGGGTTTACGTCATCGTCTCATTGTTATTAAACCAAAAATTTTCATAATAAGCAGCGGAATTTAACATAGTTTGTTCAAAAAAATAAATACATATAATTATGTGTCAAAACATTCTGGATTGCCAAGAACCACATTATCTTCGCTGATGAGTGTCACGAGCTCCTCCCTTCCTTCCTTCCTAATTGTGCTTCAACCTGAAATACATACTAAAAAGTCAGATTACACTGGTGAGTTCTAGTTTTATAAATCGTCATAAACGTCTTGTGAGTTAAAACATCAATTTACTGAAAATATCATACATTCATCATACGTAACCATAACACATAATCATCATACATTCCTCATATGCAAACATATCACATAATCATCATACAACCACTGCTATTGAGCGTAAATAGTGGGCTTATGCTGGCACAAGGCTCCATATCGTTCATCTGACTCGCCAAAGCGTTCAGCAGATCCATACTTACCCAGTACAAGTACTGGAGCATCATCATACTTACCCCATAAGAATATTGGAGCATCGTTCATACTTATCCCGTAGCGAGTACGAGAGCATCATCATACTTACCCCGTAACAAGTACATGAGCATCATCATACTTGCCCCATAACGGGTACAGGAGCATCATCATACTTACAACATACGAATATGAGAGCAACATCATACGTACCCCTTACGAATATGGGAACAACATCATACTTACCCCATACGTATATGGGAGCAACAACATACTTACCCCATACGAATATAGGAGCAACATCATACTTACCCCATACGAATATGGGAGCAATGTTCATATCATGTCATGCTAGCATCGTATTATCATAACATCATACACTCATAGCATCATAATCATGTAATGCTAGATTTGTATCATCATAACATCATCAACATGTTACTCTAGCATCTTATCATCATAACATCATAGCATCATAAACATGTTATGCTAGCATCTTATCATAGTCATGCATCATCATATCACTATAATGTCAAAGCATCGTAACATCATATCATTCTATCATCACATCCTCATAGCATCATCTTTGCACATTATCACGGCATCCATTACCTTAGCACTATCATATCATCATTTGGCAACATTTTAGCATGTATGTCAGCCCAAAACATATTTATATATAACATGTATAAAAGAGGGCATCTAGAACTCACCTGATAGTAGTATGGATCTCAGCTTCCTAGACCGGTTCGTCTCGACTAGGACTCAAGAACCTACATTGTTACATCATCTCATTACATTTCATTCCTAGACTTAGAATTTATTCTAAGTCCTCATAGCTCACTTAACCACCCTCCCAGTACTCGAGAACCCTTAAGTTCTCGAAATGCGCATAGTATTCAAACATGGAGTTCACGAAATCTTTAAAGTATACGAACTCATGGAGTTCACGAATTCTTTGGAGTACACGAACTAGGGTTCATGAACTAAGGGAGGTTTGGATGCTCCTTTTTCGTGTACTTTTAGAATACTCATCTTTTCTTCATAAAACATCTCAGAAAACTATCAAAGACTTGAGGAGCTAGTTCTAGGTGCATTATGGCCTTACCAACGCACAGGAACCAAAAATGGACGAACTTTCTGTTATGTCAAAAGTTTATTTAGCAAGGATATTGGCACAAGTCATTCAAATACTTTTCTAACATTTGAAAGGATGAAAATGCTACAAAAAAGCAGAAAAAGCCAAGCTTTATGCTGAAAAGGTAACTTTATTCGAAAATAAAATATACACAC
Organism: Mikania micrantha; assembly: GCA_009363875.1. NCBI lineage: Eukaryota > Viridiplantae > Streptophyta > Magnoliopsida > Asterales > Asteraceae > Mikania > Mikania micrantha. The sequence goes on from CM018695.1 coordinate 17,402,799, forward strand.
TTAATAAGAAAGTTTTTGTTAGGAATTCATGTCAGTCATGTCAGACCTTTTTATTTATAAAATCATAAACGCTATCTCTAAAACTAAAAAAATCTAGTCATAGATATTTGCTTTATTCTTGTTGCCTGAATAATTTAACCCCTGCATAGAAAGTCAGCAAGGAAAGCTACACGTTAAAAAAAGTCAACAAAGAAAAGCTGCTTGTACAGACATGCAGCCTTGTAGGAAACTTTTCTGAATTCAACAAGACTATTGATATCTTTTTACTTTTGCTGACAAGATGCAAAATGTACCTTCCTTATATTATGACTTATCATTTCAGTAAAGATATTGACATGAGCTTTATTTTCTAACAACGTGCAATAACAACGTTTTGTATTATATTTTTTCATTTGAAGCCCAACTATTTAATAGTGATGCCAGGAAACGGTATCAGAGTATAGCTTACCAGAACCACTATAAATATCAATATTTTCTTAAGAAAAAAAAGTCAAGCTGCTTTTACAAACATGCAGAAAACTTTTCTGACAACACAAGTTTTGTCATGGCTAAGAGTAGCCATTCTACAAGACTATTAATATGCAAACTTTACTGACAATGTGCAGAATATGTTCCCAATCTTATGATTTGACATTTCAGCAATGAAATTAACAAGCATTTACTTTTCTGACAATGTGTAACAAGAGTATTGTGACTTTTCATTTGAAACATAGTTACTTAGCAAAGATACCATGAACCTTTATCATGGATTAGCTTATCAGAACCACTGTAAGATTAAAAAAAATAGCTAGACAACTATCGTACACTCAAGAAAAGCTGCATGCCAGCAACCCAAGTCACTTTGTTTAGCTAAGGACGAATCATTTTTTTTGTTAGAAAATTAAGATCGCTTAAACCCAAGCCAAGTTACATTTCTTTCCTAAAATCCAAGTCAAGACAAGGAGGTTAGTCCATGCCATCTTGCCTGGAACACGTCACGGTCATCTTGCTAGAGAGAAGGCAGGGTCACCTTACTTTGAAGAAGATCAAGTCACCATATTTACCAGAAGCTCAAAAAGCTAAGCCAATCCACCCTTTATGAATATTGCTACAATTATCTTGCTTGAGAAGACAATATTTGAAACGCATCAAGTCACCTTTCTTAACAAGACATCAAAGTTACTTAACCTAATGGCAAGGTCACCTTGACATGGATTGAATCAAGTTATTGTGCTACGCAAAAACTCAAGTCAACATGCCTATAAAACGACGTAATCTCCTTGCCTAATAGTAGGCAGACCTCCTTGTTCTAAAGGAGCTCAATTTATATTGCTTCACAAAAGCTAAAGTTGCTTTGCTTGCACAACACAATGCTACATTGCCTTGGCTGAAATCACTCTACTTGGCAGAAGGCAATACCATATTTTCCTTAAAGAGCTAAAGTCAACATACTTGCCAAAAGAACACAAAAAAACATTTTATCCTTGATATGGATAATCTTAAACTATTGATGTTTAGTAGAAACTCAAGTTCTCTTGCCTAATGGAAGGAAGAATCACATTTCCCTGAAAGAAGTCGAGTCATCATATGTGACAAGACTCTACATCAACATTAAGGTCACCAAGTCTTGCTAATAGCAAGTTTTTTGTTTAGCCATGGATTTCTCACAAACATCTCACATAAACGTGACATAAAACTTCACCATCTGTGATAACCTTACCAAGGCATAATTACTAATAAAGGAAGGCAAAAGTCCTTCAGAACTAAGAATAGAAAAGACACATGATGGCTAAATCACATCTCAACCTTGGCTAAGCGTACCAAATCAGCCTGGCTAAATTTACCGATGCCGTGGGGGTTAATACCCATATCTCGACTAATCATACCAAGTCAGCTCGACTAAGAATATTTACGACTGAGAACAAAATAGTTTTTATCCTGGTTAAAGCACAACAAGGAGACCTGGCTAAAGCGAAGCCTATCCAGAATACGACTGTCACACCCCCAAATTACCACTTGCGGTGTCAGATCTCAGGGTGTGACGTGGCCAGGATCAAAGCTCTTAGTCATATAGAACGACTCTATATGAGTTTGAAAAATACACTGTTTCAAATATAATAATCAAGTCGTTTTAAAATATTGCAGCGGAAATTGTAAATTGTTAAGCAACGGAAAGTAAATTGTTTAAGAAATACAAAGTCATAAAATGTTTCAAAACAAAATTTTGGATGCATGCAAGACTCTTCCATGAGTTTTACGTGCATCCTAGCTCGAGCGTTCAGTTACCAAAGAATACATGCTAAAACATGTCAACAGTAAGTTGGTGAGTTCACAGATTTAAGTAAAGTAAAATAGTACGAGATATATACTGGGTATGTTAAGTTGTAGACCAATGGTCCCGAGTGTATAAGTTCACCACTACCGAAACTAGACTGCTAGACGCCTCCGCCAAGTCTATTGTGAAACTATGGGATAGGTCGATATTACACTGGTCCTGATCGTCGAGCGGGGTTTGTCAGACTCAATAGTACTATCCAATAACGCCTCGTTCGTTGTGAGGACTTTGTTACGATATAAGGACACTCAAAAATTTGTTTTACACCATACCAGTCATACATCTAAAATAGTTGCAATGTATCCTCACCCCAAAGTTTTCAGTAAAATAGTTAAGAGATAAAAGTGAGGCTGCAAACTCACCTGAGTTTTGTTGTTGTTGTCAGTGAACTGTGATCTGTTTGCCTTTAGTTGTCACCTATATCACATAGGTTTTGTGAGTTCGTGTTCACTGTTATGTTCGTATTCGTGTCCATGTTGGTCTCACTCGACCATGTTTGTGTCCAAACAACTCTAAGTTGTTGTGATTGACCGTGTTAACCATGTTTGACTTAACGACCCTTTGGTGACTTGTTTAGATTCAGTGTTTGTTTAACATGTGTTAAGTGTTATGCATTACATGTAAGCACATAAGTTGCGTTCAACGGATAACTTGCTATTTATAGCAAGTTTCCATTTTAGGCAGGTTTCTATTTTAAGAAAGGTTACATAAAATAACTTTTTAACAATACTAGCATGCTTGTTTATCCCATATGATCATGTTATCACTTAGCACATTGTTACAAGTTATCACATAAGCATACCTCTCATTTTAAAGTTACTAAATATAGAAAGTTCCTATATTTGGCATGTCTAAACAAATCAAGTATTCTTTCACCTTCACAACATCATATTGCACCATTTGCAAGCATACATTGTCCTATAATCATGCTAAATGACCTTACTTTACAAGATTCCCAATTAAAGTTACTATTCATAGTAAGTTGCAGCATTCATCAAGTTTTAACACCAATAATCATACAACAATTTTCATATCACATAAACTAGGTACTCTAAATCGTTTATCATGATAAAACACACTTAATAGTTCCATTTTATAAAAATCCCCAATTTAATGTTTCTAATAATAGAAAGTTTACTAATAACCTCATTTTAATTACCAATAACCATTCATAAATGTTCATAAGACCATTAACATCATTTATCAAATTAAAATCATCAAGAATCAACATGCATTCCCAAGTTTACTAACAAGAGTTTCTATTTATAGAAACTTATAATCAAATCACCGTTTTTATCAAATCTAAACGAATAAATACATCAATAATCAACACCTTAGTTACAAATCATCATTTAAACATACTAATCATACTTAGAACATCATCTATTAATGCCTTGTACCATTAAAGTTACTATTAGTAGTAACATGTATCAAATCATCATCTCATGGCAACAAATGCCTATAATACTTAGCATAAATGATACAAATATCATAAATCGTCATTTAATCATACATATTATGACTCATAACATCATAGATCATCATTGCATGTTACCAAAAGTTTCTATTTTAGGAAATATGACACTAATCTACCCCAAATATCACCAATCTCAACAATATTCATTTTAGATCGTTCCAATAACATCAAATCAGCCACAAAATCATATAAAAACATATTTGAATGTGTAAAATTTCGTGCATGTGCCTTTGATGATAGTGCATGTAGTCATTAAGGCTTCCATGTGTGATCTAGTGTGAGTTTATTGCAAAATGACCATAGAAACTACCTCCTAGAGCTTGAAATCAATGAAATGTAGCTTGTTAAGGTTAGAGTGCCTCTGGAAATGGCTGATGATGATGTATCAATAGGTGGAGAGGTGTTGCAAGCTCCTCCTTTGCATCCTTCTTTTCTTTCAAGCACCAAGTTGCAATGTTGGACTCAAGATAGCACTTCTCTAGATCCAGAGAGTGGTTTAGTGTGTATTTAGTCGGCTTCTGGGTTCGGAGATGTGAGTAAGTAGTGACAGAAATGATTTGGAGATGGTTTTATGAAGTTTTAAGCTGATGGGAGGTGTTGCGTACCGCCAAGCAAGCCCCCAAGGGGTCTTGGCGTACCGCCAAGTGTATTTTAAATGGGTTCTCTCCCGAAACACGCCGCGTGCCGCCGAGAGGAAGTTGATCGGTCGTGGCATGCCATGAAGGATTTCTGGGAATTCAAATTATTTCGCCCATCGTCGCGTACCGCGATGGGTCCCTAAATGGCCCAAAAGCCCATTTTTGTTGTTTCGAATCGTTTTTTGTTCGTTTTTCGTTAACACTCATTGTTTCTTTGACTTTTGTACAATTTTGTTCGTGGATTACTAACATTGTGCTTAATTGCGGTTAAATTTCATAATTGTTCGATTGTTTCACCAACGTTCGTTAATTCAAAACACATGTGTGCGTTTTTGTGACACCTCGTAAATTCCAGGTCAGCATTCATTTTTATTTTAATAATAATGTGTATCATTAATACATACGTGTCACTAGAATTAGTAAATTTAGTGTGACACATGGCACAACAGTCCAAACACACACAACAAACAGATAATTCGAGGAATTAACGTAAAACGCTCGCACGTGTCTTGAATAAACGAACGTTGGTGAATCAAACAAACCACAATCTAATTTCACAACGCTTAGGCTATACGGGAACCTAAACAAGTGAAACAACGTTAATATGTCAAGAATCGATGATCGTAATCGTGAAATACGCGAAAATCGGTTCGAAACAAGAAAATTTAGCCTACTGGGCTCTTTTGGGACCCATCACAGTATGCTAAAGTCCTCTGGTTGGGTCTTGGCGATACGCGAATCCTGGGCGGGAGAATTTGAATTCTCCGAAAATCGTCGTCGTATGCGACGACCGATCAACTTCCCCCTTAGCGGTACACGGCGTGTTTAGGGAGACAAAAGAATATTCTAATCATTACGGTACGCCAAGAAGGGCCTTTGCCAGCCTTAGCGGTATTCGACGACTCCAACACGCAAAATATTTATAAAACCAAGATGTAATCATTTCTATCGACCCTATAATCCCATTTCCCGAACCCCAGGTCTCTGAACTTCGTCATTACCAACTGGATACCCTCTCTTTCTCTGTTAGAAGCATTTACAACCTTGGGGAAGACACATTGAAGGTTTGGAGGTAGTGAAGCAAGAAGGAGGACTCGTGGGAGCATCATCCATCACCATACATCCATTGTGGCTGCTGCAATCTCAATCTCAGCCACTTCTAGAGAGCTCCAAACCTGCACAAGCTCCCCTTCAGCGATTTGAAGCTTTGTGAGGTAGTAACTATGCCCATTATAGCCTAAAATCACCTCCACACACACATGCAAGCCAATATGGCTACATGCAACATCAAGACAAGCACACACACGAAATTTCATCTTACTAGATCTATGATTTTGTGATTTTATGAATGATTCGATGGAAGGAGAACGATCCATGATGATTTTGATAGGTTGTAATGGTCATTTGATGATGTTGAGATGAAATGAGACTCTTGAACCACATGCATGTATGATCTAAGTGGATTTACATGATTTTTGATGGTGAAATGTTATAATAAATGATATTTGAGATGTTTTGCATAATTTAGAATAGTCTGTAATGTCAAGAAATGATTATTTGAGTTGGTTACTATTTTTAGTAACTTTATCGTTACAAAATGATGATGGATGATGAAATAGAGACTTGTATGTGAATAAAATAATGATTTGGAACTAATATGATGATTATTGATGTGTTTGAGTTATTAGAATTATTAAAAGAAGTGATAGGCACCATTGTTTCTAAATATAGTAACTTTTGAGTTACAAACGGTTAATGGATGGTAAATTTGAGATTGTTGTATGCTTAACATGATTATTTGATATAACATGATGATATTAGGTGTTTTGATTCATTATAATGATGCAAATATGGGTATTTGTTACAAGTTTCCATAAATGGAAACTTTGGTTAGAAGACTTGTTCATAAATCTTGAGTTGGTCTAGGTTGTGTTATAATGATAATGTCAAGAGTCCTAGAAGCATGTTAGAAAGGATTATTGATGATTAGAATAAGGAGATATGTGAACTTACTATAAATAGAAACTTTTAAACGAAAAACATGATTGATTGACTATGTGTGAGTAAATACTATGTGATAACATGATCATATAAGTAAAATATGCATGCTAGAATAAACGGAAAATGATTTCTTGTATAACTTGCCTAATTTAGAAACTTTCCTAAAATGGAAACTTACTATAAATAGTAGGTTATCTCGCAAATGTGATTTATGAACTTACACGTATCACACGACACCGTGAACATTTAAATCGATCACTTGAACTAAATACGTCACCAACGGGTCGTTAGGTCAAACACGGTCAACACGGTCAACGCGACCCACATAACAACCTGGAGTTGTTTGGACACAAACACGGTCCTGTGAGACCAACACGAATACGAACACAAACTCATAACACCTATCTGATATACGTAACCGCTAAAGGCACACGAAACCGTTCACGTGAAGAACGCACAGCTAAACTCAGGTGAGTTTACAGCTCCACTTTTATTCTTTAACTGTTTTGTTAAACTCTTGGGGTGAGAATACTATGAAACTGTTTTAGATATATAACTGGTATGTTGTAAACTATTTTGAGTGTAACTATTATCGCAACAAGTCCTCACATACCCTTACCGTTAGTTGTGTAACAAACGAGTAGTTATTACGTAGTACTACTGGGTTTGAATAGCCCCACTCGGCAACAACTTTGACTTGAGGTCATAACGAGTATAATATCGATGTTGATGCTGGGTTCAGCGATGACCCGAGGAGGAAAAGGAACAGTCGAGTTTCGGTAGGATGAACTGACACACTCCGGATACTGGATCCAACAAACAACTTAACATACCCAGTATATGTCTGTCTTACTGTTTATTACTGTCTAAACCTGTGAACTCACCAACTTTATTGTTGACACGTTTTCGCATGTATTCTCAGGTAACTGACGAGCACGATGCTAGGATGCACTTGGAATAGGACTTTAAGGAGTCTTGCATGCATTATGATCTATATTTTAAACATCTGATGAATTTGTATTTTAAAACAATGTAATGTTTAGACGATTACCTTTCCGCTGCAAAACTTATTTATTTTCCGCTGCAACCATTTTAACTATTCCACTGCGTAATTCTAAAAACTTGTTTCGTTTACAAAACTGTATGTTTGTGTAACTCATATAGAGTCATTCTATATGACCAAGAGCTATGATCCTGGCCATGTCACACGCGCGCGGTCTAACACCGCACGTGGGAGTTTGGGGGTGTGACAGTTTTCCGATAATGCCTCGAATTATCGTTTAGTTGTTTGTGTTTGGGCTACCGTGCCACATGTCACACTAAATGAACCCAATTCTAGTGCCACATATGTAATAATAAATTAAATTATTATTTAATAAATGTAATTGTTGACCTGGAAAATGTGAGGTTTCACAACGACCTTGGAAAGGCACTTGACGACGTAATACTCTTATTGAACAAACAGGTCAAATAATAAAGCAAAACCACAGTCATCTAATTTGGAATTACTCCAAATCTCATTACTTCAAAAACTTCCAAGGTTGTCTCGACTTACAAAAGGCAACTTACTTTGACAAAAGCAAGGCATTTTCACCTTGCCTTATAAATAACATGAGGCAGTCTGCTGCAAAACACCAATGACACTTACCTTGTACCAAATAATCCTACCTAGATTTGAAAGAGCTCATGCTACATTGTTTAATAAAAGCTTGAGTCACTTTGCCTAGAAAAAGGCAATGATGTCTTAACTCATAAAATTTTGACGTTCCCATCTTGCATGGATGAGAATAAGACATACATAACTTAAATCTACCTGGAAATTGTTTTTTATAAGCAGGAAATTGTCCATAATCTTGATAATTACCTTGCCACAACATTTCAATCAAGGTTGATATTTAGGCAAGGACCAATGATTCTACTTATGAGTATTGGGTAAATGAACTTCAAGCTATACCTCCCTTACCTAGAAAAGTTCATCAAAAAAGACTCATGATAAGTTCAACAACTAACGTTATCTTAGCAGTATTGAAATGGGGGACTAGCATGGCATAGTACCACCAAAGTCAAACTAATTACATTGACAAATATTTCATGATATGAAAGAAATATCAACATGAAAATACAATATATTGATTTTTAATGTGTTACATGTTTGTCCTTCTCATGCAAAGGGAGAGCACCTCATAATGAAGCTCCATCGGGTCCGGCCTTGACCTGCCCATGGAAAGAGTGAACACCTGATGCAATACTGCTATGTGGGATTCTGCTTTGACTTACTCACGTAAAATAATGCGTGCAATTGTTCAAATTAGACTATAGCATAAACAAATGCCCGGCAAAAATCTCTAGCAAAGAGTACATCTTATCAAAGGTGTTAAATTAAGGACATCATTCCAAAAACTTGTTAAATAAATGGCATTTTTCCATAAGAACTCATTTGATGAGGTGCTAAGGAAAATTTGCCCTCTTACATTTTCACATATCATGAGAATTTTATTCGCTTGTACGTCAAAGAATTTTTACTTTGCATGGAAAGAAAGCCCTATACCAGGGGAGGTTTCATCAAACTTTTTTATTCAAACATCTACTCCTTATCATTTGGTTTTCAAAACAAGCAATGGCTTCTGGTAAAAACACCCTAAAGTCATTACTTTAAGCATTGATATTTCCTTGGTTACTACCAGCATTATGGTACAGTATGCCACCTCAAAGGCCAGGGCCTATAAGAAACTTGCTCATAATATGAGCATTATATTGCCTTCTAATTCAGGCATAGTACTTGATCAAGCGATTGACGATAAGTACATATAAACTTTATATTTGGCTTTATCTTCCTAAAAAGACAACTTAGGAATTCATTTGAGTAAAATCGTGTATTCAAATTAATATTGTATGTAGCGCTTGCAACCATGAATATACATTGGGATACCTTGTTTAAAATCACTTAGGTAACCTCACATAAATCATTGTCTCAATTAAGCAACATGGCTTACCCTTACCAAGACAGCCCTGCTTCAGCCAAGCAACCTTACTCAATCAGCATTTTCTCATCAATCATCCATGTATGGTCTTACCAAGACAACAATTAGCCTTGCCAGGTTCCGCCTACACAACAATTAGCCTTGCCAGGTTCCGCCTAGACAAACTAGTCTTATCTTGAGGCCTAGTCTTATAATGATCAAGGCCCTATGTATCTTCTTAGCCAAAAATCAAATTAAAACTTTCATAATGAATAAAACATGAAAAAGATCAATCCCTTACGAATGCCAAAGCAGTAAGATTAACCTATCCGATGGGTATACCATGATAGGACGAGGTCTACCCATCCATAGACGATGATATAAACTTGTTAAATCACAAGGAATATGTACCCGCAAATCATGTAGCGACAACAAGGATTCTTGTCTCTACCAGTGATAAAGGTCAAAACTTACATCCTGAGAGGATTTATTTAGAATGATCTATGTATGCTCGTACTCCCTAAGGGTACGAATCATTAGTCAATTATGTATGCAAATCAAAGAAACATGAAATCACATAAGATAGGATCAATCATGTTAAAGTTAATTCGGGTAAAACTCATCAGTTTAAACTCGGAATGTTTAATCAAAGCTGGAAAGGGTGAAACATTAATGATACGTTCCCGAGCAATGATTGTTATGATTTTGTGTTACTTGATTGCAATGCTAATAAAATTTTGTAGCTTATGAATTTGAGCTTTTACTTGGTAGAATACAAAGTAGATCTGATAGACCATTTGACGTAGTAATGGTTTGTAGTAACTCTATCGAAATTAACTATATTTTATTTGGTTGTATTGTGAACTTAGGGATCACATTTCATTAATGGATCTTGTATCCACTCAATTGTGTGCCATAAACAACAAGTTGGGTAAACATGCAAGACAAATTCCCCGTTACGGGTGCACACGTAACGTGAATTTGCAGTACATGTAAATCCTAAGAATGCTAGACAAAGGACACAATTGTTGCAAACTTTTAATGGTTAACTTAAACTCAATCAAATTTTGGTTGAAAAGTATGAACTATACCTATGTGGCCAACTACATGTAAACATCAAACAAAGAGAAACATTTTATGTTGTGTTGTATTGGTAGGTGATCGATATGCTTTCAAGGTATTGGTGGTGTGGTGGGTTGGCTACGGTATACCCTATATATAAGCACCAATAGTACATTAGAAGTAGAATCGAAAGCTTGACTAATGTTAGGATTAATAGATTCGAGTGTTATCATCAAGGAAGCTTATCTTAGTCACAACAATATGGTTGAAAAATGTGAACTATACCTATATGGTAAACTATGTGTAAACAACAAACAAAGTGAAACATTTTATGTTGAGTAGTATTGGTAGGTGATTGGTATGCTTTCAAAGTATTGGTGGTGTGGTATGTTGGCTGTGGTATACCCTATATATAAGCACCAACAGTATATTGGGAGTAGAACCGAAAGCTTGATCAATGTTAGGATTGTAGATTTTAGTGTTGTCATCAAGAGAACTTGTCACACCCCCACCTCTCGTCACCTGTTGATGATGTCACTGAAACGGTTGCGTAAGCATAGTGGTGATGTCTCAGAGATGAGGGGTGACTTACTTGATCCGATATCACAAGCACACATATTAACTTAGGATAATTACATTACATGGTTCGTTATTACAATTCTCATTACAAAATTAACTTATTCATTTACAAGTTTGTGAAGTGCAGTCTCACCGGAATCATTGTCTACCTACAAAAGTTTTAAGTTTAAAACGTCAGCACAAAGCTGGTGAGTTCGTAAAGTTTAGTAATTAAACAATATGATATGCAAAATTTCAAGATATACAGTTAAGATAACCATGGGACCCGTATCTAGTTCCTTTCGGACAGTTTTACATTTTACGAAGATACTACCCGTCGGTAAATATCTTAATGCCTCATTGTCTTAATGTCTATCACTAACATTAAGAAAGTGTTTCGGAAAAAGGTAACAAACATTCACACCAGGGAAGATGCAATCCTCCCAGCAAATGGGTTGTGAGCCAATAGTACTATCAATGCTTCCTGTTCGGCCCCACATGGGTTCACTAGATACAGTTCAAGAGATGAGGACTTTTGATATTGTGATAAAGATACTAACGGCAAAATCCCATGAAATCACACAAAAGTCACATGAAATCACACAGATAACAGTGATACATATCATATGTTCAGAAATCGATTTACAGAAATTCCCCGATATTTGTAAAACACTAAAATGAAAAGGGGTTGTACGAAACTCACCTGATAATTTAGTAGTAGCAGAATCTCACAAGACTGATAGTAATAAAGTGATTCTGCATTTATTTATGTTTAATAAGTTATTTATGTTCTAACTTACTGATTAGATCTTTCTGAACGTACAATATCAAAGACATTACCTTAAAAGTCATCAAACCGGTATTAGGTTTTTAATTAATTATTTTAATGTCATATCATACAATGCATGATAATGTAGGAACCTATACTGATTCAGGTTCCTAATACTAGATTGATGACACACTTGATTAACCAGAATTGTCTCGGATTAACCAAATAGTTAATGTTGTTGATTATAATGCTAAAACAGTTCCTAGACAAATTAATGGCTTAGGAATGATCAATCCTTATTATTGATTACCCAAATATCATGAAATATCACAATGTAGAATTAGAATAGGTTTAACAACCATGTTTAACATACTAATCTGACTGTTATCATAAACATCAGATTATCGTTCCAATGAGTATGTTAATGATTGTGATTAGTTTGAAACCCTTGGATTTCGCGTTGCATGTCAAAGATTAATCAAACTAATCACCTACATTGTCATAATCAAATGGTTTAAACCATTATAACCATTGTTATGATTCCATGCAAACCGGCATTACAACGAATCAAAACAAGGATTTACCCGTTAAAACATCGTGTTCTTCGTTTATAATCAATCCTAGTCATCATCTAGGCAATAATCAACAACCCTAGCTATACCATTACGTTCAAAAACAAGATCTAATCAACCATTATCAAACTAGAAGGTTAACACGAATCATTACCTAATCCGACGGATTTCTGCGGTTAAAACAACGATCGGGACTTGAAAACACGATTCTTGGTGCGATCCACGCGATCAAAAGGCTTTGAAATGGTGTTTTGATGGTTTAAGGGGCTGGTTCTTAATCTGGAAGCAAGAATAAGTCGAGATAGAAGAAAAGAAATAACTTTCTGGACGAAATCTGATCTTAAAAGTCGTCCACCGCCTCTGGAGCCGCCAGTACCGCCCCAAATGGAACCTTGGTCTGGGGCGTACCGCGCGGGAGGATCAACTCTGGATATTTTGTGTTCTCCGCGCGTACCGCCTGGGACGAGTGTTTCACGCTAGGCGTACCGCCTAGAGTGATTTTTCTCAAACTTTTGGATTTTTCTTCGTTTTGCGATTACGGGCAATCCGTAACTCCGTTTCGCGCACGGTTTTCACCCATGTTCATCATTTCTCGCATACTATCAACCTGTAATAATTACAATCATCAAATCAACGTGGATTTCTAGAACAATCACATGTGGTCATGTCATTGGTGACGTAATTCTCAACTGTAATTGTCACAGAACTAATCTTAGTTAAAGCTATAAGTCGAATCAGTTGACTCTTGCATACTAAGACTTGGTGTATATCAAAGGACTTAGTAGTTCTTATATCTAGAAAATTAAACTATCGTTAACCTGAAACCATTGAAATGAAAACTCAAAAGATAAATACATTATCTATCTACCTTCAGATGGAAATTTTCAAATTCCAAATCCCACATCAAACATCAACATACGAGTCTAAATGGTGTAAAGTGTGTGGCCTTTATCCATCACAAAAGTCTTCAAATCATCCTTAAACAAAAAAAAGAATTCAACATGGGGCAACGACGTGGGTCGAACTACTTAATAAATTCGATTGCGAAGATCGAATGTTGTAGCTTATGCACTCAGTCTTAAGATCCATACCCAATTTCATAGTATTCGAATTTAAACTAATCTTTATCATAACATATTTGTGGTTCAACAAATTCCTTTGATCTAAGACGATTTGCATGTCTTGTGGTGTTGAACTTTAAATTAGAAACCAGGTTTGATGATTCGTTTTATCTTTTGAAATGGTAATGATCTCCGATTCACAATCCTGAATGAATCATGATATTCTATTCACCCTTGTACATACAACATATCTGCGAGTCTTCTATTGGTGTTCATTTAGCATCGTATCCGATCATGATGCTCGTTTCACATCTTACTTTCGAGAATCTCTTCACGAGTCGCTTGATTCGATCTCATCACGACTTACTATCCCCAAACCCAGGGTCAAACCAAACATAGATATCCAAGCCCTTGAAATTTTAAGCAACGTTTACCGACCTTTCACATGTTGAACTTGAAAGCGCTTAATTTCTCTATAAATCTCCTTAATTTCGGGACGAAATTTCTTAAAGTATGGGAGACTGTAACATTCCTGTAATTTATAATAAACAATTATATTTATTAAATAATTTATGACGCCATTTAAAATTTTATTTATGAGTTATTATATAATTATACAAATATATATATATATATATATATATATATATATATATATATATATATATATGAGCAAACAAATTTAAGCATCTCTAATATACGTATATGTGTATGCATATGATTAACTATGTTTGTAATAATTTATAATTACACAAGTTAAAGATATAAAAACCAAAAACATATCTTAAAGTTATTTATAAAAAAAATTATAAGCTTTAGAGCATATTTGTAAATTGAGAACTAGAACAAATAAGTAAATTTTAATCTCAAAACATTTTGAAATAAATAAAACATTTATAAATTTAAGTACTTTGATCATAATTAGTTTCATTACAAATAACTTTGTTTTAATTAAATATAATTTAAAACATCATAAATTATAATTAGTTGTATTAATTTTAGGGAATTTTAGTAAATTATACAAATTTTATAACAATTAAAAACATTGTTTTATAAAGTTAAAGGGGCTAATCCTGTTAACTTTAAAACTAAAAATAGAGACAAAAACTACAGGGGGCGAAAATGCCAATACACCAAACTTCTTTCTCTTACACCCAACAAGCCAATTGGATCCACCCATGGGTTCCATTCGACCCGTTTTGATCTCCAACTTAATTCCGCGTGTAGATAGCTCGATTAGGAACAAATTAGGCAAGTTGAAACCACGTAAATGGATTGCAATCAACAATTAACACGATTTAATATTGATTACGCGTTTAATCACTTCCAAAATTAAGCACAACAACCGGAATTAGAACCTAGTGTGAAATGGGTATAAAAACCAAATCAAATGGAACGAGAAACTCATGGAGACCAAATGAAATGTTCTGGACACAAACATTATACATACACACACACACACATTCTAAGACGCGATTAGAAGCCTAAAAGCTCTCGGCAATCGTTTCTCTTTTCTACCAATCGAAATCATGCCATCCGCAAACAAAGGTCAGTAATCCTCATACCATTCTACTCGTTTTTGAGTATGGAATAAAAGCCAAATGGTTGTTTACACAATCAGATCCAAATGAGCTCGAATTCGTAGAACAAAGGGATCTAGGGTTTACGGTTCTTGAACTAGAATGGGGGAATGGTCTTGGGTTGTAATAAAACTAATTCAGATGAACATTAATCGTGACTGAGACCTAGAACAACCGGTAATGGGGGATAATTATAAGTGAAGTGTATTCAAGTACTCCTGACATCTAGGTTTGCCTGATGTCTAAGTTCACCTGACACTAGGTTCACCTATTTTCTTAGTTCACCTGACAACTAAGGCCCCCTAATGTCTAAGTTTACTATGTGTTCACATCATCATCAAGTGTTCATACCATCACTAAGTGGACATATGTTCATATTGTCACTAAGTGTTCATATCAGCACAAAGTGTTCGTCTCGTCACTAAGTGCTCATATCATCGCTAAGTGTTTGTATTATCACAAAGTGTCCATATCATTCCTCAAGTCTATCCAATAAGGGTATTCATATGTGAGTATATATGTCCATCAAATGTGATCATCTAATCAATTTCAACCAACATTCCATCAATCAACAACTTTCCACCAATTTCCTAATTTCCCGACACTAACTGACCCCCAATATACTACAAATGATATATGTATAGGGCATACGTAGGATTTGGTCGCAACCTATTGAGCCGCCGGCCCACCACCTTTGTAGTATACTACGAATGTGTCCTTGTTTGGCGATCAAAGATCAAACAAGCAATCCTAGACAAATAATTTCCTAAACAAATATTTTCTTAATCCGATATTTCCCTTATTCCTCAATACTGACTGTTATCATAAACATCAGATTATCGTTCCAATGAGTATGTTAATGATTGTGATTAGTTTGAAACCCTTGGATTTCGCGTTGCATGTCAAAGATTAATCAAACTAATCACCTACATTGTCATAATCAAATGGTTTAAACCATTATAACCATTGTTATGATTCCATGCAAACCGGCATTACAACGAATCAAAACAAGGATTTACCTGTTAAAACATCGTGTTCTTCCTTTATAATCAATCCTAGTCATCATCTAGGCAATAATCAACAACCCTAGCTATACCATTACGTTCAAAAACAAGATCTAATCAACCATTATCAAACTAGAAGGTTAACACGAATCATTACCTAATCCGACGGATTTCTGCGGTTAAAACAACGATCGGGACTTGAAAACACGATTCTTGGTGCGATCCACGCGATCAAAAGGCTTTGAAATGGTGTTTTGATGGTTTAAGGGGCTGGTTCTTAATCTGGAAGCAAGAAGAAGTCGAGATAGAAGAAAAGAAATAACTTTCTGGACGAAATCTGATCTTAAAAGTCGTCCACCGCCTCTGGAGCCGCCAGTACCGCCCCAAATGGAACCTTGGTCTGGGGCGTACCGCGCGGGAGGATCAACTCCGGATATTTTGTGTTCTCCGCGCGTACCGCCTGGGACGAGTGTTTCACGCTAGGCGTACCGCCTAGAGTGATTTTTCTCAAACTTTTGGATTTTTCTTCGTTTTGCGATTACGGGCAATCCGTAACTCTGTTTCGCGCACGGTTTTCACCCACGTTCATCATTTCTCGCATACTATCAACCTGTAATAATTACAATCATCAAATCAACGTGGATTTCTAGAACAATCACATGTGGTCATGTCATTGGTGACGTAATTCTCAACTGTAATTGTCACAGAACTAATCTTAGTTAAAGCTATAAGTCGAATCAGTTGACTCTTGCATACTAAGACTTGGTGTATATCAAAGGACTTAGTAGTTCTTATATCTAGACAATTAAACTATCATTAACCTGAAACCATTGAAATGAAAACTCAAAAGATAAATACATTATCTATCTACCTTCAGATGGAAATTTTCAAATTCCAAATCCCACATCAAACATCAACATACGAGTTTAACATTTCAAATGATTTGATCTCAAATCATATATATATATATATATATATATATCAGGAGTCCAGTTAACATGCAATAAAGAGATAAGCATGAAATCCTGAATATATTAACTAGTGTGTGAAATAATTCATACTAGGGTATCCTACAGTTATAGACTAGGTCCACCATTTCTAGTAACCTAATTCCCTATAACCCAGGCTCTGACACCAACCTGTAACACCCGACTGATGGCGGAAACGTCGGTATGCCACGAGGGATGTATAGATTGTTCATAAGCTCGTGGGCATCTAAATATATCATCACATATCAATTAATTCAATTAAAGTAATTACACAAAAATCATGTTCGTCATGATTCAAATACAACAATTTACACAAAAGAATATAGCTAAATTAACTAAACACTAGTCTTTAGTAATCTAGTTAATTTAGCTAAGTCCGAGACCCTAAGTGATGATGTCCAAAAGATGTGAAGTTATCCTTCTCTACCTACTTCTCTTCATTCCCTGAAACATGTAGAAAATTAAGTGTCAACTACGAAGTAGTTGGTGAGTAATCATAAGTTTTCCATTTTTCAAAAGTGTTTATAAAAGTTTATAAGAGTTTATAGTTTTAAGAAAAATCACATGTGAACCTGCGAGATAATCCACTCTGTAATCACACAAACAACACAACAATCAAATAATCCAAGTAATCATAAATAATCATCCAAATATAGTCAATCAAACTCAACCAACACATCAAATCAATAATCATCATTCATCATAATTATCTCAAGTAAATGTACCGTGGAGGACCTTAGTCAACTCAAACAACAGTAGGTTGAATTATCGTGGAGGACCGAAGTCAACTCGACCAATGATATTCCTAATATGTATAAGTGTCAATACAGTGCACTGCGGAGGACCGTAGTCAACTCAACCAACAGTGGAATCACCGTGGAGGACCGAAGTCAACTCAACCAACAATGACTCACGGGGTTGTGATAATCCACATCAATCGATAATCAATATTAATTCAATAATATGAATATCATATTGATAATCCAGTTTTTACCCATGTGTTATCATATAATATTCGTTTTGGTATACATGTTCCACCCCCGAGTTTAAAAGCAAAATGATTTAAAAAGGGGGTTATGAGAACTCACCTGAATGTCTACGATTCAGAATTTTGTAGAACGCGCGCTCACGTAAGAGGAATCAATGATGACTCAACAACCTGTATTTATCGTGTGTTTCGTATTCATGAGTATATGTGTTTTATCTTTATTATGTATAATATGTGTTTATCTTTAATCATTAAGTGTGCCACTAACTTAGGTTAACTGGCTAAGTTAAAATGAAACACTCATGATTATATAAATTATCATCATTAAAATATAAAATTTTAGAACTTATTAATTTTAAAAGAAAGACGATGATCTTTAAATTTAAGCTCAAAGTTTACTAAAATACACACGTACATATGTATGTTGAAAGGTGGTAACCTTGCATATACTATACATGTATGGTTTATAAAAATTAAACATCATGACTCAAGTTGTTAATATTTAATTAAGTTTAAGAAATTATACTTAAACAATTCAATTTAGGTTGACTTGCATATATATATATATATATATATATATATATATATATATATATATATATATATATAGGGAAGTGTTCAAATAATAACCCACTCTTAAAGCAATAACCCATATAACTTTGCCAAGATGAAGCCAAATCTTGGATTTTTTTTGAACATCATTGTAACACATTTAGAACACTATGTTCTTTTATGAGTTTGTGAAAATTCATCACCGTTTAAGAGATATCATCGTTGTAAGTTTTTGATTTACAACACTGTAATTGTTTTAGGCCCAAAACTTACAACGATGTAAACTCCAGTGATGAATTTTTGCAAACTCATAAAAGAACATAATGTTCTAAATGTGTTACAATGATGTTCAAAAAAAATCCAAGATTTGGCTTCATCTTGGCAAAGTTATATGGGTTATTGCTTTAAGAGTGAGTTATTATTTGAGCACAATCCTATATATATAAGTGTAGAAAAGGCGGTGACCTTATTCATCACATATATACACCTAAGTTCATGCGTGCATGTGTTCTTCCTATTATTTAAAACATCATTTGAGTTAATCACCATAACTTAGGTTTTGAAAACTTAATTAATATCGAATAAACAATAATGATGTTATTCTCATAAAAGTCTCAATTATGCAAACTTATAATTGTATGTATATATATTCATTTTATAAAATATGGTAACTTAAATCACATGCTTGCATGCATGAATACATGCAAAGGTATCCTTTAAGTTAGTTGTTTTTATGTGGGTGTATCTATTTATCGATATTATTATGTTCGATCCTTAGTATCGAGACTTAGTAACGAGGCTTAGTATCGACAAGGTTTAAACCCATAATATCGATGAAGATCAGAATCGGCACCCTTAAGTTCGGCGATGATGGCCATCGACATTAATAAAGTCGATGAACTCTAATATCGATACTATGGTTATGAGATTGGATTGAACTTGCCAACCACATGATGGAACTCCTCAACCTTCTCAATATCAACAATCCCACGTCGATATTAAGAAGTTTGGCAGAGAAGTTTGTCGAGATTAGAGGTTCGATGAGCTACCATCGGCCCTATCAAATTCGGTGGGCCAAAACAAGAACACAGGAGGCAACCCGGCAAGGGGCAGGGCATTTGTCATCGGGTCAGGAGAAGCAAAAGATGACCCCAATTTCGTTACCGGTACGTTTCTTTTAAATAATGCCTATGCTAGTATATTATTTGATACCGGTGCCGATAGGAGCTTTATCTCTGGTGATTTTAGTAAACTGCTTAATATGACACCAACACCACTAGACCATAAGTACACTGTAGAGTTAGCGGACGGTAAACTGATTGAGACGCAACACGTCATCAAAGGGTGTGTCCTGACGTTAGCGGACCACCAACTGGTGATTGACCTGATGCCGGTAACTCTCGGGCGCTTCGACGTGGTGATTGGAATGGATTGGCTATCTGCAAACCACGCTGAGATCGTGTGCAACGAGAAGATTGTACGAATTACGTTGCCAAGTGGAGAGCAAATCTCAATCCAAGGGGAACGGTGCGGAATACCGTTAAACATCATGTCCTGCATGAAGGCAAGCAAATATCGGAAGAAGGGGTACACGGCTATCCTGGCACTTATTACCGAACAACCAAAGAAGGAGCGAAAGATAGAGGACATTGCTGTCGTTCACGATTTCCCAGAAGTCTTTCCTGATGATTTACCGGGACTACCACCACCGCGACAAGTGGAGTTCCAGATAGATCTAACCCCAGGAGCAGCACCAATAGCCAAAGCACCATACCGATTGGCTCCTACTGAAATGCAAGAACTGTCTAATCAACCACAAGAGTTATTAGATAAAGGATTTATAAGGCCGAGCTTCTCACCTTGGGGAGCACCGGTCCTGTTTGTGAAGAAAAAGGACGGATCATTCCGTATGTGCATCGACTACCGGGAGCTGAACAAGGTAACGATCAAAAATCGATACCCTCTACCTCGAATAGACGACTTGTTTGACCAATTCCAAGGGTCAAGCTACTATTCGAAGATCGATTTAAGATCCGGTTACCATCAACTTAGAATACAGGATGGAGTTATACCGAAGACAGCCTTCAGGACACGGTACGGACATTACGAATTTCTGGTCATGCCCTTCGGACTGACCAACGCACCGGCAGTATTCATGGATCTGATGAATTGGGTGTGTAAGCCGTACCTTGACAAGTTCGTAATCGTATTCATAGATGATATCTTGATTTACTCCAAGACTCAAGAAGAACATGCCGACCACCTAAGACGTGTCTTGGAACTACTAAAGAAGGAACAATTATACGCGAAGTTTTCCAAATGTGATTTTTGGATTCGCGAAGTTCAGTTCCTTGGGCACGTAGTAAACGAGAAAGGGATACACGTAGACCCAGCCAAGATTGAGGCAATCAAGAACTGAACAGCACCCAAGACTCCCACTGAGGTGCGACAGTTCCTGGGATTGGTCGGATATTACAGGCGATTTATCGAAGGATTCTCGAAGATCGCACAATCATTGACTTCCCTTACACATAAAGACAAGAAGTTCGAATGGGGAGAAAAACAAGAAGCTGCATTCGATTTATTGAAGCAGAAGTTGTGCACCGCACCAATCCTATCACTACCGGACGGGTGCGAAGACTTTGTATTCTACTGCGACGCATCGAAGCAAGGACTCGGTTGTGTGCTGATGCAACGCGAGAAAGTCATAGCTTATGCGACACAACAATTAAAAGTGCACGAGAAGAACTACACAACCCACGACTTGGAGTTGGGAGCAGTAGTGTTCGCATTAAAGATCTGGCGACACTATCTGTACGGCACCAAGTGCACCATATTCACCGATCATAAGAGCCTACAACACATTTTCGACCAGAAAGAGCTAAACATGAGACAACGCAGATGGGCCGAGCTGATAGGTGATTATGATTGTGCACCAAGTGATTATGATTGTGCAATCAGATTCGAGTCGCACAACAAGAAGCTTTGAAAAAGGAAAATCTGACTCTTGAAGCTATGCGGGGTATGGATAAACAAATGAAACTGAAAGACGACGGAGCTTATTATCTGATGGATCGGATTTGGATTCCACACTACGGGGGATTGAGAGAAGTAGTGATGGATGAAGCTCACAAGAGCCGATACTCAGTACATCCAGGCTCTAACAAGATGTACCACAATTTGAAGACCACTTACTGGTGGCCTAACATGAAGTCAGAAATCGCGACCTATGTGTGTAAGTGTTTGACTTGCTCCAAGGTCAAAGTCAAATATCAGAAACCATCAGGTCTACTTCAACAACCAGAAATTCCAATATGGAAATGGGAACAGATTTCCATGGATTTTATCACCAAACTACCAAAGACGGCAAGTGGTTGCGATACCATCTGGGTTATCGTAGACCGACTCACTAAATCGGTACACTTCCTGCCGATTAAAGAAACTGATAAACTGGAGAAGTTAACCCGAGTTTACTTATAGGAAATCGTTTCCAGACATGGAGTCCCAATCTCAATAATATCTGACCGAGACAGCCGTTTCATGGCACATTTTTGGAAGTCCTTACACAAGACACTCGGGACGAGGTTGGATATGAGCACTGCTTATCACCCACAAACGGATGGTCAGAGCGAACGAACCATCCAGACTTTGGAGGACATGCTTCGGGCATGCGTAATCGACTTCGGAAACAGCTGGGAGACCCACCTACCCCTGGTAGAGTTCTCATATAATAACAACTATCACACCAGCATTGGAGCTGCACCGTTTGAGGCACTTTACGGACGTAAGTGCAGATCACCACTCTGTTGGGCAGAAGTTGGCGAAAGCCAACTGACCGGACCCGAGCTTGTGCACGAAACAACAGAAAAGATCGTGCAGATACGTAACAAAATGGCAGCAGCTCGGGATCGACAGAAAAGCTATGCCGACAAAAGACGTAAGCCTTCGGAATTCCAAGTCGGAGATCGAGTACTTCTTAAAGTCTCGCCTTGGAAGGGAGTGATTCGATTTGGGAAACGGGGAAAGTTAAACCCTCGTTACGTTGGACCATTCGAGATCACTAAACGGATAGGCCCCGTGGCCTACGAACTACAGCTACCGCAGGAATTGAGTAGTGTACACAATGTGTTTCACGTACCAAACCTCAAGAAGTGCTTATCAGATGAAACGCTCGCAATTCCTTTAGAGGAAATCCAGATTGATGAACAACTTCACTTCGTTGAGGAACCGGTGGAAATTATGGACCGAGAAATCAAGAAGTTGAAACTTAGTCGCATACCAATAGTTAAGGTACGATGGAACTCACGACGCGGACCGGAATACACCTGGGAACGAGAGGACCAGATGAAAAAGAAATACCCTCACTTATTCTCCAACCAGGCTAACACGAGCAACACGAACTGAACTTCGGGACGAAATTCCTATTAACTGAGGGATGATGTGACACCTCGCAATTTCCAGGTCAGCATTACTTGAATTTTAGTAATAATGTGTATTATTAATGCATACGTGGCACTAGAATTATGAATGTTTAGTGTGACACGTGGCACAACAGTTCGAACACACCGATAATTCGAGGAATTATCGCACAACACTCGCACGTGTCTTGAATGACGAACGTTGGTGAACGGATCAAACCACAGTACACTTTCACTGCACATTAGGTTCCGGGGAACCCAAGTTAAGTAGAATAACGCTCATGTGTCGAGAAACGATGATAGTAATCGATAGAAACGTGAAAATCGATTCAAAACAATGAAATTGGGCTTATTGGGCTCAGCCGAGACCCATCGCGGTACGCGATGGGCACCCAATTGGGCCTTCGCGGTACGCGACACATAGGCGGGAGAATTTGAATTCACCGAAAAGAGTCGCGGTACGCGACGACCGATCATCTTCCACCACCGCGGTACGCGGCGTGTTTCGGGAACCGATTGATTATTTTAATCATCGCGGTACGCGATGATGCTTTTTGACAGGTGTCGCGGTACGCGACAACCCCTACACGCAAAAGTCTTTTATAAATCCAATGTTAATCATTTCTGTCGAACTCTACTCCATTCTCCCGACTAAAACTCGTCTTCCTCGACCATTATCAACCTGTAAACGCCATAGGAGCCATCTGAGATCATTGTGAAGCCATTTTGAAGACATTCTTGAGGAGCATTGAAGGTTTGAAACTCAAGAACACCATACCTCCTCCTTGCTCGCGATTGAAGCCATCCCAACCCCTTCTGAAGCTGTTCTAGACCTGCTCAAGTCGTATCTCGAAGCTCCAGAACTTTGTGAGGTAGTATTGTGTTCAATCTTGCTTAAAATCGCTTATGCACACACATGCAAGGGGACATACCCACATGCATCACCATCACCACCTTTATCACGAAATTTTGGACTTGTGAACATGTTATTTGATGTTGATACTACTGATTTGATGATTTGAGGATGATCCTTGGTGATTTTGAATGTCTATGATAGTGATTTGTTGATTTTTCTATGAAATGAGTACTTTTATCAACATGCATGCACGATCCATGATGTTTCACATGATTCTTGATATTGAAATGTGATTATTAATGATATTGGGTATGATTTAAGAGATTGGAAGTGTTGATTATAGTCAAAAGTGTTGATTTAGGGCTTATTGCTAATTTTAGAAACTTTATTCTTGCAAGTATGTGAATAATGGTGATTATGGTCACATGCATGTGTTTGAATCCATAGTTTATCCTTAGAATGAAGTTTAGGAAACTAACATGATGATTCTTGGAACATCTGGATTGTTAGAATTGCTAAAAGGATGATATTTAGGAATGTTGCTAAATATAATAACTTTTTGATATGAAGTTGCTAGTAATGATGAACTTGTTAAATGTTATATGTTTAACATGCCTAGTTACATTAGTTATGATGAAAATTGGTGATTTTATGATTTAATTGAATGATATGTGTGCATTTGTCAAGAGTGACTATAAATAGTAACTTTAATGTTACTAAGTATGTGTTTTTGATGAAATGACCACATTTGTATGTTTAGGTCCATAAGTTATGCTTAAAAATGATGTTTATAAGTTAATATGATGATTATTGGTGCATTGGGATTATTGGAATCATTAAAACTTGATTAACCATGCTTATTTTGTAACTTTCCTAATATAGAAACTTTTATGCGCAAACCATGCTAAACCGACTAAGTATAACTATGTGCTTTGTGATAACATGCTCACTTAGGATAAATATGCATGTTAGAATAATCGGATTTTGATTTATTGTTGACTTGCCAAATTTGGAAACTTTCCTGAAATAGAAACTTACTATAAATAGTAAGTTTCCTCACGAAAGTGACTTTGGTATCTGTACGCATCACACGACACTAAACCGCACATTACACGGACATTTGATCCAGAACCGTCACCAACAGGTCATTAGGTCAAACACGGTCAACTCAACCCACATAACAACTTGGAGTTGTTAAACACTAACACGGTCCTGTGAGACCCACGTGTATGTAAACACAAACTCATAACACCTATGTGATATAGGTAACTACTAGCCGGTGAGCTACTCCGTTCTTGTACGAACGCACATCACTCTACTAAACTCAGGTGAGTTTACAGCCCCACTTTTACTCTTATACTGTTTTACTTAACTTTGGGGTGAGAATACTATGCAACTGTCTTAGATATAGTACTGGTATGTTGTGAAAACCATTTTCGAGTGTAACTATTATCGCTTAAAGTCCTCACTTATCCTTACCGTTAGTTGTAACACAAACGAGTCGTAATTACGTAGTACTACTGGGTTTGACTAACCCCACTCGGCACCAATGTTGACTGGAGGTCATAACGAGTGTAATTTCGATGTGAATGCGGTTTCAGCGATGACCCTCGGAGGCAAACGGAAACAGTCTAGTTTCGGTAAGATGAACTGACACACTCCATGGATCGTAGATCCACAACTAAACTTAACATGCCCTGTATATATCTGTTTACTTTTCAGTCTGTCTAAACCTGTGAACTCACCAACTTTTTAGTTGACACTTTTCGCATGTATTCTCAGGTAACTAAATGAAGCACACGCTAGGACGCGCACAAGGAAGCACTAAGAAGTCTGACTCGCATTTAGACTCGTGTCTTAGGCTTTGTGTGCATTGGATTTGTTTTAAAACAACTTAACTATGTAGTGTCTGTTATCAACTTACATTTCCGTTGTAACACATTACTTTTCCGCTGCTTTTGTTAACTTATAATTCCGCTGCGTATTATTGAAATTTGCATTATTTTACAAATCTGTGTGATTGTGTAACTCATATAGAGTCGTTCTATATGACCATGAGCTGTGATCTTGGCCACGTCACACCCACGTGGATTGACACCACGAGTGGGAATTTGGGGGTGTGACATAAACTGTAGTGTGAACTTAGCTTGAGCTTGCATTGATCTCAACTTAACTATATAGTAACAATGATAGATCTATTGGACCGACCATCCCACTGCTGGTTGAGTTGACTTCGGTCCTCTGTAGTGATTGTGTACTACTTAACATTATTTGATTTGCGTATGGTTTAATTACATGTTTTAGTTCATATTGGCTTATTATCACATGTGACAACGTATATTTTATCAAACTATTTTTGTGTGTGTGCTTAAACCTGTGAAGCTCACCAACTATTCGTAGTTGACACTTGATTTTAAACATGTTTTAGGTGGAAATACAAATTAGCATTATCATTGAGCTTGGATTTAGTTTTATGAACAATCTACACTTCGTGGCGCCCCGATGTTTCCACCATTGATCGGGGTGTTACACTTAGCATACATGATACGTGTTAAATTATACATCTTATTTGACATCATTTCCCTCGATTTTAACGTTAAAAACAAGCAAATTCATTCGCAAATAGTCCTAATTATTGTTTTTGTGAATTTGCAGGAAAACAACCTTGCTCGCAAAAAAATCAAGCGTTATATGGAATTTCAACAATTTCTGAGCAAATCCTGAGATGCGCACTACCGTGCCAAATATTGCACTGGCACCTGCACGATCGTGTTTGACACTTGCATGACCGTGCAACTAGGTAGTGCCGGCCCATGCATGGTAGTGCTGACACATGCACGACAATGCATGAGCCTTACACGACCGTGCAGCTAGCCAGTGCTGGGCCAAAGCAAGGAAGTGTCGGGCCAGGGGGAGATAGTGCCGGCCACTTTGACACATGCACGACCGTGCCTGACACCTCGAGTCGATTTTCAAGACTTAGCCGAAAATGGCAACTTCGATAACGGCCCCATACAAAAGCGGAGCATGTGATAATGGCAGTTGAGAATTATGTCATTGATGACGGGATCACATTTGGTCGTTCTAGAAATCCGCCTGGATTTAATGATTGAAATTATTACAGATCGATAGTATGCGAGAAATGATGAACGTGGGCGAAAACCGTGTGCAAAACGGAGTCCTGGATTGCCCGGAATCGAAAAACGAAGAAAAATTTCTAAGTATTGAACTCCTGGACTCGTCGCGGTACGAGAAGGCTAGGTTGAGGGTCCTCCGCGGTACGTGATGCTTGAAAAATATCTGAGATTCCCGGATTTCTTCGCGGTACGCGAAGCCCTTATTGGCTTCTCGTCGCGGTTCGCGACGGGTGAGGTGGTGGAGAAAGTTGATTTTCTTTATCAGATTTCATGTAGATTGAAATTTTTTTAACTCTCTCTCAAACTCTCTTGCACCAGACGAACAAAAATCAAGTTCCTACACCCAAAACTCAATTCTAAGCCCATCAGAAGCCGTAGATCGTACCATGGATCATATCTACAAGCCCTGATCGTTGTTTTACCCGCAGAAATCCGTCTATTTTGGTAATGATTCGTTTTAACCTTATAGTTTGATTTTGATTGATTAGATCTTGATTTTGAACGTAATGACATAGTTAGGATTGTTGATTATTGCCTAGATGATGGCTAGGATTGATTATAAACAAAGAACACGATGTTTTGACGGTTAAATCCTTGTTTTGATCCGTTGTAATGCCTGGTTTGCATGAAATCATATCCATGATTATAATGGTTTAAACCATTTGATTATGACAGTGTAGGTGATTAGTTTGATTAATCTTTGAAATGCAAGGTTAAATCCAAGTGTTTCAAACTAATCACGATCATTAACATACTCATTGGAACGATTATCTGATGTTTATGATAACAGTCAGATTAGTATGTTAAACATGATTGTTAAACCTATTCTAATGCTACATTGTGATATTTCATGATATTTGGGTAATCAATAATAAGGATTGATCATTCCTAAGCCATTAAATCATCTAGAAACTGTTTTAGCATTATAATCAACAACATTAACTATTTGGTTAATCCTATATTATATTGATTAATCAAGAGTGTCATCAACCTTGTATTAGGAATCTAATTCAATGTAGGTTCCTACATTATCATACATTGTATGATACAACATCAAAATTAATCAATTATATAACTAATCTCAGTTTGATGACTTCCAAAGCAAAGTCTGTGACATTGAACGTTCAGAAACATCTAATCAGTAAATTAAAACCAAAATAACTCATTAAATATAAATAAATGCAGAATCACCTCCCTATTATCAGTTTTGAGATATTCTGCTACCTCTATATTATCAGGTGAGTTTCGTACAACCCCTTTTCTTTTTACTCTTTTATAAACATCGGGGTAGCGCTGTAAAACTTTTTAGAACTATATGATATGTATCACAGTTATCTGCGTGATTTCATGTGATTGTTGAGAACTTGTGGATTTCATGGGATTTTGCCTGTAGAACAGAACTTTATCACAGAACTTAAGTCCTCATGTACGAACTGTATCTAGTGAACCCATGTGGGGCCGAACAAAAACATTGATAGTACTATTGGCTGACAACCCATTTGCTGGGAGCTTGCAACTCCCCTTGGTGTAAATGTTTGTTATCTGTTTCCAGAACTTCTTAATGTGTTATGATAGACATTAAGACAATGAGGCACCAAGATATTTACCGACGGGTAGTATCTTTATAGAACAAGAACAGAACACTCCGAAAGGAACTAGATACGGGTCCCATGGTTATCTTGAACAGAACATTTTGAGAACTTATAATTCCATATCATATCATATTGTGGAACTTGAACTGTATGATCTCACCAGCTTTGTGCTGACGTTTCAAATTTAAATCTTTTTGCAGGAAGACAGTGACCACCCGGTGAGGCAGCACTTTAAGCATTTGTAATTAAATAAATGTAATAAACTTAGATTATATAACGAAATGTTGGTTGTGATTTCGACATCCTTGTAATGTATTTCTTTTAAGTTAATCTGTGTGCTTGTGATATCGGATCAAGTAAGTCACCCCTCATCTCTGAGACATCACCACTATGCTTCCGCAACCGTTTCAGTGACATCATAATGAGGTGACGAGAGGTGGGGGTGTGACAGAGCACTGTAGCACCTTGCACGACCATGCGCCTATGGGGCACGACCGTACCAAATCCCAGGCTTTCTATAAATTGAGCTTTTCTCTTCATTTGAAAGGGTTGGACTTTCTGGAGCAAAAACACCCACTGATCAGCATTGTCCAAGCTTTCCAAGAGAGATTTTGAAGGTCTTGAAGATCCAAGAAGCATCCAACCACATTTTGTTTCCAATCCTTGCTTGCTAGTGGTTTGACATTGTTATTCTACCATGTTTCTTGTTAACTTCGCACTCTTTATTTTTGTTCTTGTAAGCCTTATGGGCTAATCACTTCATTGTCTAGATTATGATGAAACTTATGTTCATGTGATGTTGATTTTATGAATTGGTTAAATTGGTTTATGTCAAGATTCAAGATGAAGTTATGATTGTATTCCAATGATGTTGTATATTTGTGTAGGTTGATTAGTGTTCAAGAATGATGAATGTTTAGTCATATTATGTTGGAAAACCATGATCAAACATTTGTTTATAATCTTACAACTTGCTTTTAAGATTATGCCATGAGATTAGGAATGATAATTAGTTTCTTGAATGTTATGAAACTTGCATAAGTATACTTTCTTTCACTAAAGTTTGGAAAAATCATGGTGATATTATGATTTGTTGAATATGATTAACATGTAAGTTAGGAAATTATGGCCAAATGACCTCATTTGCATGATTGTGTTCATAGATTGTAAGTTAGAAGAAATTGTGATTTTGTTGAATTTATGCAACTTAGGGTGATTAGTGTATATAAGTCATATTAGTTTTCCTTAAGTTGTAGAATTAAGATTCTTGACGGATGATTAATTCTTGGAGAAATCTTGACATAGACCTTGACATTAGGCTTCATAGAATAATCCTAGGTGATTAGAATGTGTTTATCATTTTAATTTTCCAAAAGATTATAGGATTAGATATCTTTGACCGGAATCTAGTCAACATTTGATTTACCAATTCATATTAATCTCATCACTAGACTAAGTGAATTCATAATCTAGGCAATTTTCTTAGACTTTAGATTATTTTAAAAATCTCCTTATTTAGTTATTATTTTAAAATTCACAAACCCGACTTCTTCATGTTTTTGCTAAAGTCCACGGATTGATATCCGGTTTTTACCATAAGCTATATTATTAAACGATAGGTACACTTGCTTATTGTGTGTGATTTAGTTCTTAGTAAAAATCATTTTAAAAACTAAAATCTGTGTGAAAAATCCATCATTTAAAATATATAGTATCAGAGACATTGGTTATAGAGAACCAGGTTGCATGTAGTAACTTGAACTATAGCCGTAGGCTCACAAGGTTCCATTCTGGATAGACATATAAGTTTGACTTACTTAAAAACATTCTAAGATTGTTGCATTGGAAGCATGTACACAATCACCCATTCAGACAACCTCCACCACCATTATCATCACGTACACAATCACCCATCGAGGTGTCTAGGAATACCATGTAGGAGGTCACGATGTCGGACGGCAAACACATTGAAGAGAAGGGTCCAATCTAGAAGGGCTATGAGGAAGTCTAGTTGAGGATGATGCGGCTCGGTTTACCACTAGGAACGAAAATACCATATCGAAAGATATTGTACCATACACAATACCCTAGGGACACTCTAATGAGATGGAAGACTACGCTTCCATGTCTTTGAGTAGTTTCTTTAGTACCATCCACCTCAAGTAAATACTTTCTCAAACACTATATCTTGAATAACTCTCAACCATGTAGCTGATGGTTACTGGGTGGACAAATGATTCCCTTATGCATAACACATTGAACCTTGCAGTACTTACTAGCTGGAGATAGGAGGAACCAAAATGATTATGTAACGTAAATTGACAATTACGGGTGGCCAACGTAACTGTGAATTTATGAGTGCATATGAATTTTGACAAAACCTATTGTTCAGACTAGAAAGAAAAATTGACTCATAAAGAATAAATTTATAGCGTATATCTAAAACACCAATCAAACGAAGGATCATATTTCCATTCATCACTAACAAACCATGGAAGAGTGGATTGAGACTCATAATTTTTTTTTCTCCTTCATATGGTCGGCATATGTTTATAGATACTCTAATGGTGAAACCCTCTCATTTCACTTGAGTATTCATAATCATAAATCAAGTCAATGACTTCATATCAAGGGTAATACGTACCTTGACCACACCCACCTACATAGAAAACCATTCGATCGAATCCAGAGTACGGTGAATAAAAATGAAGGATTGAATTGACACAATGAGCATTTCCTCACTTTAAACTAAAGCTGGAACAACCTCGTCTACTAGGGTTTTGTCGACCATTCATTCACCACAAGTCTCACAAATTCTAAATTACTTACATCTTTAAGAAACCAGAGGTTGATGAGAAAATAGTGGTTGACTAAATCAACACCCCACTTGACCTCAAGTGATAAAGGTTTCGGATGACGGTCGCCGATGGTTTAAAAATATCCACTATTTCCTCCTCATACTTGATACTAGTAAGCCTATAGCACTCATCATAACCTTCTTTAGATGACTATCTTGACATAAGTCATAACGTAGCCTCTATGTAATCCTCATGATCTGAGTATAGGAATTAGAAATGAGAAATTGTAGTAAGATAATATGCCACTCTGTTGTGGCTATTAATTTATTTTATATACTAATTTCCCTCCTCGGGGTGAAAATTGAAGGGGAAAAAAAATCCTAAGTCAATAAGTATTATCATTTAGGTGAACACTTTAACTAATAGTAAATACCTATATCTCAAATCATTCCTTATACCTATTTCAATAGCATTCAATTACTTCGGGTATGATCATCTCCATAAAATCGCCAAATCATATTTCATCTTTCGATGCACAAACTCTCATCAATACATCCTAAGTGAAAGTACTTTAACTGTTTGCTCTCCCATTATGAGTGATCAACACTCGTAAAATAGTGCAGTGATTTCAATCTTATTTGTTGTTTCAACTTTGGATTATGTAACCACATAACACAATGTTTATGATAAAAAAAAACCATCCTAAATAAATATCAAAGGAAGATGTCAACACAAACTTTAGACAGTTAATCAAACACCTACTATAATGTTATCCATAAAAACCATAATTACCCATGTACCATGTCATAGATTCTATCTTGTTGTTTCCTTCATGTAACCAAAGCTTATCCTCGTTGTGGTTCTATGTAGAACTATCACATCTGTCTTGATCCAAGTCAATCCACATCCGAGGATTACCCTATATGAAGCTAACTCGTTTGAAAAGGGTTTTTCAACATGAAATCAATTCCTTTTTAATGCACTCTTTATTCTTCCTCAAGATTGGTAACCCAATTTTCTCCTTATCATTACTCATATGACATATGATAGAGTACACCAACGTTTGACACATACAACTAGTCACCTAGCCATCAATCAGAATTCACTGCCTATGATCTTAGCATTCTCCATAATGAATCTGTTACCTAGATCATTTATTTTAAAGTTCCATACCTACGACCATTACAAATGGTTGTGTGATGCCTCCAGGTACCTCTATAGCGTAAACATAACTAGACAATACGATGTATGGATACACAACTACATCGTCAACCAGAAAATTATTCCCGAAGATATATTGCAGCCACAACCATTGAGAGAAAAAAAAACTAAATTCAACTTCCTTTGACAAATGCTCTAAGGAAATTTTGGGTGTCTACGTTAGGTTTGTTGTAACCACAATTACCTATGGTATGTGACCGATTCATCTTCGCTAATAGGGTGATGGATTAGCCGCAGTGCAGCTTACATATAAATCCTAATGGTACCTCGACTTTCAAAACTAGAACTAGATTGAGAACCGGCCTTAGGTTGGAAACCACATTCACTTCTACCTTTCATTTTATACAAAAGATGGCCATCCCTTTGACAACATCTGCTCACGAGCTCGTTGTATGGCATCCTTGCGTATCTAGATAACATGTGTCAAAAATATGGTGCAAAAGTACTCTCTAAACTGTACAATTTTCTTATCATAACGAGATTTAAGCCTTAACTAAATTCATAATATTGCACAACTATTGTTTTACTAAACAATGATTCTCACCTTGATTGAGCTATCTTGTTATCAAAGATGGGCATCTTACGCTTCGGAAGATAAGTCCTTAACTTTTGAAGAATAACCGATTGAAAAAAAAAATTGAAATTGTTCACCAGCTTCTTGACCGTGAGCTTTCAAGGAACAAAATGCTTAAACTTCTAGAATAGAGCTTCCAACAAACAACGTGAACTTTCAAATGAACTACTCTTCCTAACATTCTATTTTGCTAATATGGAACTTAGACTATATCTCAAGCAAATTGAACATTGACTCACATTCTCTACCAAGATCTTCCAGTGACTTACCTAAAGCATGATCTGAAGTCCTTGACGGAAGGTCACCACAATCGATTACGTCATGCTTTCTCTTGAACATGGTGACTCACACAAGTCGATGTGTTTCCCTATACCATGTGACAAGGAAACACAATATCTCCTTAATATTGTACTCAAACTTCCTTGTATACATAACTACCGTTGATCTCGAATATGATTGAGTAAACTAATCTTGAATAGATTATTTCACAGAATCCTAGCCTAGCTTTACTTGACAAAATCTTAGCTTTAAAAAAAAAAATCTTCTTTTTCGCATCTATGCTTGTATTACAAGCTAAACATATGATGACACACTATGAGATTTGATGTGTGTGCTTCTCACCAACTAGTTATCCTCTAGTAACTAGATAACACTTCTTCATCTTAACCTCACTCAAGAACAAGAACCTCATGAGACGTCAATTATTAAAACTCGAGATACATACTCAGATTTTGTTATGAACACCAACCATGATGAACCTTAACACACATTCTAACCTTTGTCAATGATTATTAGTACTAATAATAATCAGCTGTAAGGACATTTCTTTGGAGCACTAAAGCCTCAAGTACTCAGGTCGTGATTAGACATTGGCATAAATATAAACTTATCTCAAACTAACATTCTATCACTATTTAGAGAGAATCATGGAATGTTATGTATTCAAAAACAAGTATACTCTCTAGACAAGGTTCTTAGTTTTAGTATAAGAAAAAGAAAATAAAAGACGTCACGCTAGCCACAAAATAGTTTCCGAAATACAAAAGCTTTGTCCCAATCACAACGAATTATGTGTGCAACTCATGCCTAACACGTTCACTTGTACTTCAACTAACATCACCCTTTTGAACTTGTTAATAGTAAGATGATGAGTCCGTACCCTCTCTAACAACTAGATTGTCGTATACTACGAGGATACATTACGATCCCTATGGCTCATTTTAACATCGGCTACTAACTCTTGAATCAATAATTCTACCCATTAAACTTTGTAGCTTACATTATTGTAAGTGCCAATCTCTTGTATATTAAACAGAGATTAATTAGACCTAATATCCAAATCAATGGCCCAAAACTAATTCAAGAAACCATTGATAAAATCGTCAAAATCAAGGAATCGATTACAGGCTGCACATGATCGTCAGAAAAGATATGCTGATGTGAGACGTAAGCCAATAGAGTTTCAAGTAGGAGACAATATCATGGTGAAAGTCTCACCATGGAAATGAACCGTTAGGTTTGGAAAACACAGAAAGCTAAGCCCATGATACATCGGACCATTTGAAATCCTAGCAAGGATATGTCTCGTAGCTTACCGACTCCAAGTATCCCTAGAACTCAGTGGAATTCACGACACATTCAAAAATGCCTATCTCATGAAACACTCATCAAACAATTAAACGAAATTCAAATCGATAACAAACTTTAATTTATTGAAGAACCAATAGAAATCATGGATCGAGAAGTACAAAGATTGAAACAAAGTCGCATCCCTATAGTAAAGGTTCGATGGAACTCTAGGCGAGGACTAGAATTTACTTGGGAACGCGAGGACCAAATGAAACTCAAATACCTCCAACTATTCGAGAAGGCACCAATCTCGGTAAACACAAACTGAATTTCGGGACGAAATTCTTCTAACGGGGGGATACTGTGACATCCGTCAATTTCTCAGGTTTTAATCTCGACCAAAGTTTAAAAAAAAAAAACTTTATGTAGATATGTTAGACTCATTTGAACTCACCCAAATCCAACAAATTAATATATATGTATAATAATGATATAATATATAGGTTATAATTATCTGTTCACAATAAAATAGCAAAGCTTAAAACTTTGGTGTTGTAATAAAAACTCGTTGTTTAATGATCGTGTTTTAAAAAGCGTAGTCAAATGAATACTTACATTATTTTTTTGAACTCGAATACACTCCTACACACAATCATGTTATTTTTATCCACTCTCACACATCATCATATTTAAAATTAAAACCCATGAATGAGTCATCTCCACCATCTTGTTATTGCCTCTAATAACCTCAAAAAAAAAAATCTAAATCGATGATTCATAGGAATAACCAAAGATCAAAATAATTTGATATGGTCTTGAAATTCCAAATCTATAACAGAGACACCATTCCTTATTTTGATGGTTATCCAAAAGTCCACCAACTTAATTCCTTTTCTTTTGACGGAAGCAAAGACAAATAATTATGAGACATTTCTGAATGACACAGTTAAAAACCATACTTTTCCTTACTTCATTCGAGATCCAAGACGTCACACCATACCCTTAATAAAAGATTTTGTAGTACACTTCTTTAAATCAGCCATGCCCGTATCTTTTCCCTCCCAAATGACGGTTCTAAACATCATCATCACCCTCACCAAACCTTTCAAACCCATGCTTCAAGTGACTGATCCTTACACTCCTTCTATCCATTCTTTACACATTCAGCTTTAGCTATAAATAGATAACTTGAGATAGCTAGAGACACTTCAAAACCTCCATACTTCTTCCCTCCTTGCTCACGATCACTCTTCGCCAACAGCCTCGTTTTTCTTCTTTGCTCCACCAGAAACACCAGGCCACTTCTTCCACCACAACACGCCAACCTGATCGTCGTTGCGGAAGCTAAGAACCATCGAACCGGCCCTTATTTCCTGCAATATTCATACTAAGCACAACGTTATCTCTACTGGTTATTACTCAACCTTCGCCGCTGCCTCAAATTCTACGAACTCCTACTCGAACTTAAGGAATCATCTAACTAAGGTACTTAAACTAATTTAACCTTGTAAATTCGTTAAAGCTTGGAATAGTTGTGTGTGTGCGTGATATATATACACACACATATCGAAAGCTGGACCTACGTTATAAGGAGAAGATATATTCTGGGAAACAAAGATTTAAAACCTTTTAAGTAATACTTGAAAATCAATAATGTTAAGGTAAGTAAACTGATAAAGGGTTGTAAGGTTGTAACATGAGGTGGTGGGTTCAATTCTCCTTAGCTGAAATTTATTTTTAATTCTCTTGAGAAGCTGCTCAATATTTTGCCAATTACTATGCGATAGAAACCAAATGAAACAAGTTTTACCCATACTTTACAGGGCTATGTACATAAAGTTATGCGTAACCACAAATAAGTACATGTTATACATTTAAACAAATATGAATATTTATAAGGTTTAATGCATGAAAATCAACTTAAAACATATAGGTTTTGTTTTGGTTTTAATTACAAACGAGATATTATTTTTAAGATGAACATATTTTAAAAAAAAATTAATTACTATAACTAATAGGATAAGGTGGTAGAGATAATAGGCAAATATATGAATTAAATTCCATTCAAATAAATATATATATTAACAGACGTAATTTGATGAAATAGATATTTTTATAAAATTCAAAAATACTTATTTTTAAGAAAGGAAAAAAAAAAGAAACAACATAATCAACAACATTGTTTAACCCATAAATAAATTTAGTAGCTTTCTCAAAGATGACAAATTGAAGGTCTAGAAAGTGTGCGAAATACACCTGGATAATATATACGAATTACATAAATACAACAACATTAAAATTTACAAATTCACAAACTCAAATGTTGTAGGAACCAGGTAGGGATTTCTAACAAGACAACCTTCGTCATCAATAATCAAGATCCACACTAACAGTGAGTTTCACGGCCCCTATTTTTACAATGTTTTACTAACTCACAGGGGGAGAAATCATGCTTGTCCCCGTTCCATTGACACAAGTGGTTTTTGTTCAACACATTATTACATGAGTTACTTTTATCGCTTTAAGTCCCCTATTCTATAACCGTTAATTTTGGGTAAACGTGAATCATTGGGAATAGTACTATTCGGGAGTGACAAACCCCACCCGTGGTTAGTAGCGCTAACTTTGATTGTAGGTCAGATCGGGTGCACAATATTCATCTCAATACAATGTTTTGCGATAGAACATTGGGATGGGGCAACTCAATCATGTCGAGTTCGGTTATAGGAGCTCATGGTAATAATTAATAAACACAACTCATGATATTGTTTTGAGAACAATAGACACATTTTGAAATCTTGTGGTCAAATGAAACAACTCAATTTTTACGTGTCTAAACCTGTGAACTCACCAGCTTTATGCTGACTGTTTTTAGCATGTATTTCTCAGATAATTGAAGCAAGCATGGGGACATATTTTGGGAATGATTTGTTTGAAGTCACAACACATTCAGATGCATATTTTTGGGATTTTTCTTGCATAGCCTAGTAACTTAGGCCATGTTTGTAAAATCTTACACATCATATTTTGGAAGTTTAGAAATTTTGTTAGTTATATTTTGGATGATTGTAAGTTAAGACATCATGTAAAACTTTATTATCAATGCATGTAGAAGTCGTTCAATATAAACAATGACTGTGAAATCATGACAGTCGCACCTCGCGTGTTCCGCCTTGGCGGGGTGTGACATATAGTTTCACGCACATCAATACACTATACTTCTTTATTATTAACTTTGGTAAGTATCATACACATATTTTCTCAATAGACTCTCATGGGTCTCATTATTCATCTTTATATGCTTTTGTACATGTTCATACGTTATACATGTCACTATTTTGTATCGATTATTGACTTGAGCGTCGGAGTGTCCTTGGGAATAACCCTCTTGGGCCCTCTAATGCAGATTTTGTATGTTGTTGCAGCTAGGATCCACGCTCGGGATAACAAGGTACAACTTAGCCCTACTCAAACCCGATCCTGATTCCGATACGTCAACAGAAATCATATAAGATGAATTTCCGCTTGACGATGAAAATAATTGTAGAACTAGATATACACAAGGACGAGGTAGCGAAGGAAATGTCAAACCCAATATACAATGAATAAAATGCAACAAAAAACGATGACACGTATGATTTAGTTTAAAATATTTTAAATGCATTTCTAGTATTTATTTTATGTAGTTTCTTTAATTTTAAAATATAAATCAAATATTTTAAATACATTTACTTTAAATATTTTATCTTTTTAAAGTTAAATTTGTGTATGTTAGTGAAGTTTATTTTTAAAATAATTACAATGTTAGAATACATATTAAATGTTAATCAAACACTAATAGATGAAAACTTGGATTCAATAAGGGGGACTAGTAGGCTATGAGGACTTAGAATAATTTCTAAGTCTAAGTATGTGATGTGATGGTATGTGATGATATGATGTAACTGATATAGGTCCTTAAGGCCCTAGCTAAGGAGTTCGGCTAAGGTTAACAGGAGTCTACTGTCAGGTGAGTTCTAGACGCCCTATTTTATGCTTAATGTTTTGGGCTGACATACATGCTTATTGTTATGTCTATGATGATATGTGCCTATGATGATAATGAATGAATGATGTTATGCCCTGACCATGTATGCATGTTAAGGTGATAGTATGATTATTGCATGAAAGTATGCTAAGAATGATGAATGCATGTTAGTAAGTTATGATGATAAACTAAATGATAACATGCTATGATGATAAATAGGGAGGTATGTTATGATGAAATCCTAGGTACGCTATGATGGAAGTATGATGTTATGATGATTACATGCTAGCAAAATGTGTTATGTTGCCATGATGAATGATACGATGACGTGCGGCTAGCATGACATGTGCATGGTACTAGGATGTTATGATGACATGATACTAGCATACCCTGTATGAGAAATCCTATGTTATTAGGATAATGATACGATGTTATGATGAATGATGATATGGTGCTAGTGTATCATGTCATGATGAATGATGGTTGCTCCAGTACTTGTTACTGGGTAAGTATGGTTGCTCCAGTATTTGTACTGGGTAAGTATGGTTGCTCCCGTACTCGTTACGGGGTAAGTATGATGTTGCTCCCGTACTCGTTACGGGGTAAGTATGATGTTGCTCCCGTACTCGTTACGGGGTAAGTATGATGTTGCTCCCGTACTCGTTACGGGGTAAGTATGATGTTGCTCCCGCATTCGTTACGGGGTAAGTATGACGTTGCTCCCATGTTCATATGGGGTAAGTATGGTTATGGTTGCTCCAGTACTTGCTACTGGGTAAGTATGGGTCTGCAGAACGCTTCGGCGGGACAGACCAACGGTTATGGAGCCTTGTGCCGGCATAAGCCCACTGTTCGAATGGTAACAGTGGAACGTATGATGATGATGATGTAAGGATGTTATGTGCTAAGGTTATGGACTATGTGTATGAAATGATGTATATGTTAAGTATGTTTAATGTTGTTTTATGAAAACTAGAACTCACCAGCGTAAGCTGACT
Source organism: Mikania micrantha (assembly GCA_009363875.1). NCBI lineage: Eukaryota > Viridiplantae > Streptophyta > Magnoliopsida > Asterales > Asteraceae > Mikania > Mikania micrantha. Next base: position 17,442,514 of record CM018695.1, read on the forward strand.
TGATTTAGCATGTATGTCAGGTTGAAGGTATGATAAGAGGAGGCATGGAGCTCGGGCATAGAGTCATACGATCCGGTGGTTTTGGCAATTCGATGTGATTTCGATACAGACATGTTATTGATTTCTGTTTATCAAACTATGTTTACATTTCCGCTGCATGATTATGAAAGTTTTTAGTTTAAGAGCTATGTGTTATGATGAAAACCAACCTCTGTGAGGTGCCCGGTTTCGGGGCCTCACAAGTTGGTATCAGAGCCATAGTTTGAGAGATCTTGGCATCCCAAATGCCAAGACTTAAACTGAGAATGGGATTAATGGATGCGGATTGCCAACCACGGATGACGGATGCCACGAGTTGAATGTTTATGTATGAGTTAAGGGTTAGATGTAATGTTATGAAAGTAGTTAGTGTCATGCACATTGAAGAGATGGGATGGGAAACGTTTAGAGCCTATGAGTTGGGTAAATGGTTAATAACACTTGATCAACGTCGTTAACGATTTACAAAACTTATTCCGTGCTAAACTGATTCCTGTACTGACTCATCAATTGTTGCATCCTATAGATAGTTAGATGGCTGGACAAAAGGGTAGACCGCGAAAGAAACCACAGGAACCTGAAGAACCACATGTCGAGAATGAAGAACCTGTCAATGAAGGCGACCACGAGCACAACGAGCAACCAGAGAATGAAGAAGAGTTCACTCTTGAGCCTATCGTGGTGAAGGCTATTTCGGATGAGGTCTGCAAGATAATGGATGAGAAACTACCAGCCTTGATTGCTAAGGCACTGAAGGATGCTTTAAAAGACAAGTCAGAAGGAACTAGGGAAAGCACCAAAGAAGATGAGGTGGTGATCATTGAGACAAAGAGCGGCGACTCTATGACTGGGAAACTGAAGGGCTGTGACTACAAGTCCTTCAAAGGATGCAACCCACCAACCTTTGATGGGAAGAAGGACGCAGTGGCCACCTGCCACTGGATTTCTGCGATGGAGGCTGTTATCTCCATCAGTGAGTGCCGAGTTGACCAAGCTGTCAAGTTTGCAGCTCACTCTTTCGTTGAGGAGGCACTTCACTGGTGGAACACCGTCAAGCAATCCAAGACTACTGAAGATATGGAAAAGATGACTTGGGATGATCTAAAGGAACTGGTCACTAAGCAGTTCTGTCCCAAGAATGAGCTGGATAAGGTCGAAAGGGAGTTTCTAGTGCTGAAGGCGGGAAGCCTGAATCACAGGCAGTACACTTCGCGATTCAATGAGATGGCAAGACTTGTTCCTCACTTGGTTTCTACCGAGGAACGCAGGGTGAAGTTGTACATGGAGGGTTTACCTCCTAAGGTTCGGATACATGTGAAGACGAATGCTCCCAAGACTTATGACTCCACTGTGGAGCTCAGTGGCATAGTTTGGGATGATGTTATGTCAGCCGAGCCAGTCAAAGAAGAAGCAAAGGTGAAAGAGTCCTCCGGGACTAAGAAGGGTCGAACAGACCAACGAAAGTTCTCAAGCAAGAAGGCTAAGCGAGAGAAGATGGGCCGATGCAACAAGTGTGGGAAAAGCCACACGGGACAGTGCCTGGTGGGCACTAATTTATGTTTCAGGTGTGGAAAGACGGGCCACTTTTCTAGCAGTTGCCCGAATGCTACTCGATGCTTCAACTGCAATGGATTAGGACATATGTCCAAGGATTGCAAGCTACCACGGGCCGATGCTTCGGGCTCGGGTAAGAAAGAGGAGAAAGGAAAGGAGAAGCAGAAGGCTAAAGCACGAGCCTTTACGATGACGAAGGATGATGCGATTATGGACCCGGACGTGGTCACAGGTACCTTTTCTATCAACAATATTCCTGCTTCTGTATTGTTTGATTCTGGTGCCAGTATGAGTTTTGTGTCTTCTACTTTCTGTGATGGGTTATCTGGGAAGGTTAAGAAGATAGACCGGGTATTTGATGTAGAGACGGCTATTGGTAAGATGACCAGGGTGACTGAGGCTATTGATGATTGTTATGTTGAGATAGAAGGTCATAGGTTCCCTGCCCGATTGTTTCTTATTACCTTAGGGGGATTCGATGTGGTTTTGGGTATGGACTGGTTAGCCAAATATGAGGCTAACATTGTATGTCGACGAAAGATGATATGTTTACGTGCGATGGATGGGAGCTCCGTGACGGTTTATGGTGATAAAGCGATGTATGCGCCAAAGATCATTTCGATGATCAAGGCTGATGTTATGATGCGGCGAGGGTGTGTAGCCTACTTGGCCTACGCGATTGAGGAACGTACGGATACGAGGACGATTGATGATGTTCCCGTGGTGTGTAACTTCCCCGATGTATTCCCTGAGGAATTGCCTGGATTACCACCCGAACGGGAAATTGAGTTCCAGATCGACTTAGTGCCGGGGGCACAACCCGTTGCCAAAGCACCTTACCGTTTAGCTCCAACCGAGATGAAGGAAATGATGACCCAGCTACAAGAACTCCTTGATAAAGGTTTTATACGACCGAGTGTCTCTCCGTGGGGAGCACCGGTGCTGTTCGTTAAGAAGAAGGATGGAAGTATGCGTATGTGTATTGACTACAGGGAACTGAATAAGTTGACCGTAAAGAACAGGTATCCTATACCTAGAATTGATGACTTGTTCGATCAATTGCAAGGTGCAAGCTGGTTCTCGAAGATAGATCTCCGATCCGGTTACCATCAGTTGAAAGTTCGAGAGCAGGATATTCCAAAGACTGCTTTCCGTACGCGTTATGGACATTACGAGTTTCTCGTTATGTCGTTTGGATTGACGAATGCTCCTGCAGCATTTATGGATTTGATGAACAGGGTATGTCGACCGATGCTGGACCGATCGGTGATAGTGTTTATTGACGATATTTTGATTTATTCAAAGAACGAGGGAGACCATGCTTGCCACGTACGTGAGGTATTGGAAATCCTGAGGAAAGAGGGGCTTTATGCTAAGTTCTCCAAATGCGCTTTCTGGCTACGAGAGGTACAGTTTCTGGGTCACGTGGTGAACCCAGAAGGCATTATGGTAGATCCAGCTAAAGTTGAAACGATTATGAAATGGAGTCCTCCAAAGTCACCGACAGAAGTACGCAGTTTTCTTGGTTTGGCCGGTTACTATCGGAGATTCATTCAGGACTTCTCCAAGATAGCGACGCCACTGACGAAGCTCACGAAGAAAGACGTAAAGTACGAATGGGGTCCAAACCAAGAACAAGCGTTTTCAGTGCTGAAGGAGAAACTTACCCAAGCTCCTGTTCTAGCACTGCCGGATGGGAATGATGATCTTGTTGTGTATGCCGATGCGTCACGACAAGGGTTGGGATGTGTACTAATGCAAAGGGGAAGGGTGATAGCTTATGCTTCGCGCCAGCTAAAGATTCATGAGGTTAACTACCCGACCCACGATCTTGAACTCGCTGCAGTGGTGTTTGCATTGAAAATATGGAGGCACTATTTGTATGGAGTAAGGAGTACCATCTATACCGACCACAAGAGCTTGAAGTATTTCTTCGAGCAAAAGGATTTGAATATGAGGCAGAGACGATGGCTTGAGCTGTTAAAGGATTATGACTGTGATATTCTATATCACCCGGGAAAGGCCAATGTGGTGGCAGATGCTCTGAGTCGCAAGACTGATCATCCTGCCATACGAGTAAAATCGTATAGTTTGGTAATAACGCCAGACTTTCTGAACGAGCTCAAGCAGGCGCAACAGGAGGGATTGAAGGAAGAGAATGTGGGTTTTGAACGCGTCTTCGGACAAGTCAAGAACTTGGAAGACAATGACCATGGGATAAAGTTACGATTCGGTCGAATGTGGGTGCCCAGAAATGGGGACATTCGAGCGAGGATTTTAGATGAAGCCCACAAGTCACGATACTCGGTACACCCCGGTGCAACGAAGATGTATCAAGATCTCCGACAGGATTATTGGTGGCCGGGCATGAAGTTTAATGTGATGCAATATGTGAACAGGTGCCTTACTTGTGCGCAAGTGAAGGCTGAACATCAGAAGCCCTACGGATATGTGCAACCTCTAGAGGTACCAGAATGGAAATGGGAACACATCACCATGGATTTCATTACCAAGCTACCAAAGACAGCTAAGCGACATGATACCATATGGGTGATTGTGGACCGACTGACGAAGAGTGCACATTTCCTTCCTATCAGGGAAACGTATACGTCCGAAAGGTTGTCTGAGTTGTTCGTAAAAGAGATTGTGACCAGACATGGATTTCCTGTCTCCATTGTGTCAGATCGGGATACGAGGTTTACTTCCAGATTCTGGAAGCAGTTTCATGATGCTATGGGAACGAGGTTAAATATCAGTACCGCCTATCACCCTCAGACGGATGGACAGTCGGAAAGGACTATCCAAACGTTGGAGGATATGCTTAGGGCGTGCATTATCGATTTTGGAGGGAGCTGGGATGACCACTTGCCATTGGTGGAGTTTTCTTATAACAACAGCTATCACTCTAGTATCGGAATGCCCCCATATGAGGCGTTGTACGGACGACGATGTAGAACCCCGGTATGCTGGGGTGAAGTTGGGCAGAAAGAAATGGGAAACAAGGCTGCTGTGATTGAGATGGCAGAAAAGCTACGGGTGATAAAAGCACGTATGAAGGTTGCACAATATCGCCAAAAGTCCTACGCTGACAAGCGCCGGAGACCGATCGAGTTTGATGTTGGCGATCGAGTGTTGCTGAAAGTATCACCATGGAAGGGAATCATTCGATTCAGAAAGCGAGGCAAGTTGAGTCCGAGGTACATCGGACCGTTTCCGATAAAGGCAAAGGTAGGGAAAGTCGCGTATCGACTGGACCTACCAGAGGAGCTGAACGGGATTCATCCTACCTTCCACGTGTCACATCTTAGGAAGTGCTTGGCAGACGAGCAGGCGCATGTTCCTTTGGATGACATTGAGGTAGATGACCGACTGAACTACATTGAAGAACCAGTCGCCATTGTGGATACGAAGGAAAAGCAGTTAAGGAATAAAACGGTTCGTCAAGTAAGAGTTCAGTGGAAGCATCGGAAAGGTTCAGACACGACGTGGGAATTGGAAGACGAGATGAGGGAGTTGTATCCTCATTTGTTCGATGTGTAACAAGGCAGGTTTCGGGACGAAACCTATTGTAAGGAGGGGAGACTTGTAACATCCCAAATTTTTCTAAGATACAAGTTATTTGAATTCTACGTACGTGTAACGGATAAGTAACTTGTGGGAAAATAGACGAAAAATAACCAAGATGGGGCTTAGAAATCGTGTACTCGAAATAATGAAGATTTCGAATACATCACATTTCGAGTACACTACATTTTCGTGTACAGGGGTTTTCGAATACAGGGACCTTGTCTATAAATAGTCGTGCCTTGGGAAATGTGCGAACCTTTGGCTGGAAGCTCATCTGCTCTCGAGTACACGAAGTTTAAGTCCAAGAATTTCAAGAATCAAACTTTGATCGACCAAACGAAGTAGGAAACGCACGGGATTTTACCAGGAGGATCAGCTACCTTCAAGTAAGTGATTCATGTATAGAAAGCTGGATTTTTATACAAAAGTTAGGATGGTTAAACAAAGGGTGAACTTATGCATAAAGCTCACACCTTTATGCATAAAGTTCATAACTTTGAGGTTCCAATACGTTGGTAACAACCAAAGGAACCTAGAACTAGCTCCCCAAAGTCTTAGATGAATTTCTGAAATGTTGAATGACGAAATGATGAGTACACGAAATCATGTACAGAGGGTACTCGAAATCATGCATGTATTTCGAGTACAATGTTATTTCGAGTACAGGGGCTATGGTTATTTCGTGTACATGGAATTTCGTGTACATGGCATTTCGTGAACAAGGGATGTTTCGAGTACATGGCATTTCGTGAACGAGAGATGTTTCGAGTACATGGCAATTCGTGTATGTGGGAACTTAATGAATTTCAAGGGTTTCAAACACTAAATTTCGAAAACTTGGATTCAATAAGGGGGACTAGTAGGCTATGAGGACTTAGAATAATTTCTAAGTCTAAGTATGTGATGTGATGGTATGTGATGATATGATGTAACTGATATAGGTCCTTAAGGCCCTAGCTAAGGAGTTCGGCTAAGGTTAACAGGAGTCTACTGTCAGGTGAGTTCTAGACGCCCTATTTTATGCTTAATGTTTTGGGCTGACATACATGCTTATTGTTATGTCTATGATGATATGTGCCTATGATGATAATGAATGAATGATGTTATGCCCTGACCATGTATGCATGTTAAGGTGATAGTATGATTATTGCATGAAAGTATGCTAAGAATGATGAATGCATGTTAGTAAGTTATGATGATAAACTAAATGATAACATGCTATGATGATAAATAGGGAGGTATGTTATGATGAAATCCTAGGTACGCTATGATGGAAGTATGATGTTATGATGATTACATGCTAGCAAAATGTGTTATGTTGCCATGATGAATGATACGATGACGTGCGGCTAGCATGACATGTGCATGGTACTAGGATGTTATGATGACATGATACTAGCATACCCTGTATGAGAAATCCTATGTTATTAGGATAATGATACGATGTTATGATGAATGATGATATGGTGCTAGTGTATCATGTCATGATGAATGATGGTTGCTCCAGTACTTGTTACTGGGTAAGTATGGTTGCTCCAGTATTTGTACTGGGTAAGTATGGTTGCTCCCGTACTCGTTACGGGGTAAGTATGATGTTGCTCCCGTACTCGTTACGGGGTAAGTATGATGTTGCTCCCGTACTCGTTACGGGGTAAGTATGATGTTGCTCCCGTACTCGTTACGGGGTAAGTATGATGTTGCTCCCGCATTCGTTACGGGGTAAGTATGACGTTGCTCCCATGTTCATATGGGGTAAGTATGGTTATGGTTGCTCCAGTACTTGCTACTGGGTAAGTATGGGTCTGCAGAACGCTTCGGCGGGACAGACCAACGGTTATGGAGCCTTGTGCCGGCATAAGCCCACTGTTCGAATGGTAACAGTGGAACGTATGATGATGATGATGTAAGGATGTTATGTGCTAAGGTTATGGACTATGTGTATGAAATGATGTATATGTTAAGTATGTTTAATGTTGTTTTATGAAAACTAGAACTCACCAGCGTAAGCTGACTTGATTTAGCATGTATGTCAGGTTGAAGGTATGATAAGAGGAGGCATGGAGCTCGGGCATAGAGTCATACGATCCGGTGGTTTTGGCAATTCGATGTGATTTCGATACAGACATGTTATTGATTTCTGTTTATCAAACTATGTTTACATTTCCGCTGCATGATTATGAAAGTTTTTAGTTTAAGAGCTATGTGTTATGATGAAAACCAACCTCTGTGAGGTGCCCGGTTTCGGGGCCTCACATAAATTACATGTTTCTCCTTTCTAAACCAAATATATTACATATTTATCCATTTCATTAAAAAAATATAATTTATTTCCTATTTTACCCTTAATGAATTAACTAAAAGCAATTTACATATTTCTCCTTACTAAGGGATAATTTTGGAACATGGGGATATTTGTAATTTTACTTTAACATTGAGGATATATGTAATTTAGATGTTTAATAAGGAGATATATGATATTATCTCAATTTCAAATAACTAGATTTTTAATTTGAATATTATATTGTTAAACTAAAAATAAAAAATTTAAGAATATAAAACATATTTAACAAATAAGCATATAGATTTTTAGTTTAACTGTTATATTGTTAAACTAAAATTAAAAATTTAAGAAAACAAAGCATATTTAACAAATAAACATAAATAAACAATAACGAATATAAACCAGTATATTACCGAACGTTCACGAACGCAACCTCTGAAATGTTTTGTTCATGTTCATTCATTTATTAAATGAACAACTATAAACAAACTCCATGCCAAACAATTATTCGCGAAACGTTCAATTCATTTACAACTTTACCGGTACCTAAGGTAGGCTTTTTTTCCTCTGAAAACCTATTGAAAATACCTGATTTGGGACACTTTATAAAGCACATTACAAAACCCAACCCTTTCTAGTTCATTTCACGGCCAAAATAAAACCCTTAACTTACATTGATACTGTTAGAAGGGTAGGGCTGACAATTTCTGACACGAACCTGTTAACACGACATGCCACGCCACAAAATTAACAGGTTTTGTGCTTAACCTTAACATGTTTTGTGTATTTAACAGATCGACATGTTTAGACACAATATAAATCATGTGTTAACATATTCAAACACATGTTAACTTGTTATAGATCTTTCCAGAACTGTTAATTTTTTATAAAATAATTAAATATATATATATATATATATATATATAGGGTAAGGATATTATAAAAAGGCTTGAAACCTTAAAAAGTCTAAGAAGCCACAAAAGAATGACATGTGGATTAGAAGCATAAGGGTAAAAATATCAAAACAAAAAATAAATTACACATGCAAGTCACATGCAAATTTCTCTCATTTCTTTAAACGCTCGTAACTTTTTTGTACATTAATATTTTTTTAAAAAAATTACACCATAAAATCAAGCGTTTTTTTGACTTTCTAAAGAGTATAATATTAATATATTTTTTTTAAAAATAAAAATAATGACTTATACCGAATCTTACTAACTGTTCATTTTATGGTGTTTTTCAAATGTTATTTAAACAAAATTATATTGCGTTTTTTTGTAACGCATGTCTATATTTTATGGTGTTAATGTTTTATGGTGTTTTTCAACTTATTTATGGTGTTAACATTTATGGTGTTTATGATATTCAGAAGTTAACGAACTAAAACAAGGCGTCTTATAGTTTTTTTGAACACCAAAAACACCATAAACATCTTTATGGTGTTTTTTTTTGTAACGTATATGTACATTTTATGGTGATTTTTGAATTATTTTATTGTGTTAGCATTTTATGGTGTTAATAATTTCCAGGTGTTAAAGAAAATAAAACAAGACATTTTATGGTGTTTTTTAACTTAGTTTTATAGTGTTTACTTTTCATGGTGTTTTTTCGAGCTATTTTATAATGTTTATGGCGTTAACATTTTGTGGTGTTTATGTTGTTCGAATATTCATGAGATCGAAGCTATACATTTTATGAAGTTTTTTGTGTTCAGTGATATGAACATCCCAAAAACACCATAAAACGCAACATTCATATACACCAATTTAGGTCGTTTTTTTTATATAGCAATATTATACTCGTTGAAAAGATAAAAAACGCTTTATTTTATGGTGTAATTTTTTTTAAAAAATAATTACGTACAAAAAAGTTATAAACGTTTAAAAAAGGTAGGGGGAAGTTGTTAAAAAGTCAACAATGGCTACAATACCCATTATACCCCTCCAACCACTTAAATTCCCCCTTAATTCTCTCAAATGAGATGGCACCCTTACAACCATTCATCTTAAAAATCAATGGCTAAGATTTCTTCCTACATTTTTTAAGGTTTTAACCATTTTTAGCCTAACCCTATATATATATATATATATATATATATATATATATATATATATATATATATATATATATATATATATACGGGTTGGATTGACTAGAAAGATAATTTTGGCTAAAAAGAATAGGAAACAATAAAAGTTTGACATGTGACATGTTAAAAACATAAAAACCGAAGTCCAATACAAAACCGAAATCCAGTACAAAACCAAAATACTGTACAAAAAACAAAATCTAGTACCAAAAACACAAAAAATCCATTATGAAAAACAAAAGATCGAGTAAAATAGTAAATTTCCAGTACATAAAAATAAAATTAAGTACAAAAAATAAATATTCAGTACAAAAATCCAGTAAAAAAAAATACAGTACAAAAAATGTCTAGTAGAAAATATCTTGTACAAAAAAATTAAAATCTAGTTTAAAAATAAGATGTTATGCCTACATAATTATTTATTTATTTTTTTAACTTGACAAATGTTAAGCTTATATTGTTTCATACTACAAAAATGCCTTCATACATCCGCTATATATACATAATGTTATCTTATCTTATTATATTAATAAAGAAAAATATATTTTGGCACTTGTCATATTATTAGAACAATATTGACATATGTCAATTTTCTATCAAATGATTTTAATTTTCTCATATTAAATAATTATATTCTCTTTCTTATTAAATAATTCTCTCATATTAAATAATTCTCTCATAATTTCTTTAATAATAGCAATAACTAATAAGAAATGATCTTTTTTAATATTATTTTTTTGAAATAAGAAATATTTTATTTTCAGAAAATTAAAGTTATATAGAAAACTTGTTTTTTATAAAAAATAAAATAAGCTAAAGACTATAGTTTTAAACAATAAGATTTTCATAAACAATGTCGGTTTTTTTATTCATTTATAAACCAAAGTAAAAAAATAACATAGAACGTTACACCTTTTGTCCTTATGTTTAACGTCATTTTGAGTCGTTTAAATTTTAATAATTACATAAATTATATTTTACCTTCTTGATTTATATAAGTTAATCTTTGATAGAATACATAGTGAATTTTTTAAGGGTCAGGTTATTTGAACACCCTCTATGGATCAGTTAGCACCACTTAGGCCCATACAGGTCGTATGATCCCATACGACCCGTACAGATGTCAGATTTTGTCAGACTTTGTCAGGTTAATGTACGGCGGTTGAAATTACATATGGGCCGTATAGGGCGGCCAAAATCAAAACCAAAATCAAGCAAAACAATTAACCAATTTATCGGATAAGACAAAAACATCAAATTAGGTGGTAATTTTTGAATTGTAAATTGTATAAACTAATAATTTACAAAGGAGTCGAAATCAAAAGCTAGACCAATACATCAGGGGTGTCCAAAAATCAAACAAAACAATTAACAAATTTATCGGATAAGACGAAAACACCACATTAGGTGGTACTTTTTGAATTGTAAATTATATAAACTAATAATTACAGAGAAGTCAAAATCGAAAGTTAGGCAAGTACATCAGGGTACACATCAAATCAGTTGTTGCAGAGAGAGAAAAAACTGTGTCAAGTGTCAATACGGGCCGTATGGGCTCATACGGGCCGTATGGGGTGTGTCAGAACTGTGATTTGATGTGTCTGTTTTTGTCAGAAATAAAATATTAATACGACCCGTATAGGCTCATACGAGTCGTATGAATGGTGTATCTTGAACCAGCTTGCCGTCTCCTTAACAGATCCAATTTTTAATTATCAGTTAGTTTAAAGATGATAATTGTTAAAAATCAAAAAAAATTATATATCATTTGTATGGTAATTAAAGTTTTTACATTAGTTTTTTACTTAAAGTATTCGTAAATATGTAAATCAATTATTTTATCTTAAAATATCTTTTTATAATTTTTAAATTTTTATTACTAATTATTACTCGTGTATAGTTTCCAGTCTAGTAACATTGCCAAGATTACAAGCTAAAAAGTCAATTTCTCGAACGAAAATCTCATTTTTTTACCTTCTCTGGCTTCCCTAATTTTCCAAAAGTTACCGTCCGATCTTCCCCTCGTCGTTGCTCCTCCGTCCCGTCGCCGGCCGCTCCTCCCACTGTCGTCGCTCATCCCGCCGCAGTCGTCTCCTCCTGCCGTCTTCACCCCACCCTTCTAGAAGGGATCGATTACATCTGTAAAAACCCACCCCCACCCCTCCTCAGCGATCTCTCCGACATCACCAGTTCCTCTCACTCCTGCTACCTCCATCAATGGCGTCTGTTACCCTCAGAAACCCTAATTCGAGGCGATTAATTAAGCTATCTACTCAGTTACGGTTTGGTTTTCGAGTATCCATTATATCAACTTCAGGTTTCCCGACTATTGGATCGCTTTCTGGAAATGACAACGTGGTGTCTTCTAATTTGGGGTGGAGATCCATGACCACTTTCACCAGAACGTAAGTTGTTTATATGTATTTATGTTTATATCTGGATTCATCCAACTTATCTGTAAATTTGTTTGAATCTGATTATTTGAATGATCATTCTCTACGATAATTTATTAGTTGTCAGACTGGGTAATTTTAATGCTGGTAAGACATGAAAAAAGGAACTATTAAACTCTAGAACCGATGCTAGAATTTGAAATCTGCCTTCGTTAAACTTTGAAAATTAAGAGACACTAGGTTTAGATATAAAAGATATAAAATTTTCGCCATGGTTTTAGTTTGGAAAATGAGCTCCGATGCGGTGGATCCTAAAATCCAATGCGTGATGCATGATATTAGTAAAAAATATTAAACTTTATATATACAACATCAAGTTTCACAAGAATATAAGAAACACCAAATAAGTATACATTAGCAGCAATATATTAGACTTCAAAATAATTAGAAAAAAATATCCTAGAGGCCTTAAAAAATTAAAGAGTGTATCCTTTATGCTTAAATATAAGTTAGAATATAGACCAAAATGCTTAAAAATAAAAACTCAAATTATTTAATAAAAAGGTCCAACCCAGTTAAAAGTTCATGTTGCACGCATCAAGCGTGATTTGCAATGGCATAGTGTGATGCATCCTCCAGTGGTGTTGGGCCAATTCTCATCCAAGACAAACACCCTAAAGCCTATTTCAGCAAGGGGTTTTCAATGTCTAACCGCCTCAAATCAGCCTATGACCAAGAGCTTTAGGCTCTAGTTCTTGCAATACAAAAATTGAACCAAATGATAGAAACAAGAAAACTTAGGAATATAAGCTGTTTTTTATAAGAATTAGGATAAATTGACCCAATTCAAGAGGGGGTGACTCTCCAAATTACATATGAAAAGTAGAGATAAAAATTAACAAAGAAAAAACAAGATTCTAGCTTATTTATACTAACAAGGCATCCAGAAATTCCTCCTCTAAAATAGTCCTAGTCATTAATTTTCCAATGATTCAGCCCTTGAGTAGCATTATTTCTGCCTTTTATTGCATTTTTTAATATCTTGCAGTTTCCAAATATGGGTCAAAGATCCACTGAAACTGATCCATCAACCCATATGACTTAATTGGACCTGTCTTTTTCTGAGTAGACTTTTAGTGGTTTATTAATACACCCTCACTTGAACCATTATTTGTTGGGCCTGCATTTTCTTATAAAAACATATCATTACACCCTCAAATTTTGCTTGAACAAAGAGTCACCACATTCGAACAACAAAGGCTACTCCTCAAGCTCCTTCCTTATGATTTTTCAATCATTCACCAAGCAGTGAAGGAGAATACAGGTGCTGATGCTTTGCCGCGAGGGCCACATTCGGCTGAGTTATCACTCTTTCGGTCTTTCCATACCCTATTGCGTTGATTTGATCGAAATCCAAAAAGGGATGCAAATTTACCTGTCTACTAGTAGTATTTTACAGTAGTTTACAACTGATCATGATGTTGTTCAAGGTTATTCATTGGTAGGAAAGACCTTTTTATAAAGACCATGTCCTTTTATATAAAGACCATGTGGTCATCCCTAACATTCCTTATATCAAACAAAAGTTGCTTCATTAGGCCCATGCCACATCAATGTTAGGGCACAAAGGATTTCTCTAGACATACAAGAGTGTCCACGTATAATTTTTGGCCCAAACTCAAGCAAGACACTTGTTTATTGTCAAGAAAACAAATATGATACCATGTCCCCTACTGGCCTCCTTCAACCTGTACCAATTCCTAATGAAAATTGGGAAGATCTTTCAATGAACTTTATTGTCGGGTTACCTCGTTCCAATAAAGTTGATAGTTGATACTATAATGCTAGTGGTGGATCGCTTAAGTAAGTATGCTCATTTCCTTCTATTATCTCATTCGTTTACCTCCAAAGTTGATAGTTGATCGTCTAAGGCTTCTGTTTCTCTGCATCATAGGCGCAAATCTGAGGGTTTTTTACAAAAGCCAATTGATGCGATGGCTTTAGGGTAGGCGCAAGACCATAGTCATAGAAATCGAGATTTGGATTGAGAAATTGACGCTCCTAATCATCAATTCCAACCGTTTTGACGGCAAATCAAATTGTGTTTTGCTTTAATTCGAGTGTTGTACCAACCAATTTTGGTACATCGAACCTTTAACGAACGGTTAATTGCGCCAAGGCTTGTCTTCCTTGATTTGAACCCGGACATCCATGAGGTCGCAGGAGAGGCTGGGTTGCGGTTACAACCTTGAAGATGAACTGATCGATCAAATTAGTTGAATTAGACCTAGGGTATGATTAGGTCGTGTTTTGAAGAAGAAAGGGGGAGAAGAGGAGTAGAGGACTGTGTGTGATAGAATGATAGAACAGTGGTAAGAATTAGCGTTTTAAAACTTTGATATTTTAACATCTAACCCCTTCCATCTTTATTAGTTATGAACATTTGATATTAGTATTATGAATTGGAATTGGTTTTGAGAATTTGATATTAGTATTATGAATTAGAGTTTTGGTAGAAAGTGTATTATGTTATATGCTAATTATAATAGATTCTATTTTATATTTGTGAAAGAGTAAAAATTTAAAGTATAAATGTGTTATATAATTTTTTTATTTTTTATTTTATTATATCTGTGTTATCAGGCTACCGCTTTTTTTGCGCCTATCGCCTGGCCCCAGGCGAGAACATTGCGCCTAACGCCTTTGATAACTATGGTTTCAGTTTAGCAATACCACCTTAAAAATGAGAGTCATGTGTCACCCACAAACGGATGGTCAAACAGAGGTGCTTAATCGTTGTTTGGAGGCTTGCTTTGCCCACAAGCAACCTTCTTGTTGGAGTTCCTTTTTATCTTGGGCAGATACTCCTACAATACCAGGCACCATACCTTAACTTGGGTTACACCGTTCACTGCTTTTTATGACTGTCAACCTTCTTCTTTGCACCCATATGTCATTGATGACACTAATAACGTTGAACTGGAATTGAAGTTAATTAACCGTGATGATATGTTACGGATTTTAAAAGGGAATCTGCAACGTGCATAGGATCGTATGAAAAATTAAGTTGATCACAAACGAAGGGATGTCACCCTGGCTTTTCGGGTTACATCTTTATCCTAAAAATTTAACCTTGCCGTTAACAAAGTCTTGCAAAAAGAAAGTTTGAGAAGCTGTCTCCCTGGATTTTCAGGCTCTATCGTATAATTCAGAAAGTTGGGACTGTTGCTTATGAGTTAGAACTGCCACCAGAATCTTGAGTCCACCCGTTCTTTCATGTCTCCATGCTAAAGCCAGCTCAAGGCCAATTACTGACCACTAAAGATTGGGAAATTGACCTTCAACCACAATCCGTTGAAGCACATCTTTGGGTGATAGAAACAGGCCAACCTACGCTTTAATTGTTAATTACTTGGTGTCACTGTCTTAGGGAAGAAAATACTTGGGAAAATTATGATCTATTGGCTGAGCAATTTCCTTCCTTCTGACATGAGGACAAGTCGTTTTTCCGGGACAGAAGTATTGATAAACCACCAAAAGTCTACTCAAGGATAAAAAGTGGTCCAGTGATGTCATGGGTCGGTGATCAACTTTAGTGGATCTTTGACCCATATTTTGAAATAGCAAGATAGTAAATATAGCAATAAAAGGCAGAAACAATGCTAGTCAAAAGTCAAGGGCTGAATCATTGGAAAATTAACGACTAGGACTATTTTAGAGGAGAAATTCCTGGATGCCTTTTTATATCTCCTTCTCGTAAGTAATTTGGGAGTAACCCCTTTCAAATTGGGTCAGTTTATCCTATTTCTAGTAAAAATCTGCTGCTTATATTCCTAAGTTTTCTTGTTTCTATAATCAGATGCTGAAATCAATTGATTTGCCATCTAGGAAATAAGAAAAAAGAGTACAAACATTATGTGGAAACAGTCCACAAATCTGAATATTGTTTTGTACAATCAAATAAAACTCCCTATTCCTCTATTTATAGTGAAACCTAATATAATAATATTCTAAACCTTAAACAAGTAAACAAAGACACCTAAAAACAGCTCCTTAACTTTCACCTATTTATACGTTTAGTCCAACACATCATATGGTAATTAGGTATTAAATCTTGAGATGAAGAATAATATATGAATGTTGTTCATTGTAACTACTAATTTCAACCCAGGTTGTTTCAGATTTTTAATGGTTCGATTTTTAATGCTTAAAACTACGTTACAAGATTTATTATTATTGAAATGACATAATGTTTGTAATCGTATTCGTATTTGACATGTTAATTTTATGAAAATGATAAATTCTTGTTTGTGGAAAATATATACAAATTTATACAACAAATTTAATGAAGCAAGTCAGCAACAACCGGTACCATAGAGAAGCGGCCATAAACTAGAGATTCTCATCAATTCTAATAACCAAATGTAATCATACTCTAAATCAAATTCTAAACCTAAATCAAATAAATAAACTGACTTAAACAAGTAAACAAAGACACCTAAAAACAGCTCCTTAATTTTCGCCTATTTACAAGTTTAGTACAACACAACATTTGGTAACTAGGTATTAAATCTTGAGATAAAGAAGACTAATATAGGAATGCTATTCATTGTCACTACTAATTTCAAGTTTCAACCCAGGTTGATTCAGATTTTTAATGGGTGGCCTTTTAATGCTTAAAACTAGGTTAAAAGATTTATTGTTATTGAAATAACATAATGTTTGTAATCATATTTGACACATTAATTTTATGAAAATTATAACTTTTTGTTTGTGGAAAATATATACTAAGTTACCCAACAAATTAAATGAAGCAACACCTGGTACCAATGTACCATAGAGAAGTATCCATAAACTACTAAACTAGAGATTCTGACCAATTCTAATTGGTCAAATAGGTAAATTTAACAATAGTGGCTTTAAAAGTAAACATGTCAAAAGGAACAACAGTTGTCAAAGTGTATTTTTAATACATAAAACCTCATAAATCAATATATTAAAAAGTACAATTATTATAAAAAATATATAACGCCTATAAATTGTATTCATATTTGACACACAGCTTTTTTTTAAAAAATGTATAAATTTTTTTATATCGACCAATAACCCAACCTGTCCACCTTCAAGGCTGTTTTTCCACTAGTTTTCACCATTATAGAATTTCTCTCTTAATCTAATATTGTAGTAGTTGTTTTGATATAATACACAAGGTTTTGAATCATGAAGCATCAGTTATACCATATGGAATTAAAAGATACCTTCCGGGGGATATCTTGTGGTATCATTCGGATCTTATGGGCACGGTTCAAAAAGTTTTAGAGCCAGCCACAAAATGTGAGACTGATACATTGGCTAGTGGTCCAAGTGAAGCTAAACCAAAGAGGAAAAAATTGAAGGGAAAAAGAGCAGTTGTAAAGTGGTTAAAATTTTTTAGATACAAGAAGAAGAAAGATTATAAAAGAATGACCGCAGAAGAAAAAATTCTATTCAAATTGAGAAAGGTAAGTTTTGATTATACATGAGGCTATTGCATGCTTTTATGTATCAGGAGTATTAAGAGTATTATGGGCTCTTTGTATGTAGGCATTTTAGGGGGTGGTTGAATGTGTGCATTAAAATTGATTATGTGATATTGGATAATAGGAATCAGATAGTCAATTTAATAAATCAACTCCAAGAAGTTGGTGTGTGGATGTGTTTCTGATATATGGAGCACAATAATTAAATAATAGATATTTTAGTGTTTTAAAAATTCTGATTCTTCAAGAAATTAATAGATAAAATTACCAAAAAAAGACATTTTTTGGTGATAAAGAGAGTTGATGATTTAAAAGGGAAACCATAAGTTGCTCTAATTAGGCTAAATTGTTAGACTAAATCACATGTTATCCTTAAATAGTTAGTTTTATTGCAGTTTTTGCAGCTAGTATGTAATTGATTATTCAAAACTGGTTGTTTGATAATTCATAAGCTATTAAATAGTTTATAATCATAAGAATTTGTGTATCATCATTATTGTACTTAATATATTCCACCATTAGCAAAGAATTTGTGTATCCAAACATCAAAAATGGATTATCACAACTTCAGGTAAGCAGTTTCAAAACATAAACAAAAACATTTCCTAAAGGGAGGGATTGGATGGTAATTTTACATGTTTTTCAGTATTCAGAGTTCTTACAATAATTTTCAACTTGTTAGTTGTTTCTCTATATCCATATCAGGACTATAAATAACACCAATAAATAAACATTTAAATCACTTTTAACTAAAGTCTCAAAAATGATTATTACAATTCATGACAAACTATTCAATCTTGTTTTCAGGCTCATAGAAAAGAGAAACAGTTAAACGAAGCCCTAAACAAGATTAAACCAAAAGAATCATCAGAAACAACCCATGATCCAGAAATACTAACCCCTGAGGAACACTTTTATTTCTTGAAAATGGGCAAGAAAAGCAAAAATTATGTGCCTGTTGGAAGGCGGGGAATATATCAAGGTGTAATCCTTAACATGCATTTACATTGGAAAAAACACGAGACTTTGCAAGTTGTAATAAAAACATTCACTCCAGATGAAGTTAAAGAGATGGCTGTTGAGCTTGCAAGATTAAGTGGTGGGATTGTGCTTGATGTTGATAATGACACAGTCATTATGTATAGAGGGAAAAATTATTCACAACCGCCTACCGAGATTATGTCGCCAAAGGTTACACTACCTAGAAAAAAGGTACAGTATTCACTAGATCATGGTAAATATAACCTTTTTATACGATCATTGGTGTCGATAATAAAATGTTCAATTGGGTTAAATTAGTTGAAAAAATGGGAAGGGTATGTTAATAATTTATTATTGTTATTTAATGATATACCCTACTCCTAAATTAGGGAGGAATTTCAACTTTTTAAGTCATTTGTATGGAAATAGGCCAATTTGGGTTTATTATTAGTGTTGTTAGGCTAAATGGGATGGCAGTCAACGAACATTTATTATAATTAACGCAATGCCTAAATCATTCAAGTTAATACTAGTCATCTTATTTAGAATTTGTAATCATATTTGATGTAAATAAGTACGAAAACAGAATAATGGATAAAAATGTGTTGGCAGGTTTGCCCAACATGATCTGACCCATTTGACCTGCACATCAAGGTTGTCATGTACTTGATCTGAACTCACTTTGATCCGTTACCCTACGTGTTCATCTTGTCACGTTTCCTTTTGTTTCTTTCTTTTTTTTTAAAAGTGGTAGAATAGGTGTAAATAAGTACTTTTATTATATTTTCTATTTTGTTTTTTTTATCATGTAGGCATTAGACAAGTCAAAATACACAGAGGCCCTTCGTGCTGTTAGGAGATACATTCCCAGACTCGAACAAGATCTTGAACTTCTTCATGCAAAAGCTAAAAACGAACCAAGGGTATATTTGGAAACACAAATATCTGACACTGAAGTAGCTGAGCCTGAAGAATTTTCAAGCATACAACATGAAGCTAAAGAAAAACTCAAAGAAATTGCTAAAAATGACAAGTTTCAAGATGATGAAAATGATGATTCTGTGACATGTTCAGAACTAGTTTCAGATTTAGAAAATCTGTCTGATATTTTTGAGACAGATTGTGAAACAGATGTAGAGAATGATGAAAAACCGCTTTATTTGAATGAATTTGCGAAGATTCCTGTAGAAAATAACGAGGTTGAAGATGATTTTGAGGAGCATTTAAGGCGAATATCTTCCAAATCAAAGAAGGAAAAAGATTCACAGTTGGATTTTGATGAGGTTGATCGTGTGGTCCTGAGAGCTGCTTCACTTCTAAAGAAGAGAAGATGAATTGCCCTTTGAAATGTCATATGACTTGATAACAATATTAATCTAATTGCATTCTAGTAAAATTTTGGTTTATATTTTACCTGGCAATGGCTGCGAGACCTGAAACTTATATTACGGTTTTATATAGGGTTTCTTGTACAGGAAGCACAATGGGTATAATAAGGTAACTAGGGGCATGAAAGATGTTGCTATGCAGGTTTCATTTTGGGGATCAAATTCCTAAAACTAATAAAAAGCAAGTTTGGTGTACTTGCTATGTGCCCCGTCTTCTTACTTGCTATAGCAAGGTCAGTGTACTTGCTACGTATCCTCGCCTTCTGTCTTGCTTCCTTCTTTCTTGCGCCTGCTCCAGTTTCATTTTCGTTGTTTTTCATGCTTGGTGTGCTGCTTGCAGTTGTCCGCTTCCAGGTAAGATTGCTTTGTCTCTTTTGGGTTGCCTATGTATGGGCCTTATTTTCGCTGATTGCCATGGCGTTTGTTTATGCCTTTGCTGGTGCTTGATGTTGCTATTGATAGGGGTTTGCGGCTGGCTCCCAAATGTTGGTTGGGATGTTTTTTTACGTTTTAGGGTCTATTTGTGTTTCCTTTGGTTTTCGTTGATCTTTTTTTTTTTTTTTTTTTTTTTTTTTTTTTTTTTTTTGATGACCGGGGAACCCACTTGCGTGGTAAACCTCGGCCCCCCAATACCCGACTAACCGGGGTAACGGGTAAACCGCGGGCGCAAGCACCCGGGTCGGTGGCCTTGTGGAGAAATTGTCACCCTATGAGTAGAACCCATGACCTCAAGCTTCAAAGCTCAACACTTTTACCACTAGGCTATCTCCACAAGGTTTCGTTGATCTTGTAATTGGAACCTTCAAATTATGTCTGTTGGGAAGGGTTTGTTGCTGTCATAAATGAAATGAGAATAAAAAATGACTTATTTGGAATCAAGTCTCTCTTCTGGAGGTTATATAACTTTCATAATTAAGAATGGTAATGTCAGTTTTCTTCAACTCAAAAGTTTAGCTCCTCTTGCTTTGATATAGAGATACTTATAATCATATTGATCTTTTTTGTTGCTCCAATTTGGGTACATACAGAGTGCGTGATGAGATGGATTTCTATTCTTTTCATTTTCTTTGAGTTGAGTTTTTGTTTGTATGAATCTAGATACTTTTACGAGAGGGTTTTCACGAAAACGTGAGCACATTTTTGTGAATCCATGAACAAGATCATATACTGGGTAAGGTTGTTGTTGTTGATACACATACACACACGCACGCACGGGCGCGGGGGCAAAGACACACAGACAGACACATAGACACAGACGAACACACGCACGGGCACACATATCAAAAGTCTACCCAATTCATTAAGAAGACTACAGACTTCCTTATGGTTCAGCTGTTTCCTAATTTCCAAATGTAAATTAAAGAATATTTAGTATTAATGTGAAAGCATCGTACATGGAGCAACTATTAATTTGTTTTAGGATAAACTGGAATTCATATCATATAACATCACTTAGATAACTCAACATACTTGATTGTATGAGGGAACAAAAAGATGAAGCAGTAGCAAGATTCTCTTTACCTTTTTCGGGATAAACAAACAAAATAAAGAGAGAGGTTACCAAGTTTTCAAGAGAGATAAGATTGCAATTCATTAAAGCAACAAGAGAAACCAAAAGGTTACAAAATTCTTCAATAAATGTAGCTTCAATTGACTCAAAGAAATTGGTTTAGGTATTCATCATTACCAAAATTTTGGCCAACCGACTCAAAGGTGATCGGATCGGTAATTAGTGACTCATAATTTGCTTTCTTGAAAGGACGGTTTATACTGGACGACCCTTTAATCGTAAATGAATTATTTGCATGGCTAAAACAAACAAAAACGAAGTTTTTTTTCTATTAAAAATTGATTTTGCAAAGGCTTTTGATTGCTTCAATTGGGCGTTGTTAGATTCTATTTTGAGACATATGGTATTTCCAGATTAGTGGAGAAAATGGATAACTGGTTGTTTGTCATCCTCTAGAACATCTATACTTGTTAATGGATCCCCCACTGACGAGCTTAATGTCTCATGAGTATTACGCCAAGGGTACCCTTTTATGTTCATTGTCATAATGGAAGCCTTACGTTGTGGTTTCTAATGCATGTAATGTGAGAGCATTTAGAAGAATCAGATTGCCAAATGGGGGACCAAATATTTCTCATCTCTTTTATGCTCATGATGCAATATTTATGGGAGAAGCATCCCCATAAATATTTTAAAACTGGCAAGAATCCTTAGGTGTTTCAATCTCGCATCCAGTCTTGCAATAAATTTGAAGAAAAGCAAATTGTTTGGAATGGGAATATCACCAAGAACCACTTTGCAATTCATTGTCAAGCTGGATCTTTCCCATTCACATATCTTGGGTACCGCCTGGGCTAAACATGACTCTTATTCGGAATTGGCATATTAAAAGAAAACAAGGATGCGACATGGGCAAAAGTAATCTACTCCATCCATCACTCCAATAGAAAATGGGACGAATTTCCTTGCAAAAAACCTATTACAGGGCCATGGAAAAGTGTTACAAAAATAAAGGAAGAGCTTATAAAATTAGATATAAATTCTTCAAAGACAAAAAAAATATACAATAACTAACAATTGGAAGAGATGGTGTTGGGCCTAGGTCGAGAAAAGGTTCAGATTAGTTATGGCTAGAGGTGTACAAAAAAACCGGACCCGGAACCGGAACCGACAACCCGAACCGGAACCGGTCATACCCGAACCGGTGGGTACGAACGGGTACGGTTTTTCAGACAAATTAGAACCGGAACCGGAACCGAAACCGGAAAACCGGAACTGGTTCCACCTGAACCCGGCCAAAACCCGAACCGGAACCGGTCAAAAACCGGTTGAAACCGGTTAAAACCCGGAACTGGAACCGGAACCGGGTATGGGTATTGACTTTGTTGACGGGAACTGGAACCGATTGGAACCGGTTCAAAAAAAACCCGATTTGTACACCTCTAGTTATGGCTGCATTTGAGCTTCACCCGAGTCTACTGCATTTCCCTCTCGGTAGTTCTAGTTATGAAAACGTAATGAAGAAAATTAAAGGAAGCCCGTTTGATACAAGACTGCGGTTGGGTATAAATAATAAAAATGTAATTATTGAGTGGAGTCAGTGATGGTGTTGGGCCTAGGTCTAGGAAAAGGCCCAAATAAAGATGGTTGTGTTTGGGCTTCACCCGGGTCTATCCCATCTCCATCTTGGTAATTATAGGTCCCAAAACAACCGCAAACTGCTTAAAGGGCATCTCTAGTAATGGTGGCCGCATATGGAAAACTATATATCTGGCTATGCATCAACATCCTCGTCCTCAACTACTGCAGCAAGAGGAGCTCGAACCTGTTGAAGGTCGGAATACGCGAACTTGTAATCACTTTGTTGCACGTATATTGGTTGACTTTCAAAACCGATTTCCTAAGTGTTTTCATGAGGTATCCTAGTTGATTTTCGAAACGGTATCCACTTTGAGGTTTCACGTTCAAATCTATCGAATTGTAAGTAGAATTAACATGTGGTTGTTCATTCAAATTTGGCAGGCTTCGAATCTCAAGAGAAGATTATGCGTGGTCAATCTTCTCATTAAAACAAATGTTATAATTAGTATTCTAATAAAAGGAAAAATCCATTTTTTACATATTGTACTTGATTGTTTTTCGGCACGTATGAATTGTTGGAATATTCGCTAAAGATGCTCTCATCCCAAAATGACAACGTAAACAAATTCATTGGAATTTCAAATTTGGGAAGTTGATATATGATGCACATTCAATTCATTCGAAGAATATTTAAAAGTTTTGAAAGAATCTTATGTCTTGTCAAATAATTTGAACAATTGACATAGCATTGACGTTTTTTCTCAATACGGCCTGTATATACCTATACAACCCATACACAAAAATAATACGGGTTGTATAAACATGTATGGCCCATATAAAAACCAATCATTATCTAAGATTATTATATCCCATACTTGCATGTACGGGTTGTATTGAATTTCAAATATTAGAGAATGTCGTGTACGAGGACACATACAACCCGTACAGACTAGTACGACTCGTATAAGGGATGTAAATTAAAAAAAATAATGGGTGTAAGAATAACAATACCCTTTAATAATACTAATAATAGTTAAATAATAATGATAATTAAATAATACTAATTTAATAATACAAATAATTAAATAATTTTTTTTTTAATTTCAACAACCCTTTTTTTTATTGATTAACGACCTTTTCTGTTTTGCTTTTTTTTTCTTTTTCTTTTTTTTTGTCAGCTAAAAAATTTAGCATAAATTTACTTTTTTTGGTTTCGTTTTTAATTTTTTTTATTGTTTTGATTTTTATGTTTATTGTGTTACGTGATAACGTTGCATTCATTTTTTTGTAGTTTTAGTTTTTTTTAATTTATTTTTTATTTATTGTTTTTATGTTATGTGCTTGCGTTGGGTTCCTATTTCTTGCCGCCAAATTTTATAATTAAGCACATTTTCTTTTTGAGTTTTAACATTCGACACTTATCTTTGGGTTTGTGTTCCTTGTAGTGAGAGTTGCTCTTGCAACAAATTGACATTTGTTGCAACCGTCTTTTTGTTTGTCTTCGTATTTATAATGTTGTCACCGTCGTTACAATCTAGCAGCCTTATGATTATAACATTATAACTCAACCTTTTTTTTTCAGAATTTTAGTTAGATAGGATACTAGCATTATGTGAAGCAAATGTTAGGCTATTTTTCTTTTTTACAATTAATTTCTAAAACTTTTTGTGTTTTACACTTTAAGGTTTATAACAGGATAGACAACTTTTATATGATCTAAGTTTTGATATTTTGAGAACTTGCAACGCGCACTGTAAAACCATATGTGACGATGACACGATATAATACGATAATTCGCCAATGATATCACAAAATTATTGTCTCAATGTACATGATTTACACATTTTGATTTAGGTAAAACAGAGATCAACACCAATTCAAACGACCAAAATCATCAAATTCCCTATTTTACCCCCAAAACATTTACCCATGAACACTATAGTCTGTATTCTTCTTCATGCAAACCTCAGCATCATCACTGCCATCAATGTTGCAGCTCTAAAGTATATTTCCTTCACACTTTTATCCAATTTCTTCATCATTTCTTCATCTTTCAACCCCTTTTCCTTGTTCGAATTCCTGTTAATCGTCACAATCGTATCCCTCAGTGTGTTCACAGCCCATGAAAGCCACACAAGCCCGAGCGCAAGGCCTGTGTTGAGGAGCTTCGATGAACAAAATGGCACTCTGCCACCAGCTACTTTACACACAACTGAAAACATAAGAGCAATTCCTGTTCCTGCAATGCTGGCTGAGAACTGAGTTAGGAGCTTTGGTAGCTCAGGACCCGATTTCTTTAACATGGGAATTGCTGATTTCCTGCGTCGGTTTTTGTCGAATAATATGGATAAAAGGCTTTCACAGGCCTGAGAGTAGTTACTTCTGTGTTTGATTGTTGTCTTGTGACGGGATCCTTTCTTCTTTGTTGATGGCTTGAGTTTAATTTTCTGTGGACTGTGTAACATAATATTGTCATGTTAAATTATTTTTTTTAATTCATTTTTCTTTTGCAAATATGGTATTTGTTTGATACATAAAGGAAAAAAAACTTAAGCATGGAGAATTTCATCTGTAGAGACAATCGGTGGCAAAATGGATGGGTTGGGACGTGTCAAATTGACTGGTTGACACATTTTGTCACTCATTATATTTCATAAATCTATATCTATGTATATATATGTTGGACCTATATGCCTAAGACACAACGTGTAACAATGTTACTATTGATATGATATCCCAAAAGGTCACACACTAAGCAAATAAATTCCATAAACACATTTAAACAAGGTTTAATGTGCATAACCCAATCTATGTCAAGAACATATTGTTGTTAAGTAAAATAGTAATATGAGATGAATCAATGTACAATATATATACATATATATAATTAAAGATGGTTACTTGTTTTTATGAATTATACATACATATATGCTTAAGAGAATTGTATTTAAAGTTCATATTATTATCCAATATATTTGAATCATACAAAACAACCTATGGTTGTATTTTATTTAAGTTTCAAGAACTACAAAGCTTGCTTGGTGTGTTCATCTCTTGGAGTGAAGACATTTGTGTTCATACCATCCTTGTTCTTATAGCTACCACTTCTCTACAAAGGTTGTTGATTTTAAACAACCTATGGTTGTATTTTATTTAAGTTTCAAGAACTACAAATGGATCCTTGGTGGGTTTTGGTTTCTAAAGTTTTAGATTTAAACATGTTAAAACAAGCTTCCGTTGCAAAATAATTTTATAAGGCATGTTTAAAACCCAACATATATATATATATATATACTATATAATAAAAGAATAACAATATGTCACATGATGTTATTCTAGCTCACACGCCCCGTTAGCGGTGCGCACATATAATGTATATATGTGTCGACAGCTCTTGAAGGGCAAAAGTAAAATTGCACTAATTTTAACGTTATTTTACTTATTCAGTGAAAATAACGTTAAAATCGTTTCGGACGGTTGATCAAGCATCATGAGCCGAGGGTCTCACTGGAAGCAGCCTCTCTACCCCTACGGGGTAGGGGTAAGGCTGTCTACATCTCACCCTCCTCAGACCCTGTCTTAGCATTCTAATGGCGGGATATACTGAGTACGTTGATTTGATGTTATTCTAGCTCACCCACATCACATTTGCTACGTGATGTCTTTCTAAACTATTAATATGACATAATTAACAAATTTAAAATTAACTTCATTTTTTAAAATATTAATGAAAACTCCAATCATTTCACACTTATCATTTTCGATTAATAATTTCAAAATCAAGTTTTTAAATCTTATTTGTATTGATTAAAAATGTTTCTGGAGATTTATAAAATATACTTTTATTTTCTTATTTGACAAATGCTTAAAATTTTATGTAATTTATATATCTGTTTTTCTATTAGTGATTGTTTTGTAATGCTTATTTTTTAAACAAATCTGTGAAATACACATGCCAATAAGCTACTAAATATAATATATCAACAACAATTACATAACTATTTTTTAAACCACGAGTTTTTTTCCTAATGAAAGATTTTCAGAAGGTTTAACAGTCTTTTGAGCAATTTTTTTTATTTAGTTGACCAATTTAAATATATAGCCCGTCACACGATCGATACTAAACATGTTCATGGGTAAAAATTGTAAAATAATGGAGCAAAACGGTACAAGACGTCCCCCCTTCCCCCGACGGGAACAATGAATGTTGACTTTAAGGAACAACCTGTTTGACTTATAAGTCAACGTATCTGGAGGGGCATCAAATCAAGTAAATCAGGCTTAAGCCCCAGCTTTTAAGAATTGAGACAATCAAAAGATAATAATATAAAATAAACAGACATACCTCTTTGAAGGAGCAACAATCACATTTTCAAGCTCCAATGCAGAACCATAATAGCTTGTTTCATCATAATCCAACCTGTATTATTTCAACTTTTGTGAACATATTCAAGAATGGCCCATTTGCCCAAAACGGGTCAATATGGTTTGAATTTTTTCACTTCATAGGCTGACTGAGCCAGATGCCAAAATTACTTTACCAAAAAAGTTAAATTATTGTTTAAGAAATTAAATTTATAAAGTTCTTTCTTACTGCATAAATTCTCCATAAAATTCAAAAATATAACTAGGTAATGTTGGCAGGTCAGCCCAACCAGACCTAACCTGTTTGATCAGAACAGGTCTGACCCATCACCCAACTACTGAACTACCCATTTTACGGGCATACAGCATACGCACCTATTGAAATGAGGTACCAGTGACTTCCTCCAAATAGTTGAGTTTTTTGACAAATAAAACTCAGCAAGAAGTGAAAGCATGTCCTTCATCTCAGTTCTAGTGCCAGTCAACGACACTTGTCCATCTTCATGAATTGTAACTTCAGAACATTGAACCAAATCACCAACAAAATCTATCAACGGTTTCTGTGAATCAAATCCTTGATTCTGAAAAATAAGTTGAGAATCCATGTGAACAATATCAGGAATATATGGTTTGTGATCAGTAGGCATGGCTTGAAGCTCTGTTAGGTCCCATCCATCTTTTTCCACTTCAACTAAACCAGATATGGGAAACTTGAAGTTGAAACGTGTTGGGCTTGGGCAACAATCTGTTGAAAATAGCCATGAAATTATAAAAATTGCCGTTACAATACGCAAAATTTGAATGTTTTATGAAAATGATTAATGGGTCTTGCATAATCAGATCTAGATAACCAACTGTAATACAATGTGGTCCACAAGATAGTGTTTAATGTGTTTTTGCTATCTGAACTCTGAAGTAATTAGAATAACTTTTGTTTTAGAGTTTACAAAATCACCACCTCTGCTTTTGATGATGTCAAGTGCTTGTAAAGTTTCGATTTTTACGGAAGTAATAGATAAAAATAATGGCATAAGAATAATTTTACTCTACCATTTTATTTTGGTTTTTTTTGCAGCTAATATCAACCGATTATATTCGGGTAATCATAAGCAGAATTAGGTTAACCAAAAACCGTGTTGAAACAATCAGATAATCAATTTCAAAATGCACAATTGAATGAAAAAAGAGGGGTTAGTAAACCTTGCAGGTCAATGAACGTGGGCTTTGTAATAGTCTGGTCAATCATGACAACTTGTTTGTTCTCAAATAACTCACTTATTGGCTTCCATGGCTCCACATTCAGTTGTGATCCCATATTGAGGGGACTTGAACGTATGACATCATCCCTTAAACCATGAACAGGCAAAAGATGTTGCAAGTCCTGCAATAAGGACATAACATCTGGTTTTGTAACAGCCTAAAAATATTGACAAATTTAAAAGAGAAAAATGGATGAATTCATATCACACATTAGATCACCATTCAAATGGTTTGAATAGTTCAACATTTTCAGTTGTTGCTTCTTAATTGGCATATGTAACATCATATTTTACACTTCAAGAATCATAAAAAAAAAAACACCTAAATAACTCGAACTTACAATCATGTAATCCAGAATGGTTAATTTTTAAAACCATAATACCTAGTTTCTTCCAAAAATACTTTTGTAAAAATGATTGCCTTTTTATCAAAAAACATGGGTCAACCATAAAAATACCCATGTTAACTTTGAATTCTTTTGATATGGTGTTTGTGATTTTCTTTTCACTTCTCATGATCACAATAGATCTATGGGACCCTAAATCTATGAGTAATTGATTTTTGAACCATCATAATATAAAAACTATCAATTGTTATTGGAAACTAACAAAAGAACACTTTAGCATGTAGGAGCGAGTGAATCCAAACAAATATAGAGAATACAGCAGCACCAACAACAACCGAACCCAGTAAAACTCCACTTATATCAAAGGGTGAGATGTAGGCAAACTGTAGTTCTATTCTTGGGAAAGAGAGACTGTTTCTAGAGAGATCCTTCACTCCCAAATAGACAGCAGACAAAATACAAACAAATACAATGATTCCAAGCATATAGGGATAGAAAAACTACACGAAACAAGTATACAATCATAAAGCAGCACATAGACAAATATCTGGAATATAAATACAAAATAGAAAACTATAGTAATTGCCATCTTTGTTGTTAAAATATTATTGAATTCACAATGTATAGTTTTTATTCTGTATTTTGGCAAGAAAGTAGAATAAATCATTCATTCCTCGTGAATGATATGTTTTATATTTTAGTGTAATTAGATGCAAAGTAATCTTAAACGAAGTACACGCTAGTCTAAGATTTTTGAGCTCTTGACCAAGCAGGAGTCAAGGGGGTCGTGTCCCCTTGCGGGGGTCCTAAGGGTTGCACCCCTAGTGACGGTCCCGCTGGCCAGTCAACGAGCAGCGCCCCTTGTAGGTTCAGGGCAACGACCCAAAACCTATATGAAATTTACTAAATCTTATATCGGAATTGGCTTGACCCTGACCCGAAAGGTTTGACCCGCGTGATGGACATTATCCGCAGAAATTAACCGCAATTAACCGCCATCTTCTTATGGTGATTAAACAAAGAAACAAATGAGCAGAAACAAATTCGAAATTCATATCACACACAAATCTATTGCAGTATCCCTTGATCAAATTTTTTGAACTCAAAAGGGTAGAAATATTGATTTCAGATAGTGATTTCATACACGATGTAATAGAATTCCGAAGTGTTTATTACCAAATTTCTCCAACATGATATGCTTCTTGACCTAACTATAGTAGTCTTCACACAATTATAGCCAGTACTATGGCTGTAAGTAACCCGAGTGTTTTTTAAATAATTCGAGTTCAAAAGGGCCGTATTCATCGAGTTCAAACTCAAATGTAAATATAAGCTTGAAACGTGATAAGACAAATTGAGTTCAATTTTGCAAGGACACAATTTAAATTTTTATTGAGTAAATCAAGTCATATTCATGTGTGCAATTATTTGAATGCTAAAAGGAGAGTGAAGTGTGCAAACTTATCTGTGATGGATATTACAATTTACATATAGTGGCATATAAAATAGATGTTCATAGCAAAATATCTAAATTATCTCATAAAAACTGTATAAACCATATTCTAATCCAACCCTAATTCATTAAATATAATAATTTTCACAATAAACATGATAATTTCAATCAACATGCGTCTAAACACACACACACATACACTTCTCTAGATTCATCAAGTCAAACCAATGGACAATCTGATCAAAAATTCAAAACCAGTCAAATCAACACCCCCACAACAGTTGAATCAACATACCCAATTGAAATTTGAAGAATAATCAAACAAATAGTAAAGAATGAAAGAAAAATCACCTTGGGTACTCTATTCAATCCTTGTTCTGGACGAAACACGAGGGTAGGAAGATACCCATTAGAAGCCATAAGATGCAGCTTCAACATGAGTAGCAAAAATAAATAAATAAATAAATAGATAGATAAATAAATAAAGATATGGGATATGAAATCAAACACAAATCTTGATTGTGGAGTGTGTGGTGTGGGTCATAAATTCCTACATTTTTGTAGTAATAGATTTTTCTAGAAAGATCATGGCTTTTTGGTTGGCACGGAAAAAAAGATGAGCATTTTTAATTTGGGACTTATGTGATCCAAGGCCAGATTTGTTGAATTTAATTCGAATTTGGCCAGAATTGGTGCAAGTTGTTTTATGTCGAAGACTAAGGTTGTCATGAAAAACGACTCGTTGTTTAATTTTATGATTTTTTATTTGTTTTATGTATCAAGAAATAAATGATGAACTCTATCATTTTAATTTTCTTTAGAGTAAATTGCAATTTTCGCCCTTTATATTTATACAAAATTTTAGAGATAATCTTTTATGTTTTAAAATGTTAAAATCAGTTTTTTAAGTGCAATTTACTCAATTACTTATATGATTTTTTTTGACATTTATGCCCCTATTTTGTTAGTACTTAATGACGTTAATAGAAAAATGACCGAGTTTGCAATATTTGAAAACTTAAATGATTGTTTTTGACATTTTGAAACATAAAGGATGATACACGTCAAATTATACATATTAATTAACATAATTCCCCCTGTTTTCAAAAAAACATGCAAATTTATTCGTAAATAGTCCTAATTATTGTTTTTGTAAATTTGCAGGATAAAAACCTTGCTCGGAAGAAAATCAAGCCTTAAACGAAATTTCAGCAATTTCTTAACAAATCCCCAGATACGCACTACTGTGCCAATCCTTGCACTGGCAGTGCAGCCACCATTCCGGAGCCAACACAGGCAGTGCCTTGGCCATGCACAACCATTTTGACACGGGCACGATCGTGCGTGAACATTGCACGACCATGCAACCAGGTAGTGCCAGGCCATGCATGTCAGTGCTAACACATGCATGATCGTGCATGAATCTTGCATGAACGTGCCATCAGACAGTGCCGGGCCATGGCAAGGTAGTGTTGGGCCAAGGGAAGATAGTGTCGGCCACTTTGACTAGCGCACGATTGTGCGCCATGTTGGCATGATCATGCCTGACACCTCGAGTCGATTTTCAAGACTTAGCTGAAAATGGCAACTCTGACAACGGCTCCAGACGAAAAGCGAAGCACTGTAGCACCTTGCACGACCGTGCACTTTATAGGCTCACGACCGTGCCAAGTTCCAGATTTTCTATAAATTGAGATTTCTTCTTCATTTGAAAGGGTTGGACTTCCTGGAGCAAAAAATCTACTGATCAGAATTTTCCAAGCATTTCAAGGGAGATTTTGAAGGCTTTGAGTATCCAAGGAGCATCCAACAACATTTTCTTTTCAAGCCTTGCTTGTTTGTGGTTTGAATTTATCATTTCTATTATGTCTCTTGTTAATTTTGCACACTTTGTTGTTATTCTTGTAAGCCTTATAGGCTAATTACTTTGTTGTCTAGATTATGATGAAACTTATGTTATTGTGATGATGATTATACGAATTGGTTGAAATGGCCTATGTCAAGATTCAAGGTGAAGTTATGATTTTATTCCAATGATGTTGTATAGTTGTGTAGATTGATTAGTGTTCAAGAATGATGAATGTTTAATCATATTATGTTGGAAAACCTTGATCAAGCATTTGTTTATAATCGTATAACTTGTTTTTAAGATTATGCCATGAGATTAGGAATGATAATTGGTTTCTTGAATATTATGAAATTTGCATAAGTATACTTTCTTTTACTAAAGTTTGAAAAAACCATGGTGATATTATGATTTATTGAATATGATTAAAATGTAAGTTAGGAAATTATGGTCAAATGACCTCATTTGCATGATTGTGTTCATAAATTTATGCAACTTAGGGTGATTAGTGTGTATAAGTCATATTAGTTTTCCTTAAGTTGTAGAATTAAGATTCTTGATGGATGATTAATACTTGGATAAATCTTGACATAGATTTTGGCTTTAGGCTTCATAGAATAATCTAAGGAGATTAGAATGTGTTTGTCATTTTAATTTTCCAAAAGATTATAAGATTAGATATCTTTGACCGGAATCAGGTCAGCATTTGGTTTATCAATTCATATTAATCTCATCACTAGACTAAGTGGATTCATAATCTAGGCAATTTCCTTAGACATTATATTATTTTCAATTCTAGTTGGTAGGTTGTTAGTTTAAATTTCACAAACCCGACTTTTCCTTGTTGTCTAGATTTACAATACCTCCTTTTTAATATGTAATGTTACTATCAAATGGGTTAGTCACACATTAGTATTTGTCTTCATAGTTGACTTATTTGATTGTCAAAGCATGTTTTTGTATTGGATAGCCTTTTGAAATTTTTTAATTAATAAATTATAGTTTTGATCAGATAACTAAAACTGGTTTAATTTGACAATAAGTTAATGAATATAAATTCGTTACTTGTGTTGTTCATAAGGGAATCCATCAACATAATGGTTTACTTCCATTATATGTTAAAAAAGGACTAAAATACTAAAATGATAATAAATCCATCAAATAAAATGTATTTAGAATTAGGTTGTACAACGAATTGGTTGTATTATTGATCCACTAGTCAGACTATTTTTACCGGATTCAAAAATTGAATTGAAAACTAGACGAGGTTACATGTAATATATTTATACATACACACATATTATTTATTGAGTAAATTGCATGAATGGTCCATGTGGTTTGATCAGATTGCAGATTTGGTCCCCAAACTTTAAAAATTGCAAATTTAGTCCAAACATTTGTATTGCAAATTTAGTCCAAATATTTAGAGTTAATTGCGGAAATGGTCCTTGTGGTATGAGCAGATTGCAGATTTAGTCCCCAAACTTTATAAATTGCAAATATAGAATATAAATAATTCACAAATTCAAATTAAATCTTTAAACTTTATTAAAATACATTAAACATTTTTAAAATTATATAAACATTATTTAAATAATTTTTTTAACCTATGGAAATTATATAAAATAGTTGTATTCATATCCATTTATTCAAAAAATAGCAAAAACTATTGGATAGTAAACATTAAATATACAAGATTTTGAATTCGCAAGTTATCTAAACATATTATCTTGTATATTTA
Source organism: Mikania micrantha (assembly GCA_009363875.1). Lineage (NCBI taxonomy): Eukaryota > Viridiplantae > Streptophyta > Magnoliopsida > Asterales > Asteraceae > Mikania > Mikania micrantha. The sequence continues at coordinate 17,476,430 of CM018695.1, forward strand.
ATGTTTGTTGTTTAATATTTTTTACTATTTTTTTTAATAAACGAATATGAATACAACTATTTTAATTAAATTCAATAGATAATACAAATTATTTTAAGAATATTTAAATTAATTTAATATTTTTTGATATTTAATTTAGATTTGTGAATTATTTTTATTCTAAATTTGCTATTATTGAAGTTTGGGGACCAAATTTGCAATCTGATCAAACCACAGGGATCATTTATGCAATTAACTTTAAATGTTTGGACTAAATTTGCAATTTTTAAAGTTTGAGGACCAAATCTGCAATCTAATTAAACCATAGGGACCATTTATGCAATTAACTTTAAATATTTGGACTAAATTTGCAATTTTTAAAATTTGGGGACCAAATCTGCAATTTGGTCAAACCACATGTACCATTTTTGCAATTAACTCTTATTTATTGATCCAGTAGTTTGACAATTCTAACTGGATTTAAAAATTGAATCAAAAAACTAGTTAAGGTTACAAGTAATCTATTTATGCACACACATTATTTTATTAAAATAATATAAGAAGGTTGTATGAAATTATAGAACATAAAATTCAAAGTTGAGTCTACAATAGTTATTTTTTGTTTTTGGTTTTTTTTATTTCACTTTTGTTTTGTGATTTAAATATAATAAGTTGTTGAACTATAAACAAAGTTTGGTTTTGCTTGTGACATGATGCAAATGGACGCATGTTCGATTCTTACCTTAACATTCTTTTCATTTTATTGTCTATTTGTTCCTACAAGCACATAATATTCTTTTTATCGATTTTTTTGTTTGATAAAACTTAGCTACCTTTTGTTTTGTTTACGTCATTCAAAGAACACATCACACCCAATGATTTTTATAATCCTCACACATGCACAAAGTATATAATTTTTATTATTTTATGAATTGTTTATTTATTAATTAATTTTAAACATAGGTTTTCTTAAGTTTTAAACCACGTTTTAGTATAAATTACATTCAAAATAGAGTTATTCTACGTTTAATTTAGTTTCATTCAAAACCAACCCGGGTAATATTGATATGTTTTTACATTTTTTATAAGCTTTTATGTTTCCTACTACTTATTTTTACAAAGATGTTAGTTTTCTTTATTTGTGAGCATATTGTTGTGACACGTTCTTTATCTATGTTTTGATGTTTATTGATATTCGTAATCAAATCACAACAAATTCTCGCATTTCTTTTTACGTACTTAAGCACATCAATGGCACTGTCACAACAGGCACTAGCATTCTAAATACACCGTTATGACATGAATTTGTATATAAGTTACAATATAATTTTACTTAAAAAAATCTTAGTCAAAAACAATATATTATTTTTTTACATCAACGTAATAATTCTTTTCTAAATTACAAATATATCATTGTGACACACTTTTATCTGCCTACATTCCATATATATATTTTTTAAAAAAAAACATATCAACAGCAAAAGTTATGAAATACTTGCTTATCAAAAATCGACTCGTCCCTTGCCACGAAACATGAGTCTAAATCTAGTTAAGAGATATAATAGATATATTTATTTTGGATATATATTATATGTTGCCATTAATTAACAAGAATAAAGAGATCACCGTCTGAGTTGTTAATAAAAGAATAACTAACATCTTGGTTTTAAAAAAACAAGAGGGTCACATAAACCACAAGTTCCTGAGTGTGCAAGGTGCAATATGGTTATATAAAATTCTTTTATAGTTGATGTGTTTAGAATAGTTTTATAGTTCAATTGTAATAAATGAAAGAATAAGGGCCAAATTGTAATATGCCACTAATCACTTTGATTAGTTGTGATAAGCTGGTTAGTCTTCAAGCAAGAGTTAAGAATTTTCTCACTCTATCATTTTCTTTCTTTTCCTAACATTGGTATCAGAGTTATTAATTATCATAGCTTTGATGACCTAAAGTCCGGTGAAGTAGGATCAATCAACCACGACGACGATTAAAGAATTGGAAAAAAAACCCTATAGGAGCATGAGCACAATATTTTGCAGGTGTAGACCAATACTCAAGAATTGATTGCAGAGATGCAGGCGAATATGAAGAAAATATTTGAAAAAGTTGTGCCACCCAGCAATTTCAGGTAAATTGCAACTCTTACAACTTTGTATTTCACATTCATACTTGTTGCATTTCATTTAATTATGTTTAATTAGATGAGCTAAACACAAACAACTGCGAAACGATAGTTAGAGGAACTATCGAATCGTACATTGCACATTGGTTTTGGAAACCAAGTGTGGCAAACGCAAACACAAAACAATAATTCGAGGAATTATTGGATTGTGCATTACATGTTAATTATGTTTAACCAAACTTGCAAAACTTTCGTAAAGACGAACACAAACGATTAAAGATAATTCGAGGAATTATCGAAACACACACGAGTCTCATGAAAGTTGGTGAACAAACAACAATCAAACAAACATATATGTTATTATGTGATTACGTGCTAAACATATACTAGATGTTTAGGATAAACGTTAAGAATCGAACACGAGCAAAGTCGAATCAACAAAATCGAAAAACTAAGAAATGAAGGCTTCACGGTACGCCGAGACCCCTCGGCGAATTCCTTGGCGGTACACGAAGAGTTTCGGGATGAAAACTGAATATTATATTCATCGCAGTACGCCGAGGCCATGCATGATCGGCCTTGGCGGTACGTGACGGGTCCCAGAAGACAATCTCTATAAAAATCAACCCCATTCTCTTTCTATTCGGTTCTTTTTCACTTCCTCCGAATTTCTACTCTCCCTCTCGACCAAAATCTACTGAAACTAAACTCCTAACCCTATGGAATCACTAGTAAAGCCATTCCTTGCAACTTTGGAGTGTTTTGGACCATTGGAGCTTCAAAAAGAAGTCTTGGAATCCACCTACAAACTAGGAGCTCATCATCAGCCATCATCTGAGCCCCCAGGAGCTGTTGCAACTCGAATCTACTCACCTAAGGTAGTTTTATGAGCTTATCCATACATAGATCGTACATGCATAGTGTAAAAACACACATGCAAGTGTGTTTTTACACATGCAACTCCATGTGGCTCTAGTGCACGAAAGTTTTGGTGTTATTTTGTGTTTTTGATGTAGATCTATTAATTTTAGAGTATAGGAATGATGGGATTGAGTTTTGATAAGTTATTATGTTGATTTTGTAGAACTTGTCATAAAAGAAAACTTTTATGTTGCATGTGGTAGATTTGTGATGATCTATACATGTTAGACATGTCTAGATGTTGTCAAATGTATATTGAAGTGTTTAGAAACACATCTCGGTATTCGATTTTGTGAAAAACATGATTTTATAGATACTTACTATATATGGAAACTTTTGTAAATCAAAAGAGGGGTTTTGATGTTTTAACATGTTTTAGTGGTTTATGATTATTGAAATATGTTTAAAAACGTTTTCTAAGCATATTGGGAACTTTGATTTGTAAAAACAAACCTTTAAATGAATACTTACTATTTTAAAAAACTTTATTTGGGGCAAACGTCATAAATGGTGATTTATGCACAAACGATATGTTTTAAGTGTTTAAACGTGTTTTTATAAACATACTAGAAGTATTGATTTTATGAAATAGGATTTCATAACTACCCTTTCCAAAAATAGAAACTTTCTAAATATATAAACTTTTCCGAAACGGAAACTTTATGATTTTCATACGTGACTTGTGTGAAAGCATTATGATTAGAGTTGTAGGATACATGTTGGTGTCCTACATGCATTTAAGACACATAAATGAAATCAACAAAACAAACATGTCACCAACGATTCGTCGAGTCAACACGAGTCAACACTCACGCACTCGGTTGAGCACACCGACACTTGGAGTTGTATGGGATACAACACACCACTAAACACATACTCACGACCTATATGATTATAGGTGCTCACTAGCAGGTTGCTAGCACTTGCTGTAGCGAACACATAACCGGAACGGCTTTACCAGGTGAGTTCACGACCCCTTTTTATCTTTTCTACCTTTGGGGGAGAAAACATTGCATGATAAACTGTTTGGAAAACAACTACTCTTTTGGATTACATATGGACATGCTTTATCACTATATGTATATGTGTGGCACACATCACAAACTCAAAGTCCTCACAAACACACCTCGGACCGTTAGTAGCGCGGAGCGACTAGCATGGTAATCTTGGATAGTACTATTTGGGCCTGACAAGCCCCACCCATCGTGCCCGGGAGGCCAACCCGACTGGAGGTCGGAATGGGTGCAATATTGACCAATACATTTGCCATTGTTTTGTGATGGACATGGCGGAAGGCACAAAGTCAGCTTCGGTTTCGAACCCATGTATAATATAATTGTATTGACTAGCTATCAATCGATATTGAATTGTAATGGTATGTATACATGCAAAATCATACTTTAAACATTTGATGATTACTGCTTATGAAAAACCTGTGCTCTCACCAACCATTGTGTTGACCCTTTTACTCGCATGTTTTCTCATGTAACTAAGGCACATGCACAAGGACTAGGATGCTAGGAGGGAGTCCATGCATCTACTATAATGTCTTAGGCCATTGAACATTCAATATCATTTTGTTATGTTATGTATTTCTAAACAACTTAAATCGCTATCGCAACTGTTATCTTATATTGTTTTGAAAACTGTTTTATCAATGCTTCCGCAACTTATGAATTCTAAACTATTTTGAAAACTCATACATTTACTTCCGCAACTCTGATTTTACAAAAATATTTTATCCAAGATATTGGATGTACGTATTCAAGCAGACATGTAGGTCTCGTAACCGTGACCGAAGACTGCGATCCTGCAGGGCACCGACGACCGATGCCCAAGTGTCGCGCCCTTCGGAGAGGCCGGGGGCGACAAGTATGATGGCTCAACAGAAACAGATGATCAGGTTTTTACAAGTCAACAATTCAAATTCGAATGGGAAGGAAGAAATCACAATGATTCATCAAATGACAATAATGTTGGCATTACCGATTATCGTTGGACTCAATTTGGTAAGATTGAGTTTCCAAAGTTCAATGGAGATTATGTAGAAGGTTGGAAAACAAGTGCATCCTTTTCTTTTCTATGGATCGCACTCTGGAATACATGAAGTTGTGAGTGGCAGTGGTTAGCTTGGAAGGTCCAACATTACAATGGTATCAGGAATTTTTAAGAACAAAGGGATGTGATTTGGAAGATTTATCATTGAAGGAATACGTCATTTGGTGACATCAAGATTTGCAGACAATGATTTGGAATGTGCAATGGAGGATCTCATAGCCTTATATCAAACTGGTAACTTTAAAAGAGTATTGCAATTCTTTTGACCAATTATTAAACAAGGTATCCATTACTGAAGAACAAGCAGTAAGTTTGTTTGTTGGAGGATTAAAACCAGAAATTAAGTATATGGTGAAGATGTTCAAGCCAAAGACCTTATGTGAAGCCTATTCTTATGCTAAACAACAAGATATTTCTCATTCTACTTTGTTTCCTTTTGGAACAAGGTTTGGATCTCAATCTTCTTGTGTGAATACCTATGGTAGTGTTGATAAAAAGAAAAATGCTATCCCAAGATAAATGCTCCTAATGTCACTAAATTACTCTATTACCTAAACCTAATAGTATGGCCAAAACAACTAAAATATTAACTTCCAAAGAATTAGAAGAAAAGCGTTCTAAGGGTGAGTGTTTTTGGTGTACTAAGAAATTCACTCCAGGTCATAAGTGTTCTAATAGACAACTATTTGTATTGGTATTGGAAAATGATGACTCATTTGAATATTCTAGGTAAAATGTATCAGAAGTTGTGAGTGAACCACAAATTTTCATTCATGCTATTATGGGCATTCCGTCTTATTTGACTATGAAGATTGTAGGTTCAATAGGTACTAGAACCTTATATGTATCCCACTTTGTGTTGGAAATTTGAGTAGTTTCAAATTTATAATGAATTAAAATCAAATACTTTTCATATTACTCAATTAAATCAAGACTTTTTAAATTATATATATTGATTATATGCGTTAAGTCAAGGCTCTTGGTATCACCTTCACGTAGTATAAATACAAGACATATTGGGGTCTTGTTAAGATGATGAAAACAAAATACTATATGATTTACAATACACATACACTATATAATTTCCTACATTTTTTATTCTATTCTCTCTCGTTTTATATGCACTTTCGGGTGCTAGGTTAATCCTGACAGTACATTGCAACTCTTATAACTTTGTCTTTCACATTCATACTTGTTGCATTTCATTTAATTATGTTTAATTAGATGAGTTAAACACAAACAACTGCGAAACGATAGTTCGAGGAACTATCGAATCGTACATTGCATATTGGTTTTGGAAACCAAGTGTGGCAAACATAAACACAAATGCAAAACAACAATTCGTGCAAATTATTGGATTGTGCATTACACGTTGATTATGAGTAATCAAATATGCAATCATTTCGTAAAACAAAAACTATCACCGATAATTCGAGGAATTATCGAATCACACACAAGTCTCACGAACTTTGGTGAACAAACAATTGAAAAATAATTAAAGTTGAAACGATGACGAACAATGAGTTAGAAACGTAAAATAGTCGAAAAACGAGTCAAAACAAATAAATTGGGCCAATTGGGCACATCCAGCAAGCCAGGCGGTACGCCATGGGCCACGAATTGGGCATTGGCGGTACGCGAGGCTTGGGCGGGAACAGTTTGAATTCTCCGAATCACCAGGCGGTACGCCCGGGACCATGTAGCCACTCTAGGCGGTACGCGTGGGATTTTGAGGAGCCGTCTGAATATTATATTCTAGGCGGTACGCCTAGCCCCGAGGGAACCCACTAGGCGGTACCTGAGAGAGCAACAGAAGGCAAAATTGATATAAAAACAACCCAACTCATTTAATCCGATTTTCTCTCATTTTCACCGAGCTTATAGACTTTCTCTCTACCCAAACCCACTGGAACAAACTCTCAAGCCCCCTGGAATGCTTCTTGAAGCTATCCTTGGTGATTTGGAAGACATTGGAGCCTCAAGGGAGCATTGGAAGTCCATTGAAGCAATCAACAAGCTAGAACCGACATCATCAACCACTTGCTGAGCCATTAGCAGTTGTTCTAGCTCGAATCCTAGCATCTAAGGTAGTTTTATATGCTTGTCTATGGTTAGATCGAACATGCAAGCGCTGAAAACCCACATGCATGAACATCCACCCACTTGCAACTCCATGTGGCTATTGTGCACGAATTGGTTGGTGTTCTTGTGTTATTTTTGATGTAGATCTACTAATTTAGAGTATAGTAGTGATGAGATTGAGTTTTGATGAGTTATGATGTTGATTTTGTAGAACTTTCCATAAAAGGAAACTTTTATGTTGCATGTTGTAGATTCATGATGATCTAGACATGTTAGACATGTCTAAATATTGTCAAATGCATATTGAAGTGTTTAGAAACACATTTGGGTATTTGATTTTGTGAAAAACATGGTTCTATAAGAACTTACTATTTATGGAAACTTTTGTAAATCAAAAGAGTGGTTTTGATGTTTCAAGATGTTTTGATGATTTGTGTTTAACAAGGAGTGTTGAAGCGCGAAGTGCCGCACTGTTGGCTTAGAATTGTCTATGGCCGTGAAAGTTGGTAATTGAAATATGTTTAAAAATGATTTCTAAACATATTGGGAACTTTGATTTATGAAAACGAGTTTTTAAACGAGCACTATCCAAATAAGGAAACTTTATTTGGGCAAAATGCCATAAAGAGTGATTTAAGCATAAATAACTTGTTATGCATGTTTAAACACATTTTTACAAACATACTAGAGGTTTTAGTTTTACAAACATACTCGCAGTAGCGAACACGTCTAAACCGGAACTGCTTTACCAGGTGAGTTCACGGCCCATTTTCATCTTTTCTACCTTTGGGGGAGAAAACATTGCATTCAAACTGTTTTTGAACAACAAATACACTTTTTGGATACATTTGGGCATGCTAATATCGCGTATATGCATATGTGTGGCATTCTTCCACAAAACAGATAAGTCCTCACAAACACATCTCGAACCGTTAATAGCGCGTGGCACATAGCGTGGTAATTCTGAATAGTACTATTTGGGCCTGAAAAGCCCCACTGTTGCGTGCCGAATGGCCACCCCGACTGGAGGTCAGAACAGTGCATAATTGACCAAAAAACATTGCCATGTCTAGTTGGATGGACATGGTGGGAGGCAACATGTTAGCTTCGGTTGCGAACTCGCATATGATATAACACATATTGACTAGCTATCAATGGATATTGCATTGTAATGATATGTAGACCTGCAAACTCTTACTTTAAACATTTGATGTTTATTGTTGTTATAAAATCTGTGCTCTCACCAATCATTGTGTTGACCTTTTACTCGCATGTTTCCTTAGGAAACTAAGGCACGCGCACGAGGAATCTAGGATGCTAGGATGGAGTCTGTAACATCACTGTACTTTAGGTTGTCCGTACAATCCGTACATTCGTACGATTGTACTGTTACGACCTGAGATTTTGTAATTATTAATATTGACACATTACTTGATGATTATCACTGTTACTGGTATACATGTTTATAACACATATTATATGCGTAAACCATGGGGAGTTTAGTTGTAACCCAACTGAACAGAACCAGAGAGTTTATCGCAGATGATTATACGGATTATGGATTTGGGTCAGAATGGAAATGAACTGGGAGTTTGTTATGGTCTGGTTGCTAAACGTAGTCAAGGACACATGGTCATGGTTTATTGAAATAGCGGCGGGACGGTGTAGGGGAGGTTGCGATCTACCTCTGCATATGCCCTATACTTATGCATATTTCGGCCTATCATGGATGTGTCAGTGACTAGGATTTAGTGGGTTTTGGTTTGGGAATGATAATATTAAAGTTAATAGAATAATGGAAGTGTAACTGGAATTAATTACGCGATGGTGAGGTTACGAACACATTGTAAACGCGAATATAAATTCAGAAATATTAACTTAATAAAAGTATTCACGTGGGTGACGATTCACACGAATATAATTATTGAGAATAATATTCTGAAATAATATTCCTTAAATAGTAAATCGAATCGAAATACGATACTAGCGTTAGATTCGCAAAGGTGACGATCTTTACGAATACGTACGCGAGTAACGCGTTTCGACGAGATAATTAAATAATATTTAACGACATTAAATTAATAAAAGAAAACTGAAAACGTTTATTAGGAATCACAACCTAAAGTAATTTCAGATAAATTAATTTATTTATTAAATGTTTGATTTAACAAAAATAAACGGAGATCCTAATTTAAACGATTTAATTGGAAACTATTTTATTGTAAACGAAACTCAATTATTTAAATGTCTTACGTTTTAAATATATTTTTACGAGCAAAACCGAGATTTCCCGTAATATTATCGCGATAAAAACGAGACCGAGCCGGGAAAAAATGGAACGCGATATAAGGAAGAAGCAAAGCTTCTTCTTCCTCATTTTTCCATCTTCCTTTCTCTCACTAAAACCCTAAATCTGCCACTTTCTCTCTCTAGACCTTCTCTCTACCATAACTTCTTCGTCTCTCAACGAAATCACGAGATCTCGGAGCCTAAACGACCGCGTGAACGAGAGCTACAAGGAGATACAAAGAAACCCTGCTTTTAACCACCGATTTGAGGTAAATCTAAGTGTTTATGTTCGGTTTTATGGTGAATAACAAACCTTTAACGTACTGATGTTATATTCGATTTAAGAACTTGTAAAACTTTAAACCAAGCTCGTTTAAACCTAAGGGAACCTGGGTTGAGCTCGTAACAGGTAGAAACGTGATGAAGGTGATGGTGAGCAGCCATGGAAGGCCAGGTTCGCAGCTAGCCGAACCCTATGCAGGTCAACGAACCTTCAAAGGTAACCTGGGCCGAACCTTATGCCACCATGGAACCCACGAACTATTCTTCTGTGTTAGCCGAACCCTGTACCACCATGTCTGGCCGAACCCTGCAAGGGACGGCCGAACCTTCTTTGCACCGAACCCAGCCCAACGAACCCTTGTTCCACGAACCCTCAGCCACGAACCCTGGTAAACTTGAGCCGAACCTTTGTGTGAATCAGGAAGGAACGAACCCTCTTGTCTTAGCCGAAGCTTGTTACAGCCGAACCATGAGTTTACCTGCGAACCTTAGGGTTAAGCGAACCTACTCCTTCCCCCACGAACCTTCTGCTGAACCACGAACTTAGGTACATGTCCACGAACCTTTATGGTTAACCGAACCTACCTGAGTCACTGCAGGTGCCAAACCTTGGTCTTAATGGTTGCCGAACCTTGGTCCTAATGGTTGCCGAACCTTGGTCCTAGTGGTAGCCGAACCTTGGAAAGACTATGGAGGGGCGAACCTAGTTAAGTTAAGCCGAACCTATCCTTCTTTTAGAAAGGTTCGCTGCCCCATGGGTTACAAGAACTTAATTATCGAATTGAGATTAATGGAGGACTATGAAGCATGAGAATTAACATGAAATAATGTATGCATGGGTGACCACACTAACCATCACCTTTTCTCTCACTAAAATACTAGTAATGGGAATTATATGGATGAACATGAATAATGTTTCATCTAAACAACTTAGGTGTAAATCGCTAAACATGAATTATTTAAACTTAAAAGTGGGTTTGACAACTTAAATGGGGGTATGGGTATGTAATCATGCATGCATGCACTACGAACGTATTTATATAGGTTTAAAAGGGTAATATTTTTACAACTTTTATGATCAAGACATAATTAACTTAAAGATCATTGTATAGATAGGATAAACAACATTAAGGAAGTGGAATGACCTTTATACAAAGATAAATAATAGAATCTTTAGTGTAATGTCCTAACTTAGATTGAATTAACTAAGTTAATAAAAATTTGAGATTTTAGAATATAAACAAATAAGGTCATCTAAGGACAAAGTAATATCTATACTCATAAACACAGATATATTAATTACATATCCTTGAGTTGATTGAGTTACATACGCGAGCGCGCATAATACGAGAACCCGAATTCTAAGGACTTCAGGTGAGTTCTCATACCCTCCCTTTCTTTTAAACTGTTTTGTTTTAAATTCGGAGGTGAAACATGTATACCCATTTTCAATATTATTCTGATATTACATGGATGACACTTGCTTAATTGTATGAAATCCATAGTTATGGATTATCATATTCCATGAGTTGTTACTATTGACTTCGGTCCTTCGTAATGACTGCATGTATTGTCACGAGGAGTTTGCCTCATCCGTGTGTTGTTATCTTTGACTTTGGTCAACTACAATGATGCATGTATTGTCACGAGGAGTTTGCCTCATCCGTGTGTTGTTGTCTTTGACTTTGGTCAACTACAATGATGCATGTATTGTCACGTGGAGGTTGCCACATCCGTGTATCGTAGCCTTTGACTTCGTTCAACTACAAGGATACATGTATAGCCACTTATAAAATTTGAGATGATTGATGATTGAGATTGGTTGAATGGTTATATGATCGACTATCTATGATTTGTTATGATTAATTGAGATGTGTGGTTATGTGTTGGATTATGTGTTATGGGTTATGTGCTTGGTTATTGTAATGGATTATCTCGCAGGTGTCATATGGATTTCTAAGGAAAACTCTAAACTCTATACCCGTTTTATAAAACTAATTTGTAAAACATTTTAAATTATAAAGACTTATGATTACTCACCAACTACTTTGTAGTTGACATTTGATTTTTATATGTTTCAGGTAATGAGGCTAAGTAGGTTGATGAAGATGGAACTTACACTTTTGGACATCATCATATAGGGTCTTGGACTTAGCTAATTAACTAAAATTCTGGCGAATAGAGTTTAGTTAGTTTAGCTAATTCTTTTGTGTAACTGATGTATTTAATTCATGATGAACATGATTTTTGTGTAGTTATTTTGGTTGATTGAATGATATATGATGATTTGATTTAGATGCCCACGAGCTTTTGAACTATCTACACATCCCTCATGGCATCCCGATGTTTCCGCCATTGGTCGGGGTGTTATAGAGTCCATGCATCTACTTTAGCGTATTAGGCTATTAGAAATTCAACATCATTTTGTTATGTTATGTATTGCTAAACAACAGGAGCCGCTTCCGCACACTATTACTTTATGTTATTTTGAAAATTGTTTTAAGAACGCTTCCACAGCTTAATAGCTGAGACTGTTATGACAACTATTACAATTACTTCTGCAACTTTAATTTTACAAACTGATTTTATCCAAGTTATTGGATGGACGTATACAATCAGACATGTAGGTCTCGCAACTGTATGACCAGAAACTGCGATCCTAACAGTTGCGTTGCGCCCTCGGACAGGCCGGGAAGGTCGAGGTGCGACATGTTGTATATGTGTAATACTAATATTCGGGAAAAAAACCAATAATTTGGATTGATTTTGGTGTGTTAATATCGGTTAGCGTAATAAACGTGAGTTATTATATAATGTTGATTTTATGTATATTATGAGGTTCTCACAGGCAAACAATTGTTGCATCATCCTCAAATTTTGCTAAAGTTATTGCACCATATGAAAAATATAAATTAAAGAGCGTATATGACTAAGATTTATGCCACCACTTATATTGGCTTTTCATGGACTAGAAAAAGATAGAATTCCATTTTTGATTTATGAAGACAATGCAATTTGTGTCTCATATATGAAAGGATGATATATTAATATTAACTAAACAAAACGTATACTACCATGACTCTTTTCATAACCTTAGTATCTTATTAAATAACAATCAAGTTGAAATATAATAAGTTCAATCTAGCAATAAATCTGCTAATCTTTCATGAAAGTATACCTACAATAACTTTTAGAATTTTTGTTCATGATTTTGGAATGAGACATGTACATACAATATAGTGAAACTGAGATGATAATTTAAGGGGGAGTTATATATATTATACTTTTTTAGCTAAAGTTTTTTCCATTGAATTTTTTTTAGTAAGGTTTTCAATGAGACATTAGTTTAAAGTAAAACCCTGAGTTTGGAAAAACATCAATTAAGGAAGAGTGCTATAACTTATTTTGGATGAAAACCTTTTGACCCAACAAAATTAAATGGACATATTTTTTTAAACTTAACATTAATTGATCATATCTCATTGTCTCCCAAATAGTATATATTTGTAGTATAAGGGAAAATTGCATCACTTATATACATTTTTGTGTTTTGTATAATTCTATTTCACATTCTCTCTAAAATTCTTATTACTTTATTTTATAAGTAACTTTACAAAGTTTTACTTTCTTTTATAATCATCGTAAAAAAGTTGTTTAATTATATTAATCATTACACTATATATAATCACCAATTATAAATAGTCCTTTGTAATGGTTCAAGTATTTTAATTTTAGATTTATTAATATATAAAATTTGTTATGACAGCAAGGACAAAGATTTTAAGGGGACTAGATGTCCCAGCTTCTTCCGTTTTTCAGCTTATAAGGGTCGATTTAATAGTATTACATCAAAAAAATTTATTGGTATTGAGTCGGCCTCCTCTATTTTTTTCTTAAAAATCATTGGACCCCCTTGGTTTAAAAAACATTAAAGTTGAACTAGTTTTTAACAATACGTTTAATGGTTTAGGCTAATTTATAAAATTCAAATAAGTATATCAGCAAAACTAATAATCTTAATTTATAAAAATGTTTTAAATTGTAGGAGGTAATATTCACTATTACAAATCTTGTTCTTTAGGGTGTCGGTTTTTTAAAACGATTTTATTGCAATTGGTATCAAATTTGGGTGATTTACCATTAAACTGTCGCAAAAAATGTTTAAAAGATAATTGAAGCGGTTTAATTATATTATTGGAGCCAATTTTGAGATACTCGTTTTGTAGGCGATTTCTTTGTGCATTTAGGGGCAATTATACAAATGTTTCTTTTCGGATGAGTAATTTATATTGTTTGAGTAATTTAAAAAGAACATTTTAGAGGAGTTTTTATGCGCTTTTAGATGGAACTTTTTTAGTCAGTTATTGTAACTTTTTTGGGATGGTTCATGTACTTTTTTGTTGAGACGTTTTTTGGATTTTTTATGAGAGTTATTATAAATTTTAAATTTTTTGGGCGTTTTTTTTATTTAAACCGCCTAAAAAATAACAATGTCCCCTTAAAACCCAAATTTTCCTCTCACTAATCATTTATATGTCTTCAAAAATTTGATTATTACTCACATTTTCATATTAAAACATTTTATTCCTTGTTTGTTAAAATATATTTAGTCTTTTGAGTGCAAGTAAAATTAGATATTTGAATTTTGTAATTGATGATTTACTTGACCCGAATATTGTAACATTTATCATTTTCAAAAAACGTAATGGTGCCAAAATGTAATAAACAAAAGTTCGTCGAGTACTATTTAAGTTCGTTTTATATGCATCAACGTATATATGTTTATAAAAGTCAAAAGACATGAAACAATAAAAGAATAAATAAGACAAAACGAATTAATGACTATATATATGTGTGTGTGTGTATGTACATCGCTTGTTAATATAAAAATTGTTACTTATATTTATAATTATATGTGCGTAATAAAAGTATATTAGTATTTAATATAATTATAACAATTTTTGAATAAAAATATATATATACAAAAATAAAGAAACAAAAGTGTAAGAATAATCATATTATTTATAAACTTGGTTATATTGATATTTTAGCAAATTCGTATAATTAATTAAATTTCATTAAGATTTAAAGTTATAAAACATTTTTTAAATATAATTTGACCTTATAATAATTTAAGGTTAACTTAAACTCTCTCTGTAATCAATCAGAACTAGTGAAATCGGCTCAAGAACGTTCGCGGCTGAGACTCACTCGAACACGATCAACCCTTCGACAAATCAAGTAAGTTTTAGGTTCATTTCGATCAGTTTTTGATGGGGATAAAAGCCCTATAGTTTTAGAATCTAACAATCCATGTGTTAATTGTATTGTCATCGAATCAAAACTAGGGTTTATGGTTAATTTTTGGGATTTTTTAAGAATGTGATTATTACTCAATCGAAATGCGTTCTAACCAAGAAACAACAGTTAGATCAGCGGTTGAGCTGCATGGTTAGAAAACAAAGGTCACGGGTTCTGTCACACCCCGGGCCGACGGGACGGATCGGAGACCCATTGGGCGGAATAGTCCCAAGGCACGATTTAATCGGAGTGATCAGATTGTTACATTGCACATGATGATATGAGAAATACTAAAATACAAAAATAATTAAATTAAATTACAACTGTTTTATAATTTAATTGTGTTACAACATGACTTGGACGTCTGGGACATGACCCAGATGTCACACAAAATTTGCTTGCAAAAATGCAAGTCTTGAATCTTGAAGCCTGTGTGGCCTTGGAAGATTACATGTAGGAGTTGTAGGTTCCTCTAAGGGACATCTTTCTCTCTCTAAAATTCATCCTGCTTTCACCTGTTCTTCACTTGAGAACATGCAAAATCTGTTAACACTAGGTTGGTGAGTTCACGCAAGTTTTAAAAATATTAGGTTTTGTAAAAGGTTTGATGAAAACTCTTTCCATTTACACTTGTTGTGAAATTGGTGTGTAAATGGTGTTGAAAACACGAATAAATTACACAAGTGTTTAATTCTGAATCTCATTACTGACACCATCCCAAGTCATCGAAGGTAGTTTATATTTAGGGCATGCGTAGAGCCGAAACTCAGCCGCTAGCCCGCCACCTATTCGTATGTCCTTAATGAAACTCAGGCCTTCATCACTTCTATACCTCTTTTCGACAAAACACGAAAGATGTTTGTGGAAAAAGAAATGTCTTGAGAAAGAAGTGTATGCTTTGTCTCCTGATATAGGAAAAATCTTGTTTTGTTTGTTTATTTGAAAATCATAAAGTTTACACTCCTTTCTTGTTCATTGACATTGTTTGTTGTGTACTCATTTGAAAATTGTTCAAGATCAGGTCTTGAACATTTGTTCGTTTTGAAAACTTGTGTTATTGTTTGTATGGTCTGTCCGTAATATCACCCATGTGATCATTTACCGAACCTAACTGATATGCCCTTATTGATCAGTTCCCATGGAACTGATCCGAGTTATTGTTTCACGTATGTATGCGTGTAACGTACCAGCCTCGGCGCTAGAGGTTTGTTAGACCTATGGTACCATCTACGTTACCGTCGGGTGACCAGCGTCAACTAATGGTAAATGACTCTAAAGGGACTTATTTGAGAATTCCTCAGCGAATTCTTGATGTGTATGTTGTGTGAACACATGCTCTAGTGAATTACCCTAGACAAATACCATGCAAAGTTTGTTGTTTGTTTGATGGGGGATTCCCATGAAAATGTTTGTTTTCGATTATGAATCAACACAATTCCTCGGGTCGTGTTATTTTACCTCTTGGTTGGGCACAAAGCCTCGACTGTTAAGGTTAATAGGCACTTCCATTTTGAATTGTGTTTTGAACCCTCGAAATCATTGTTTGAGTTTGAAAACGTTGTTAGCGATGCGATGAACACTCAGTAAAATGATTGAAAATGCACTTATTCGAATAACATTAGAATAAGAGGTTGAGAGTTGATATTTTCATTGAAATTATTTGAAAATAACTCTTATTCGCTGGTCATTCAAATAAGAGGGTTCATGTTCTCAGCCCCAAATGATTTGGAAGGCAATAAGTTAAAGAAAAAGGGGTCTATGAACTCACCTGGGGTTATGCGTCATTGATTCACTCACTCGGTATGTTTTCTCGGTTTGAATCCTGTGTTAAATTGATTATTAGTTAGTTATGTGTTGGGTGGTTGCGTGTTCTGTGTCTTGATGTGATTTTGGAAAATGTGTTTTCATTTCGTTTTATTTTGATTAGGTTTAAAATTTGGTCTAAGGTTCGATTCTTATCAATACGAATGGTGTATGATAGGACTTTCAACACTTAGCCATTTTTGGGCTTCTCCTAGTGCGAATGGCCTATTTGTGCGAATGACCTTCATTCACACGAATGGAATGATGCGAATGCATACTCTCATTTTGGTGCTCCATTCGTGCGAATGTGTCTTCATTCGTATGGTTGTCCCATGCGAATGAGTCCATGTCATTCGTGTGATTGCTCATTCGTCCAGCAGCTCATTCTGGTGACTTTTCTTGGCGAATGAGCCCTTCGTACGGCTCATTCGCCTGCGGATTCACCAAGAACGCCATTTTTGAAATCGGCGGTTGTTTGTGGTGTTTTTATGGTCGAAATTGATGGTAAAACATTTTGGAGTGTTTTGGTGCAAAGGATCGGTACTAATACTCACCGTGGAGTTCGTATTTGACCGGAATGGCTTGGAAATGGTTGAAATCCTGAAATGAAGGTGTTGGGGTTGAAATACACACTATTTGGACGTTGAAATGGTCCGATTTCGTATGGAAATGGCCGAAAAGTCGAGTGGTCGAGAGATGGTTTCGGTTGAGAGAGTTGGGTGAAAAATGGGTTTGAAAAATGGAAGTGTTACTTTTATAGTTGTGTCGTCGCACGAGTGAGTCATTCATACGAATGACTCCCATTCGGCCAAATGACTCTGTGGCTGTAAAGCTTCGCCAAATATACCTATTCGTACGAATAAGTGTCCATTCGTACGGATGCCTGTGTGTGTTAAAATTTTGATTGTTTATTAAATTGTTTTGGTGAGGTTTTGTTAAAATTGTTATTATTTTATATCAAGTGCTAAAAGACTCACTTTGACATTTGTATGAATCGTCACTCATACAAAAGTCACGTTAGATTTAACTGCTGTCATTGTTTTGTACTGTAAAGATATCCTTTAGTGTATCAAATCTAACAACATATTCACATGGATGGTCATCCATGCCGATATCTCGTTGGATTGACACTCCAAAAGTACAAATGTTATCCATTCAGTCTTTTTTTCATTGTTTTCCCTCACAAGGCGTTTGTCTTTTCTTCTGATTCATGTTTATGTGATTCAATGGATTTTCCTAACTGTTTTAGGAATAATCCTTGTATTTTGGTTTGTTGTTTATTATCGTTATCGTCACTCTCGTAACACAGTCTCCTATATTGTGGTTGTGTACAAGCTTGGATTTCAGACTCATGGTAGCTCGTATACCAGTTGTCACAGGTTCAATTCCGGTTAAAACCGAGTCTTAACATTAAACCCATATTTTTATTTCTATTATTTCACCATTCAAACTAACTCGAAAAATTTAAAAAAATATTCATAAAAATCAAAAATGATATTTTAAATGTTCTGTAAAAGTTTTATAATTTTTTTAGAATATATTTCCATTAGTTTGTTATTTAAATTGTAGTTTAAAATACATAAAAAATACTAAAACGTCTTTAAAAATTTTGAAAAACTTATAGAAATTATATATGATGTTTAGTAACATTCTGTAAAACTTTTAGGATTTTTTAGATTATATTTTTATTATTTTGCTATTTAAATTATATTTACGTGGTTTTAAATACATTAAAAATGTTAAAACATTTTTCAAAATTCTGAAAAATTTGCATAAATTATAATTTATATTTATAAACATTCTGGAAAATTTGAAGAATTTTTAGGCTTTATTTTTTTTTGTCAAAATCATATTTATAAATTTAAAAAAATAAAGATTACATATAAAAATAATTTAAACATTCAGAAAATTATTTTGAATATTCTGAACTTTTTTTATGATAAAATCTTCAGTTTTATTTAATAAATTATTTATTTAAAATAGAACTTTATTTAAACCTTGTTTTAAACTTATAAAGATTTCAAGAAAATACATATACATATATTTGTGAACATTATTAATTTAATATTCTAAAATACATTATTTTATTGATTATATTAAATAAAATATTATCTAGATTATTATTAAAGTGATTAAACATAATAACATATATATAATTTAAAGAATTGAATCATGAAAACTAATAGATTTGTTTTATTTGTCTTATACATATAAAATATTATCTATATAACATTTGAGTAAACAAATTATATTTATAAAACCTTTCTTTTATAATTATTTAAAATTATAAAATGGTGGTCTAAGAATTCTAAATTGAGTTTTTGCATTTTAGGAAGATCTATTAAGAAAGACCTAGACTTTTTAGGTTCATATGTGAATTTTAGAGCTTATACAAAATCATATTACAATACAGGGTGTATTGTGATATCATAAACCTTCATCCTACTCAATAACTTCTTTGGAATCAAAGCTTAACAGGTGAGTTTCTTATGCTCCCTCTTTACATTTTTATGCAATTTTTGGGATGTTACGCATGTCTTATCAAACATGTTATTATTGAGTCATAAACAGATACAAGGATGCAATAATTTAGTTTAAGATAGAATTATATTTGAATGCCATGTGTTGCCTACTTGTTTGTATACATATGTGTTATTATTTACTGGGATAATCATATAGAATACATTAGTACTAGTAGCCTTTGATTAACATTACTTATGTCATTGTTTATATTGAAGATAAAATTGCCAAAAAAAACATTTGGTATTATCAGTATCTTTTCTTTAGTGACTTTATGTCATTATGTTAGAAAAGGTAAAATTGCCAAAATCATATCATCAAACATTGTGAAATACATATATAGTTTGATCAATTCTTATTAGACTTTAGTTGCATCTTATTATATATATATATATATATATATATCAAATTGTATGAGATTCTCACCAAATATACAAATAGTTGATCAAATCTTATTTTACATGTGTAACAAATTAGATTACTTGGATGAAGACACATTTAGGATACTTGGACCTCGATGATAACTATCAAACAATGTTATTATTATGAATTTGGTTGTGTAACAATGGATGGAATGTTAGGTTTATATGAATGAATTTGTGTTGTGAATTGAATTGGAATGTTGAATATTGAAACTTACAAAGTAGCACCATGAGATATGAACAATCAAACTCGCGCCCAAACATATTGTCACACCCCGAGAAATCCCGTCCCGAACGAGGCGTGAGCAAGACCAGTCAGGATCGCAGTCTCCGGTCACACAATGTTGCGAGACCTACATGTCTGGTTTCATACGTACATCCAATAACTTGGATAAAACAGTTTAGTAGAATCAGAGTTGCGGAAGTAAAAAGTTTAAGTTATCAAAACAACATTGTAATTATAAGTTGCGGAAGCATAAGTTTAACAGTTTTCAAAACTTAAAGAGTAGTAGTGCGGAAGCGGTTTAAGTATTTAACATTACATAACAAAACAAATGTTGCCTAAGACACTAAAGCTGATGCATGGGACTCCATCCTAGCATCTTATCCTTGTGTGTGTGCCTTAGTTACCTGAGAAAACATGCGAGTAAAAGGGTCAACACAAAGGTTGGTGAGAGCACAGATTTGTATCAGCAGTAAACATCAAAATGTTTAAAGTAAATGTTTTGCAGTTTTATATATCATACGCGGGTTCGCAACCGAAGCTAACATGCTGCCTCCCGCCAAGTCCATCCAACTAGACAATGGCAATGTTTATTGGTCAATTATGCACTGTTCCAACCTCCAGTCGGGGTGGCCATACGGCTCTCAACAGTGGGGCTTGTCAGGCCCAAATAGTACTATTCAGAATTACCACGCTAAGCGCAACGCGCTATTATCGGTTCGAGATGTGTTTAATGAGGACTTATCAGTTTTGTGGATGAATGCCACACATATGTATATACGATATTAGCATGTACAAAGTAACCAAAAGAATGTTGTTGTTCAAAACAGTTGTATGCGATGTTTTCTCCCCCAAAGGTAAAAAATGTAAAAAGGGGCCGTGAACTCACCTGATAGAGCAGTCCCGGTTTATGTGGTGTTCGCGATTGTGAAAGCTAGCAGTCCTGCTAGTAAGCACCTGTGATCATATAGGTGTAAGTATGTGTTCTGTGGTGTGTTGTAGTCCATACAACTCCAAGTGTCGGTGTGCTCACCCGAGTGTGTGTGTGTGTTGTGTAACACCCCGACCGACGGCGGAATCATCGGGATGCCACGAGGGATGTGTAGATTGTTCAAAAGCTCATGGGTATCTAAATCAAATCATCATATATCATTTAATCAACCACTATAATTACACAAAAATCATGTTCATCATGAATCAAATACATCAAATACACAAAAGATTTAGTTAAACTAACTAAACTCTAATCGCCAGAAATTTAGTTAATTAACTAAGTCCAAGAATCCTATATGATGATGATGTCCAAAATAGAAGAGATCATCCTCTTCATCCTACTTGTCTCCATCACCTGAAACATGTAAGAAAATCAAGTGTCAACTACAAAAGTAGTTGGTGAGTAATCATAAGTTTTTATATTTAAAAATGTTTTAGTAAAATGCGTTTGAAAGTTTATGCTTAAAATGGTTTTATAAAATGCTTTGTTTAAAACGGGTATAAAACTTATGATCTTCTTGAGAAAATCCATATGAATACCTGTATGAGATAATCCAACACACATCCATCAATTCAACAGCCAAACACATACACAATCACATAACCACATAACCAAATCAATCATAGCCAATCACAAATAATCATAATCAATTATAGGCAATCAATCCACAACAAGTCAACCAAACTCAATCAATCATATTCTCAATCAATGTTCGTGACTATACATGATTCCTTATGTATTTAACATAAGTTAGATACATGAATCATGGAGTGGTCGCTAACCACGTGACAATACATGAAGTCAAAGCAATTAACCGAAGTCAAGAGCAATACTTCACGGATGTGGAAACCCTCCACGTGACAATACATGAAGTCAAAACAAATAACCGAAGTTAAAAGTAATGATTTCACGGAGTATGAGACAATACATGTAATCTTTGTTATTCACCGAAGTCAATAACAATGTTTACACGGATTTATAATAATCAGTGATAATCCATAATAATGATAATTCATAATAGTGAATATCATAATGATAAACAGGTATTATCCTTGTGTTATCAAAATAATATTTAAACCGGTATACATGTTTCACCTCCGAGTTTTAAAACTAAAACAGTTTAAAGAAAGGGAGGTTATGAGAACTCACCTGAAGTCCTTAGAATCAGTGTTCTCTAATAATGCGCGCTCGCGTACGTAACTCACGTCAACTCAACAATATGTGATTATTGTGTTTCATGATTATAAGTATACGTGTCTTCATTTAATCGAATAACCTTAAGTTTTTCTCTACAACATGAAGTGTATTATCACTTGGTTTGTTAAATTCCTAAGTAAAATAATTTACTCCACCTTTCATGAAGGTTTGATATTCAATCCCATTTAGACTTGCTATAATCAACTTATCTTTTAAATATAAATCATCATAAGCCAAAATGGGTATTCTCATGGGTAATCCCATTCGTATTTGAGTTAATACATGCATGTATGTTTAATTTCTTGATCACCAACATTTTAAGCTACTTAAATCAAACTTTAGGTTTTTAAAAGTTCACACTCAAGTTTGACATATAAAATACTTCAATTTATTTAACCACAATATAAAACTTCATTATTTTTGATTTATTATAGAAAGGTGATCAACATATTGCATGCATGCATGTATTATATATATCCCATGATTTCTCAAAGTTCTTGATCCCTTCCCAATCAAATTTCGACAATCTAGTTTTGCTTAGCACAAAAGCAGCGAACCCTTTGGGTTTTATGACCGAAGGTTCGGCTACCACATTCTCAAGTTCGTGGCTAGGGTTCGTGACTCGTGCAAGGAAATGGTTCGGCAGCCTAGCTTCGGCTGGCCAGGGTTCGGCCAGCCTAGGTTCGCAGGTTTTAAGGGTTTAACAAGAGGGTTCGTTGCATGGGTGGTCCTAGGGTTCGTGATCAAGACAACAAGGTTCGGCCATGGTTCGCCGCCTTGTGAAGGCTCGGCTGGCCCAGACAGCTTCGCAGCCTCATACAAGGGTTCGCTGGCCCCTAATGGTTCGTGGTCTCATGCTGATGAAGGGTTCGCTGCCAAGAAGGTTCGGCCACCCAAAGGGTTCGGCCCAAAACCTGCTTTCCCGCCCATAGAGGGTTCGTGGCCAAGGGTTCGGCCACCTGCAACAGCGAGCCATCTAACTGCAGCTGTTCATCATCATCCTCGCCATGGTTATGCTGTTTCAAGCTCATCCAACGGTTCAATACACTAATCCTCATGAATCCTTAGCGTTTTATACCATCTAGACCGGATATATCAATTACAAACTCAAAAAATCATGATACAAAAACCAAAACCGCAACCTACATCTAGATTTACCTCGATTTGTTGCTGAAACGCGAGAGATCCTTGTACTTCCGTGTTCTCCTTGTTCTAGTGGTCGTTTAGAGTCCAGAACCACGTGATTCCGTCAAGAAACAAGGTCGCAATCGTAGAGAGAAGATGAGTATGGTGATGGTGACGAAAATTTATGTTTTAGAGAGAGAGAGACTTTGTGAAATGTGAGGAGGATGATGAAAGACCTTTTCTATATATCGCGTGTCTTCCCCCGCGTCCGGTCTCGTTTTTATCGCGATTAAAATTATAAAATGTTCGGTTTTTAAACATAACCATATTTAAAACAATAAATCGTTTTAAATAAATTTGTTTTGTTTAATTAAAATAAGTTTAAACAAATTGTTTCGTAAAATAAATTCCGTTTCATTTTCGTTAAATAATTATTTAAATAATTTAATTTATTCGAAAACATTTTAGGTTGTGATTCCTAATAAACGTTTTTAGTTCACAAATATTAATTTAATAACGTTAAATATTATTTACTGATCTCGTCGAAACGCGTTACTCGCGTACGTATTCGTAAAGATCGTCACCTTTGCGAATCCGATGCTCGTATCGCATTTCGATTTGATCTATGATTTATGGAATATCGTTTTAGAATATTATTCCTAATAATTATATTCGCGTGAATCGTCACCCGCGCGAATACATTATTAAGTTAATATTTCTAAATTAATATTCGCGATTAAATAGCGTTCGTAACCTCACTTCGCGTAATTAATTCCCATTATTTAATAACTTTAATATTATCATTTCCCCAAACCAAAACCCACTAAACCCTAGTCACTGACACATCCATGATAGACCGAAATATGCATATATATAGGGCATATGTAAGGGTCAGTCGCAACTGCCCTAGCCACCGTCCCACCGCTATTTCGATAAACCATGACCATGGGTCCTTGACTACGTTTAGTAACCAGACTCCAACAAACTCCCAGTTCCATCACAAATCAATTCTCAACCAATAATCCTTCATCATCAGTAATATTTAACTGCAATAACACTATGGGTCTGTGTAGTTGAATTACAACTAAACTTCCCGTGGTTTATGCGTATAATAAATTATAATCATGTATACCAGCAACAGTGATAATATCAGTAATGTAATCAATAATCTCAATCATTAATAATTATAAATATCCAGTCGTAACAGTACATTCGTACGGATGTACGGACGTACGGACAACCGAAAGTACAGTGATGTTACAGTCTCCCCTAGTTAAAGGAATTTCGTCCCGAAATTCAACTTGGAGTGACCGTAGTGAATAAATGTGGGTACTTAAGCTTCATCTGATCTTCCCGCTCCCATGTGAATTCTGGACCCCGCTTCGATTCCCAACGTACCTTGACAATTGGAATTCTACTGCGTTTGAGCTGTTTAACCTCACGATCCATTATCTCCACTGGTTTTTCAACAAAGTGCATGGTATCGTCGATGCGGATGTCATCGAGTGGTACCTGAAGATCCTGATCAGCTAAGCACTTCCTTAGATTGGACACGTCAAACGTCGGATGCACATCACTAAGTTCAGGAGGAAGTTCCAATTTGTAGGCAACCTTCCCGATCCGTTCAAGGATCTTAAAAGGGCCAACGTATCGTGGAGCAAGCTTCCCCTTCTTTCCAAATCGGACAACGCCCTTCCAAGGCGATACTTTGAGTAATACCATATCTCCCACTTCAAACTCTAAAGGTTTTCTTCGTTTATCCGCGTAGCTCTTCTGTCGACTACGAGCAGCTAACAGATTGTCGCGGATCTGGCGGATCTTGTCAGTCGTTTCCTGAATAATTTCGGGACCAGTGATCTGCGAATCGCCGACCTCGGTCCAACAAATAGGTGACCGACATTTCCTGCCATAAAGGGCTTCAAACGGCGCCATACCAATGCTCGCGTGATAACTATTGTTATACGAGAACTCAACCAACGGTAGATGGCCGTCCCAATTGCCACCGAAATCGATGACACAAGCTCTTAACATGTCTTCCAGTGTCTGAATCGTTCGTTCCGTTTGACCATCCGTTTGAGGATGATAAGCGGTGCTAAGATCCAGTCTTGTTCCAAAAGCTTCATGAAGTGATTCCCAAAATCATGCCGTGAAACGAGCATCACGATCCGATATTATGCTTAAGGGAATACCATGTCGGCTAATGATCTCATCAATGTAGATACGAGCTAACTTCCGCACAGGGTAAGTTTCGCGTATCGGAAAGAAATGAGCCGACTTAGTCAATCTATCAACAATAACCCAGATGTTATCTTTACCGGTTGCAGTTCGTGGGAGTTTAGTAATGAAATCCATGGAGATATTCTCCCACTTCCACATCGGTATCTCTGGTTGTAATAATAATCCTGAAGGTCGCTGGTGTTCTGCCTTGACTTTAGCGCAGTTAAGGCACTTAGACACATATTCAGCAATATCCTTCTTCATTCCAGGCCACCAGTACAAGCCCCTAAGGTCTTGATACATCTTATCAGAGCCCGGATGGATTGAGTAACGAGACTTGTGAGCTTCATTCATAATCACCATCCTGAGATCACCTCTGTTCGGTATCCACAACCGATTCAAATAATACATCAAACCGTCATCCTTAGTTTCCAATAAGATTTCAGCCCCGCAAGACATCTCATTTTTCAAGTTATCTTGAGCTAATGAGTGTTGTTGGGCTGTGAGAACATCATTACGGAGATTAGTGTGCACTCGGACACTATGAATCTGAACTTGACTTTTGCGACTAAGCGCATCTGCTACTACATTCGCTTTACCAGGATGGTAGCGAATTTCGCAGTCATAATCATTCAACAGTTCAACCCATCTCCGTTGTCTCATATTGAGTTCTTTCTGATTGAGAATATGTTGCAAGCTTTTATGATCAGTGAACACTACACACTTAGTGCCATAAAGATAGTGTCTCCATATCTTCAAGGCAAACACGACTGCACCAAGTTCCAAGTCGTGTGTGGTGTAGTTCTTTTCGTGAATCTTCAATTGTCTTGATGCATAAGCCACAACCTTTCCCCGTTGCATGAGAACACAACCGAGACCTAAGTTGGATGCATCACAATAGACTACAAAATCATCATTTCCATCAGGCAGTGTCAAGACAGGAGCATCACAAAGTTTCTGCTTCAGAGTCTGAAATGCCTCTTCTTGCTTTGGTCCCCACTCGTATGGCCTATTTTTCTGAGTCAAAGCAGTGAGAGGGACAGCAATTCTGGAGAAGTTCGATATGAACCGTCGATAGTAACCGGCAAGTCCAAGGAACGATCGAATCTCCGTCGGTGTCTTCGGTGTACTCCAATTCTTCACAGCATCAATCTTCGCAGGATCCACGTGAACACCGTATTCGTTGACTATGTGTCCCAGAAATTGAACTTCCTTAAGCCAAAATTCACATTTGGAGAATTTGGCATACAGTCGCTCCTCTCTTAGGATCTCCAAAACCAACTTAAGGTGTTTCTCGTGTTCTTCCTTGGTCTTTGAGTAGATCAAAATATCATCAATAAATACAATCACGAATTTATCCAAGTATGGCCTGCAAACACGGTTCATGAGGTCCATGAAAACCGCAGGTGCATTGGTAAGGCCGAAAGGCATTACCAAAAACTCATAATGGCCATATCTGGTTCTGAAAGCAGTCTTGGGAATATCATCATCATGTACACGAAGCTGATGATACCCAGACCTAAGATCGATCTTTGAAAACCATGCCGAGCCTTGAAGCTGATCGAAGAGATCGTCGATGCGCGGCAGTGGATATCGATTCTTAATTGTGAGTTTGTTTAATTCGCGATAATCGATGCACATCCGAAATGACCCGTCCTTTTTCTTGACAAATAGGACCGGTGCACCCCATGGCGAATGGCTCGGGCGAATAAATCCTTTATCAGTCAGTTCTTGCAACTGGCTCGCCAATTCTTGCAACTCCGATGGCGCAAGTCTGTAGGGAGCTTTGGCGACTGGGTTCGCACCAGGTACTAAGTCGATTCGAAACTCAACTTGACGTTCTTGTGGAAGACCCGGTAAATCGTCTGGAAAAACTCTGGAAAATCTCGTATCACCGGAACATCTTCAATTCTCTTTTCTTTCTCTTTCTTCTCCACAATGTGTGCTAAGAAGGCTATACATTTCTTCCTAAGGTGCTTATGTGCTTTAGTGCATGACATCAGCTTAAGACCTTTACTAGCAGTTTCTCCAAATATCCTCAAAGTTTCACCCGAAGGTAATGGAATACGAATATATTTCTCATGACAAACAATCTCCGCTCTGTGGGTGGCTAACCAATCCATGCCTATGATAACATCAAAGCTACCAAGATGCATAGGTATGAGATCAATTGGGTAAACGTGATCATTTAAGTTCACCGTACATCCAACGATAATAGTGTCAATATCAATAGTGTTTCCGTCAGCCACTTCCACGTTGAACGGTTTATCTAAGTATGTACGTGTTCTACCAAGCAAGCATTCAAAGTCATATGAAACGAAACTCCTATCGGCACCAGAATCAAATAAGACAGATGCATAAGAGTTGTTGATCAGAAATGTACCGTTGACCACATCCTGGTTGGCTTGAGCAGCTGGAGCATTCAGTTGAAAAGCCTGGCCTCTTGCCACCCTTTGATTATTCCGGTCAACTTTGGGCATTGATTCCTGAAGTGACCCACTTCACCACACTCATAACAGGCTCTTGCCTGTGCCTGAGGTACTTGGCGAACGGGTACAGCTGGTATAGGTTGTGCAGGAGGAGCTGGTAGTGCAAGCGGTGCATGTTGCAACCTTTGTGCTTGCGGTGCACTCCGACAAACATTAGCAAAGTGACCAAACTTGCCGCAGTTGTTGCAGACGCGACATGGCAACTTTGGTGCGTGATGATAACGGCAGGTATGACACTGAGGAGTGTTCCCAGTGAAATTTCTGGCAGTTGAGTTGTTTGATGATTGCTGCGCAGACTTTGCAGCAGGTACAGTGACCATGAAGTTCCGATTCTTTCTCTTCTTGTTGCTGCTTTTGGACGAGCTAGCAGCTTCAGACTTGACTTCAGCTTTGACTTCTTTTGCAGTAGTCTTGGTGTCAGTCTTTTTATATCCCTTCCGAGTAAGAGTCCCATTCTTCACATGGTTATCAGTAAGAGTTGCAGATAGACGGATAGCAGCCTCCAGTGTTTTGGGATTACTCCCGTAGACCGTATCCTGAATCTGTACCGGCAGCCCGCCGATATATTTCTCAATCGCCCTCTCCAAGGGTGTCACCATATGAGGCACTAGCAGACTATACTCATGGAATTGAGTATTGTAGATGACGTTCTCGCCACTATCTTGTTTGAGTTCCCAGAACTCAGTCTCCAGTTTCCTCATCTCGCTTCTAGGACAGAATTCAGTGGTCATCAGATTCTTGACCTCTGTCCATGTCAGTGCTAAGGCAGCATCCACTCCCCTAGTTCGTTTTCCCCATTCCACCAAGTCAGTGCTCTCTTTTGGAAAACACTGGTGGCATAGCGAACTTTCAGATTCTCGGGACATTCGCTGTTGATGAAGGTGTTCTCCATACTCTCGAACCACTGCAGCAGACCAGTGGCCGATTCAGCACCCGTGAATTTCAGGGGATTGCAGGAATTGAAGTGTTTGAACGTGCAAGTTGTCTGGTTTGCACCACCTCGATTCTGGTTAATGTTCTGGTTAGCCTGAGTCAGTTGGCTCACCAATCCAGAAATAAGTGTGGCTAACTCTTGTATGCCGGAGTTGGCATTACTGTTGTTAGCATCCCCATTGTTTGAGTCATCTTCGTTGTGACGGCGAGGCGGCATGTTTCTGAGAAATTAGAAACATGTTACTACCGTTTACAACGTAAGTCATACAAACAATGGTCAATTGAGTTTATTTTAAACAGTTAGGATTACATATAGGAACTATATTTATTTCCTATCTGTTATTTAAACTCATAATGTCTATAAATTTGCCTATTATTATTCTAAGTGTCCTAGTTGGTCATAACTAGTGTTAGCTAACTATTTCCTAGATCCTATACATTCTTCACTCTATACTAACACTGACAACCTCCCAATGCAATGCAACAAGCTTATATATAGGGCATATGCAGAGGTAGATCGCAATCTCCCCTACACCGTCCCACCACCGTTCCATTGCACCACGATTATGCCCTTGCTAGTGTGTAGAGTGTGTCATGTACTTCACCATAATCTCACTTCACAAACCTTATCCTAAATAGGATAATTTTGAGTGAAGTGATCACTAGTGTCCTTGAACAATTAGGTTTGCCTAATGTCTAAGTTCACCTGACATGTAGGCTCGCCTATTTCTAAGTTCACCTAATGTCTAAGTTCACCTGACATTAAGTTTCCCCCAATTGTATAAGTTCACTAAAACCCATATCAATCCCAGTGTAGATAATCATCATTAAGGGTTCATATCATCACGAAGTGCTCTTATTGTCACTAAGTGTTCATATCCTCCCTATAGTTTATTCTCATCAAGTGTCCATACCATCACTAAGTGTTAGTATCATCACTATGCGTTTATATTATCATCAAGTGTCTATATCATCACCCAAGTCCATATCACATCACTAATCGCTCATTATCGTTCATTAATCCTATGCACCCTACGTGTCCAATCCGTATGTTTTTATAAGGGAATTTATAAGTGTTTATCAAGTGTGATCATCCAAAGTGTCAATCCAAACCAACCTTAACCAACAGACCATCAACATCCATCTCACAATAATTCCTAGTAATATCCTAAGTTCCTGACACTGACAGACTCCCAATATACTACAAATGGTATATGTATAGGGCATATGTAGGGGTCAGTCGCAACTGCCCCAGCCACCGTCCCACCACCTTTGTAGTATACTACGAGTGTGTCCTTGTCTGGAGTTTATAGCTCAAACAAATATTTCCTAAGGTAAGCAATTCATAAA
This sequence comes from Mikania micrantha, assembly GCA_009363875.1. Lineage (NCBI taxonomy): Eukaryota > Viridiplantae > Streptophyta > Magnoliopsida > Asterales > Asteraceae > Mikania > Mikania micrantha. The sequence continues at coordinate 17,506,741 of CM018695.1, forward strand.
CAATTAAGTTCCTAAGCAAATAATTTCCCAAACGGGTAGTTCCCACATTCTTCAGTACTTGCATCCACCTAATGTACCGTAAATGGTATATATATAGGGCATATGTAAGGGTCAGTCGCAACTGCCCTAGCCAACGTCCCACCACCTTTACGATACACCACGTGCATGTCCTTATCGAATCATTAGGGCACACGTAAGCAAGAAATTTATAATCAGCATATTTATATCAAATGTATAACAGGAGTTCAATTAACATGTAATAAACACATAAGCATGAAATCCTGAATATACTAACTAGTGTATGAATTAATTCATACTAGGGTATCCTATGGTTATAGACTAGGTCAACCATTTCTAGTAACCTAATTCCCTATAACCCAGGCTCTGATACCAATCTGTAACACCCCGACCGACGGCGGAATCATCGGGATGCCACGAGGGATGTGTAGATTGTTCAAAAGCTCATGGGTATCTAAATCAAATCATCATATATCATTTAATCAACCACTATAATTACACAAAAATCATGTTCATCATGAATCAAATACATCAAATACACAAAAGATTTAGTTAAACTAACTAAACTCTAATCGCCAGAAATTTAGTTAATTAACTAAGTCCAAGAATCCTATATGATGATGATGTCCAAAATAGAAGAGATCATCCTCTTCATCCTACTTGTCTCCATCACCTGAAACATGTAAGAAAATCAAGTGTCAACTACAAAAGTAGTTGGTGAGTAATCATAAGTTTTTATATTTAAAAATGTTTTAGTAAAATGCGTTTGAAAGTTTATGCTTAAAATGGTTTTATAAAATGCTTTGTTTAAAACGGGTATAAAACTTATGATCTTCTTGAGAAAATCCATATGAATACCTGTATGAGATAATCCAACACACATCCATCAATTCAACAGCCAAACACATACACAATCACATAACCACATAACCAAATCAATCATAGCCAATCACAAATAATCATAATCAATTATAGGCAATCAATCCACAACAAGTCAACCAAACTCAATCAATCATATTCTCAATCAATGTTCGTGACTATACATGATTCCTTATGTATTTAACATAAGTTAGATACATGAATCATGGAGTGGTCGCTAACCACGTGACAATACATGAAGTCAAAGCAATTAACCGAAGTCAAGAGCAATACTTCACGGATGTGGAAACCCTCCACGTGACAATACATGAAGTCAAAACAAATAACCGAAGTTAAAAGTAATGATTTCACGGAGTATGAGACAATACATGTAATCTTTGTTATTCACCGAAGTCAATAACAATGTTTACACGGATTTATAATAATCAGTGATAATCCATAATAATGATAATTCATAATAGTGAATATCATAATGATAAACAGGTATTATCCTTGTGTTATCAAAATAATATTTAAACCGGTATACATGTTTCACCTCCGAGTTTTAAAACTAAAACAGTTTAAAGAAAGGGAGGTTATGAGAACTCACCTGAAGTCCTTAGAATCAGTGTTCTCTAATAATGCGCGCTCGCGTACGTAACTCACGTCAACTCAACAATCTGTGATTATTGTGTTTCATGATTATAAGTATACGTGTCTTCATTTAATCGAATAACCTTAAGTTTTTCTCTACAACATGAAGTGTATTATCACTTGGTTTGTTAAATTCCTAAGTAAAATAATTTACTCCACCTTTCATGAAGGTTTGATATTCAATCCCATTTAGACTTGCTATAATCAACTTATCTTTTAAATATAAATCATCATAAGCCAAAATGGGTATTCTCATGGGTAATCCCATTCGTATTTGAGTTAATACATGCATGTATGTTTAATTTCTTGATCACCAACATTTTAAGCTACTTAAATCAAACTTTAGGTTTTTAAAAGTTCACACTCAAGTTTGACATATAAAATACTTCAATTTATTTAACCACAATATAAAACTTCATTATTTTTGATTTATTATAGAAAGGTGATCAACATATTGCATGCATGCATGTATTATATATATCCCATGATTTCTCAAAGTTCTTGATCCCTTCCCAATCAAATTTCGACAATCTAGTTTTGCTTAGCACAAAAGCAGCGAACCCTTTGGGTTTTATGACCGAAGGTTCGGCTACCACATTCTCAAGTTCGTGGCTAGGGTTCGTGACTCGTGCAAGGAAATGGTTCGGCAGCCTAGCTTCGGCTGGCCAGGGTTCGGCCAGCCTAGGTTCGCAGGTTTTAAGGGTTTAACAAGAGGGTTCGTTGCATGGGTGGTCCTAGGGTTCGTGATCAAGACAACAAGGTTCGGCCATGGTTCGCCGCCTTGTGAAGGCTCGGCTGGCCCAGACAGCTTCGCAGCCTCATACAAGGGTTCGCTGGCCCCTAATGGTTCGTGGTCTCATGCTGATGAAGGGTTCGCTGCCAAGAAGGTTCGGCCACCCAAAGGGTTCGGCCCAAAACCTGCTTTCCCGCCCATAGAGGGTTCGTGGCCAAGGGTTCGGCCACCTGCAACAGCGAGCCATCTAACTGCAGCTGTTCATCATCATCCTCGCCATGGTTATGCTGTTTCAAGCTCATCCAACGGTTCAATACACTAATCCTCATGAATCCTTAGCGTTTTATACCATCTAGACCGGCTATATCAATTACAAACTCAAAAATCATGATACAAAAACCAAAACCGCAACCTACATCTAGATTTACCTCGATTTGTTGCTGAAACGCGAGAGATCCTTGTACTTCCGTGTTCTCCTTGTTCTAGTGGTCGTTTAGAGTCCAGAACCACGTGATTCCGTCAAGAAACAAGGTCGCAATCGTAGAGAGAAGATGAGTATGGTGATGGTGACGAAAATTTATGTTTTAGAGAGAGAGAGACTTTGTGAAATGTGAGGAGGATGATGAAAGACCTTTTCTATATATCGCGTGTCTTCCCCCGCGTCCGGTCTCGTTTTTATCACGATTAAAATTATAAAATGTTCGGTTTTTAAACATAACCATATTTAAAACAATAAATCGTTTTAAATAAATTTGTTTTGTTTAATTAAAATAAGTTTAAACAAATTGTTTCGTAAAATAAATTCCGTTTCATTTTCGTTAAATAATTATTTAAATAATTTAATTTATTCGAAAACATTTTAGGTTGTGATTCCTAATAAACGTTTTTAGTTCACAAATATTAATTTAATAACGTTAAATATTATTTACTGATCTCGTCGAAACGCGTTACTCGCGTACGTATTCGTAAAGATCGTCACCTTTGCGAATCCGATGCTCGTATCGCATTTCGATTTGATCTATGATTTCCCCAAACCAAAACCCACTAAACCCTAGTCACTGACACATCCATGATAGACCGAAATATGCATATATATAGGGCATATGTAAGGGTCAGTCGCAACTGCCCTAGCCACCGTCCCACCGCTATTTCGATAAACCATGACCATGGGTCCTTGACTACGTTTAGTAACCAGACTCCAACAAACTCCCAGTTCCATCACAAATCAATTCTCAACCAATAATCCTTCATCATCAGTAATATTTAACTGCAATAACACTATGGGTCTGTGTAGTTGAATTACAACTAAACTTCCCGTGGTTTATGCGTATAATAAATTATAATCATGTATACCAGCAACAGTGATAATATCAGTAATGTAATCAATAATCTCAATCATTAATAATTATAAATATCCAGTCGTAACAGTACATTCGTACGGATGTACGGACGTACGGACAACCAAAAGTACAGTGATGTTACATGTTGACTTGTGTTGACTCTACGAATCGTTGGTGACATGTTTGTTGTGTTAAATTGTCTTAATGCAAGTAAGACACCAAAATGCATCCTATGACTCAACTCACGTTAGTTTCACGAAATCAAGTTTTAAAAATCATAATGTTCTTGTTTTGGGAAATTTTCTATATTTAGAAAGTTTCTATTTTTGGAAAGTATGGTTATGAAATCCTATTTCATAAAACTAATAACTTTAGTATGTTTGTAAAAACATATGTAAACACTTAAAATAAGTCGTTTGTACATAAAATACCATTTATGTCATTTTGCCCAAGCAAAGTTTCCTAAAATAGTAAGTATTCGTTTAAAGACTTGTTTTCACAAAGCAAGGTTTCCAATCATGTTAAAAATCATTTCGGAACATGTTTCAACAGTCAAAGTTCATCAAAACATTCGTAAACATCAAAAGCCCTCTTTTGATTTACAAAAGTTTCCATAAATAGTAAGTTTATACAAAATCATGTTTTTGACCAAATCAATCACCCAAGTGTGTTTCTAAACACTCAAATATGCATTTGACAACATCTAGACATGTCTAACATGTCTAGATCATCACAAATCCATGACTTGAAACATAAAAGTTTCCTTTTATGGCAAGTGTACTAAAATCATCATTGAATCAACTATAACTCAACCAAAACTCAAATCTAACATTTCTAAACACTAAAATCAGTAGATTTACAACAAATACACATCAAATCATCACACATTCGTGCACAATAACCGTATGGAGTTGCATGTATGTTTTTACCCATTGCATGTACGATCTAACTAAGGATAAACATATAAAACTACCTTATATGCTAGGATTCAATTGAAACATCGGCTGATAATGAAGAACAAGTGGTTGATGGTCGATCCAAGTTCTTTAGCTTCCTCTCCAAGCTTCCAAGAGCTCTAAATAGTCCCCCAATGCAAAGAATAGTTCCAAGGATGTTACCAGCAGGTTTGAAGGCTTGATTTCAATGGTTTGGATCGAGAATTGATGAAGGAACTCGGATAAATGGAAAGGAAACCGAGTGAAATGAATTGGGGATGAATTTTATAAAATTTTCGATCTGCATGGCCTTCGCGTACCGCGAAGGCCGATCAAATTTTGTTTTCGCGTACCGCGGAGAGATTCGGGAGTCTCGACTCCCGGTTTTCTTCGCGTACCGCGAAGCCTTTTGCCAAGGGCTCTCCGTGTACCACGATGGGTCCATTTTCATGTTTTTCGATTTTGATGATTCGATTTCGCTCGTACTCGATTCCCAACGTTTGTCCTAAACACCTAATGCATGTTCAACCCATAATCACATAATAACACATAAGTTGTTTGATCACCAACGTTCGTGAGACTCGTATGTGTGTTTCGATAATTCTTCGGATTATCTTGGATAGTTTGTGTTCGTGTTTTACGAAGTGTTTGCACGCTTGATTAATCCAAATCAACGTGTAACGCACAATTCAATAATTATCTGAATTATTGTTTTGTGTTTGTGTTTGTGTTTGTTGCAGTTTATCTAATTAACCATAATTAAATGAAATGCAACGAGTATGAATGTGAAATGTAAAGTTGTAAGAGTTGCAATTTACCATAAATTGCCGGGTGTCACACATATTTCGCCTGTAACATCCTAGGCAATCCCACATCATCCGTGAACAGGAGTGATTCCTGGCTCATAAGTAACAATCTGCCTTTTACATCACCAATGCATTTTCGGCTTTGCTAGCTGTGGAGCACATGAAAACTCCACAGTTAAGCGTGCTCGGGTTGCAGCAATCCAGGGATGGGTGACCGCCCTGGCAAGTTTTCACCCGGGCAACCGGAGGCAAATCCGTGAGCTTCGAGTGAGCAAAGCGGACAATATTGATATTAATAATAATAACAATAATGATAATAATTATAAAGTTTTAAAAAGTTTATAAAGAATGTTTTATAAAATAAATAAACTTTGTCAAAATGAATAAATATTTTATTTATCCAAATATTGATATTGTTTATTGACTTATATAAGTTTTATAAATCCTAAAGTTTTAAAAAGTTTCTTGCAACTCCGAAGGTGCAAGTCTGTAGGGAGCTTTGGCGACAGGGTTCGCACCAGGTACTAAGTCAATTCGAAACTCTACTTGACGTTCTGGTGGAAGTCCTGGCAAATCATCTGGAAATACTTCTGGAAAATCTCTGATCACAGGAACATCTTCAACTCTCTTTCCCTTATCCTTTTTCTCCACAATATGAGCTAAAAATGCTATGCATTTCTTCCTAAGGTACTTGTGTGCTTTAGTGCATGACATAAGCTTAAGGCCTTTGCTAGAAGTTTCTCCAAAAACTCTTAAAGTTTCACCCGAAGGTAATGGAATACGAATATATTTTTCATGGCAAACTATCTCAGCTTTATGGGTGGCTAACCAATCCATGCCTATGATAACATCAAAGCTACCAAGATGCATAGGTATAAGATCAATCGGGAAAACGTGATCATTTAAGTTCACAGTACATCCGATAATAACAGTGTCAATATCAATAGTGTTTCCGTCAGCCACCTCCACGTTAAACGGTTTATCTAAGTATGTACGTGTTCTACCAAGCAAGCATTCAAAATCATATGAAACAAAACTCCTATCGGCACCAGAATCAAATAAGACAGATGCATAAGAGTTGTCGATCAGAAATGTACCGTTGACCACATCCTGGTTGGCTTGAGCAGCTGGAGCATTTAGTTGAAACGCCCGGCCTCTTGCCACCCTCTGATTGTTCCCGATCAACTTTGGGCATTGATTTCTGAAGTGACCCACTTCACCACACTCATAACAGGCTCTTGCCTGTGCTTGAGGTACCTGGCGGATGCGTACAACTGGAATTGGTTGTGCATGTGGAGCAGGCAGTGCAAGTGGTGCATGTTGCATCCTTTGAGCTTGCGGTGCGCTCCTACAAACATTAGCAAAATGGCCATACTTGCCGCAGTTGTTGCAGACGCGACAAGGCAAGTTTGGCATGTGATGATATCTGCAAGTATTACACTGGGGAGTATTCCCAGTGTAATTCCTGACAGTGGTGTTGTTGTTAGATGATTGCTGCGCAGACTTTGCAGCAGAAGCAGTGACCATGAAGTTTCTGGTCTTCCTCTTTTTGTTGCTGTTTTTGGATGAGCTGCCTTGTTCAGTCTTGACTTCAGTTGAAGCCTCTTTTGCAGCTACTTTGGTGTCGGTCTTCTTGAATCCTTTTCGAGTGAGTGTTCTAGCCTTCACATGGTTGTCGGTGAGTGTAGCAGATAAACGGATAGCAGCTTCCAGTGTTTTGGGATTGCTCCCATAGATGGTATCCTGAATCTGCATCGGCAGCCCGCTGATATATTTCTCGATCACTCTTTCCAAGGGTGTCACAAGATGAGGCACCAGCAGGCTATACTCATGGAACTGAGTATTGTAGATAACATTCTCTCCACTGTCCTGCTTGAGTTCCCAGAACTCAGTCTCAAGCTTCCTCATCTCGCTTCTAGGATAGAATTCAGTGGTCATCAGGTCCTTGACCTCTTTCCATGTTAGCGCTAGAGCGGCATCAACTCCCCTAGTTCGCTTTTTGCTATTCCACCAGGTCAGTGCTCTCTTTTGGAGAACACTGGTGGCATAGTGCACCTTCAAGTTCTCAGGACAATCGCTGTTGATGAAGGTATTCTCCATGCTCTCAAACCACTGCAGTAGACCAGTGGCTGATTCAGCACCCGTGAACTTCAGAGGATTGCAGGAGTTGAAATGCTTGAATGTGCAAGTTGGCGGATTTGCACCTCCTCTGTTTTGATTGATGTTCTGATTGGCCTGAGTCAACTGGTTCACCAATCCAGAGATAAGTGTTGCTAACTCTTGTATGCCGGAGTTGGCATTACTGTTGTTAGCATCCCCATTGTTCGAGTCATCTTCGTTGTGACGGCGCGGCGGCATGTTTCTGAGGAATTAGAAACATGTTACTACCGTTTACAACGTAATTTATGCAAACAATTGTCAAATGAGTTCATTTAGACAGTTAAGATTACATATAGGAACTATATTTCTCTCCTATCTGTCATTACACTCATAAAAATTAATCAGTTTCCTAAAATTATACTAAGTGTCCTAGTTGGTCATAACTAATACTAGTTAACTATTCCTAAGTTTTATACATTCTTCACCCTATACCAACACTGACAACCTCCCGAGGCAATGCAACAAGCTTATATAGGGCATATGCAGAGGTAGATCGCAATCTCCCCTACACCGTCCCACCACCGTTCCATTGCACCACGATTATGCCCTTGTTAGCATTTAGGGCGTATTATGTATCTTACCATAATTTCACTTCACAAACCTTATCCTAGGTAGGATAATTTTAAATGAAGTGATCTCTAGTTCCCTTGGACAATTAGGTTCGCCTAATGTCTAAGTTCACCTGACATGTAGGTTTGCCTATTTCTAAGTTCACCTGACATTAAAGTTGCCCCTAATGTCTAAGTTCACTAAATTCCATACCAATTCCAATGTCCATAATCATCAATAAGGGTTCATATCATCACTGAGTGCTCTTATTGTCACTAAGTGTTCATATCCTCCCTATAATTTATTCTCATCGAGTGTCCATACCATCACTAAGTGTTAGTATCATCACTATGCGTTTATATTATCACCAAGTGTCTATATCATCACTAATCGTTCATATCGTTCGTTGATCCTATGCACCCTACGTGTCCAATCCGTGTGTTACATAAGTGAATTTATAAGTGTTTATCAAGTATGATCATCCATGAGTCAATCCAAACCAACCTTAACCAACATACCATCAACATCCATCAACCATAACCTTAAAGCAATCCCTAATAATATCCTAAGTTCCTGACACTGACAGACCCCCAATATACTACAAATGGTATATGTATAGGGCATATGTAAGGGTCAGTCGCAACTGCCCTAGCCACCGTCCCACCACCTTTGTAGTATACCACGAGTGTGTCCTTGTCCGGAGTTTATAAATCATACAAATAATTCTCTAAAGCAGATAATTCCTAAGCAGTTAATTTCCTAAACAGATAATTTCCCAAACGGGTAGTTCCCACATTCTTCAATACTGACATCCACCTAATGCACCGTAAATGGTATATATATAGGGCATATGTAAGGGTCAGTCGCAACTGCCCTAGCCAACGTCCCACCACCTTTACGATACACCACGTGCATGTCCTTATTGAATCATTAGGGCACACGTAAGCAAGAAATTAATAAGCAGTATATGCATATCAGATGTATAACAGGAGTTCAGTTAACATGTAATAAACACATAAGCATGAAATCCTGAATATACTAACTAATGTATGAAGTAGCTTCATACTAGGGTATCCTACGGTTATAGACTAGGTCAACCATTTCTAGTAACCTAATTCCCTATAACTCAGGCTCTGATACCAATCTGTAACACCCCGACTGATGGCGGAAACGTCGGGATGCCACGAGGGATGTGTAGATTGTTCTAAAGCTCGTGGGCATCTAAATCCAATCATCATATATCAATCAATCCACCAAAATAATTACACAAAAATCATGTTTATCATGAAATAGTTACAACAAATACAAAAGAGATTTAGCTATCTAACTAAATTCTAGTCGCCAGATATTTAGTTATTTAGCTAAGTCCAAGACCCTATATGATGATGTCCAAAATAGAAGAGATCACCCTCTTCATCCTACTTGTCTCCATCACCTGAAACATGTAAGAAATCAAGTGTCAACTACAAAGTAGTTAGTGAGTAATCATAAGTCTTTATACTTAAAAAGTTTTATAAAATGAATTTAAAAGTTTAAGTTGGAAAATGGTTTTATAAAAAGTTTAAATAAAACGCGTGTAAATACTTATGATTTTCTGAGAAATCCACAATAATACCTGTATGAGATAATCCAACAATTCCCCAAACTCAACAATCAATCACATACACAAACACATAATCACATAACCAATCAGTCATAATCAATCATAAATAATCGTAGTCAATAATAGATAATCAAACCACAAACCAATCAACCAATCTCAGCATCAATATTCTCAAATAATGTTCGTGACTATACATGGTCATTATGTAATTAACATAAGTTAAAAACATGATCCATGGAGTGGTCGCTAACCACGTGACAATACATGAAGTCAAAGCAATTAACCGAAGTCAAAGGCAATGATTCACGGATGTGGAAATCATCCACGTGACAATACATGAAGTCAAAGCAATTAACCGAAGTCAAAGGCAATGATTCACGGAGTATGTGACAATACATGTGACCTTTGTTATCGACCGAAGTCAATAACAATGTTTACACGGATATATAATAATCAGTGATAATCCATAATAATGTTAATTCATATTAGTGAATATCATAATGATAAACAGGTATTATCCTTGTGTTATCAAAATAATATTTAAACCGGTATACATGTTTCACCTCCGAGTTTTTAAAACAAAACAGTTTAAAGAAAGGGAGGTTATGAGAACTCACCTGAAGTCCTTAGGATTTTGTTCTCGTATTATGCGCGCTCGCGTATATAACTCAAGTCAACTCAAAGATCTGTAAATTTAAGATGTGATCGTGTTTATAAGTACATACGTTTGATCAGTATTGAATGTCCATCGCGATTTACTTTAAACCCATAGGTACTTTATTAACTTAGTTTTATTTGTTTCTAAGTTAGGTAGTGACATCTAGAGTTTATAAATATTTCACCTACAATTGTGCTTTTAATCTTGTTAGCTTCAATTGCTCAATATATGAAAGCCTTATATTTACAATTCAAAAGTTCACACTCATAAAGATATCACCCTTATACTTTAAGTACACTTTTATACCCATGCATGCATAATTAAGTCTCTTAACCACCTATATCAAGTTATCAAAATCAATTTTATGGTTTTAAATGATTACACTTAAGTTATTTTACTAAACATTCACATTATAACATCTCATAATTTAAGGGTAATATTATTAAGGAAAGGTGGCAACTTAATTACTCTCATGCATGCATGGTTATCTACACACATATATGTATATAAATCATGTAGTTTACTTACCCTTAACCTCCCAATTAATTGGAAACTAGTTCGTATCCCACATGGGGCAGCGAACCTTCTATCATGATTAACATAGGTTCGGCCCAATAAAGAAGGGTTCGGCCAAAAGGGTGTTGATCCAAGGTTCGCTATCCTTTTTGTCTCCCAAGGTTCGGTTAATCCAATACTAAGGTTCGGCCATCAGAACTTGATCAGCTAAGGGAGGGTCGTCTGTGGCAACATGGTTCGCCCAAAAAGAAGAAGGGTTCGGTTCCTTAGGGTTCGTGGCCAAGGCAAAAGGTTCGGCCAACAAAGATCGTTCGTGACTTCATGGTCCAGCTAAGGGTTCGTGGCTCATGGCTCAGGGTTCGCCAGCTAGCTAGGTTCGTGAGTCAAGGGTTCGCTAGGGTTCGGCTGGCCAAGCTTACTGCCTAGGGTTCGTCTAAGGCTATAGCCCGTCAAGGTTCGGCCATGGAGGCTTTGGGTGACGAACCTGTATACTCCCGAATCCACCATGCTCATCTCCTACGACCTCAAGGCTATACACGACTTAATCACGTCCTTATCAACTCGTTTAAGGGTTTCACACTCGATTTAAACGATTTTATCCACAACAAGTTCAAGACCCACGACTAATTAACAAAACCGAACATACATTCTTAGATTTACCTCGAATCTGCGGTCAATAGCTTGATTTCTTCACATCTACTTGTTCCTCTCGATCACGCGGTCGTGTAGGCGTCAAGATCTCTCGAATTGGTTGAGAAACGAACGAGGAGAGCTAGAGAGAAGGTAGAGAGAGTAGTGTGTGTGTTTTTAGAGAGAGAGAGGAGTTGTAGAAAATGAGGAAGAAGATGGTGATCTTCTTCCTTATAACGCGTATTATCACCCCGTGTCTGGTCTCGTTTTTATCGCGATAAAAAAATATTATAAATGTTCGGTTTTTTTTAACGTAAAACATATTTAACACTAAAAACATTAAAATAAATAGGTTTCGTTTTAAAATAAAAGGTTTTAAATAAATTGCCTCATAAATTGATTCCGTTTTATTATCGTTAAATCAGTTAATTAATAATTAAATTTATTCGAAACGATTTAAGTTGTGATTCCTAATAAACGTTTTAAGTTCTCATTTATTAATTTACAATCGTTAAATATTATTAAATTATCTCGTCGAAACGCGTTACTCACGTACGTATTCGTAAAGATAGTCACCTTTGCGAATCCAACGCTCGTATCGTATTTCGATTCGATTTGCTATTTATGGAATATTGTTTCAGAATATTATTCCAAATAATTATATTCGTGTGAATCGTCACCCACGCGAATACATTATTAAGTTGATATTTCTGATTCGACATTCGCGTTTAAGTAATGATCGTAACCTCACTTCGCGTAATTAATTCCCATTATTTATTAACTTTAAAATTATCATTCCCAAACCAAAACCCACTAAACCCTAGTCACTGACACATCCATGATAGACCGAAATATGCATATGTATAGGGCATATGTAAGGGTCAGTCGCAACTGCCCTAGCCACCGTCCCACCGCTATTTCGATAAACCATGACCATGTGTCCTTGACTATGTTTAGTAACCAAACAACAACCAATTTAAATCCCCTTTCCATTTCCAAACCAAATCTACAATCATTAACAATATAACTGCGATAAACTCTCTGGTTCTGTTTAGTTGAGTTACAACTAAACTTCCCATGGTTTACGCGTATAATTTGTTCTAAACATGTATACCAGTAACAGTGATAATCATTAATAATATCAGCAAATAATCCATTATCATTAATAATAATAAATCTTAGATCGTAACGGTACAATCGTACGGATGTACGGACGACCGGAAGTACAGTGATGTTACAATTCACATAAATCCTAGGCATACTGTGGGACCAGTCTAGCTTTCCTGGAAAATTCTAATGAGAGTATCTTAACCTATAGGCCAAAGCATGTCACATCAAACGTCTTATAACCTATAAGACTCTAATAAGTCAAAGGTATTCTATTTTGGATACCATTCCTTTGTATTTTAAACACGTTATCATGATTTCTAATTTGATTTTTAACCTAAACACAATGATATCTTATGATATTGTATAATTTATTTAGAATTCAATAAAGTGACATGATTTGGACTTATTAAATTTTAACAAAAGTGATTTCATGTAAAATTTAAACAAGTTCATATAATTCATACTATTGATTCAAAGACGAATTATTCCATACTTATGGACTTAAAGAATGGTTCAATACATTTTAAATCATAAACAATGTATCAATGATATTATACTTAGCTTATGATTAATTGATATTCATTTATCATATTAATTCTAAGTTTTATAATATCTCGAACATTCTTGATAGATTACAATATTTATACCTTTATACATGATTACATTGCTAGAATGCAATTTTAGAATCACTATACTTATACAACTTTTAAACTACTCAAGTTTGAGTATTATGTGATGAACTTGTAATAATCTGATAGTGTCACACCCCGAGCCGGCGGGGTTGGATCGGAGTCCCCATCGGGCGGAAGGTTCTCGGGGCGCGATATCGTGGGTGATAATCGTGATGATCAGATTGTTTACATAGCATCAATGTTAAGAATAATTAAGCACAATAAAATATAAACTAGGATTACAAAGTTAAATTACAAAGTCAATGTTTAGTAATTTAACTAAGTAAACCTATCCAAAAGAATCAAATATATCTATCATGTATTTGTACAAGATATCCAAAAGAGATTCGTATTGATCTCAAGATGTGCTTCTTCAAAAGTCAACTAGGATCTATGTCTGGTCATCCTAGTATGCAAATCCTGAATCTTAGCTTAATCCAATGCATTACCTGAGAAAGCATGTAGAAAAATAAAGTCAACACAATGGTTGGTGAGTTCATGTAGTTTTTGTGTAAAAATAGTTTGTAAAATCCTTTGAATGACAACCTTAACCTCACCATTAACCACCTATACCATCTGATTCAGTATGCTTATATATAGGGCATATGTAGGGGACAAGCCCCAGCCACCGTCCCACCACATACTGAACCACATGGTATATTGTTCCTGATGATAATTAAGCGTCTCATCCTACCCGTATGATTCCCCACAATGTTTGATTCCCAATGTTTGATTCCAAGTGTTTGATTCTTTGAATTTGACTACCCTGTAATTGTTTACTTTGATTCCCTGAATGACCACCTTAACCTCACTAACAACCACCTATGCTATTCAACCAAGTATGCTTATATATAGGGCATATGTAGGGGACAAGCCCCAGCCACCGTCCCACCACATACTGGGCTGCTTAACATATTGTTGTTAATGATAATTAAGCATTTCATCCCCACTACTCTGATCCCATGACATATGATTCTTAACGTTTGTTTCCCTGCCAATGTTTACTTTGTTTCCCCCGAAATGACAACCTTAACCTCACTAACAACCACCTATGCTATCCAACCAAGTATGCTTATATATAGGGCATATGTAGGGGACAAGCCCCAGCCACCGTCCCACCACATACTGGGCTGCTTAACATATTGTTATTAATGATAATTAAGCGTTTCACTCCACACTATTGATTCCACAACGAATAAGTCTCAAGCTTAATAGGCACCATTATGGACAGCTGAAAAACCCTAAGGATTTCAGCATCTATCCATAATGATCCTATTTATGACTCATGACATGTTTAGATAGAGTAACCTTCAAGTTAACACAAAGTCAACTAGAAGAACTCAATCATTCTAGTCACTTGTCATCACTATGGATGAATCAAGAAGAACACTGAATGACTAGTAGGGGTTGACACACAGGTCAACACGCGGCGGCCAATCAGTCTGTCTTACATGACTCTGACAAAGAAGAACACTGATGACTAGTAGGGGTTGACACACAGGTCAACACGCGGCGGCCAACAGTCTGTCTCACAATGTCCAAAAGTTTATGCATACAAGTCTAAAGCATTCACATTGTTTCACTGATGACTAGTAGGGGTTGACACATAGATCAACACGCGGCGGTCAATCAGTCTTTTGTTTAAGCATCTCATGTTTCAAGCATTCAAGTATTCAGGCATCTAAATGTATCAAGCATTCCAAATGTTCACGTATCCCAAGTATATTACGCATTCAAGTATTCCAAAATGTATCAAGCATTCACGTGTTTCAAGAATTCTAAGTATAACAAGTATTCACGTGTTTTCAGACATCTCACGTATATAAGTATCTCTAAGAATAAATGTTTCCAGTTAAGTTTAAGCAAATCATTGTAATTGTAAGTAATTTAATACTTCATTAAAGGTGTAGTACAATAACTTTATGAAATAATTGTATAAAGCATTAGTGTTTATTTAAAGTATTTTCAAAGCCTTATGGTTTTGTATATAATTAAACATAGAGTTTATAAGTTAAACCTCAATTGTATATTTTAGGCACATAGCTTATATCATAAGAGTTTATAAAGTTTAGGCTCCAAATCTATATTGTAAGCCTCATGCATATAGTTTCAAGTGTTCACACATTTTTTTTTTCATCATGAATCCCATAAGTTTGCATCAAGTCTCATAAGCATCCAATATATGGTTTCAAGTTTATTGCTTTTCAATGACTACTATGTTTCACGAATAAGTTTCAACATAAGTATCAAGTTTATGTTTAAAGCATTAAATAACATCTCAATAATTTTATGAAAATGTTTAACATGCTTCTCAGTCCCGAAGTAAAACAAATAAGTTTGAAAAGGGACAAATGAACTCACCTGGTGTTTGGAGTGGTTGACTTAGCTTAACTTAGAATGCACGCGCTCTTTGTTGTGTTTGTTGTTAGTTTCACGATCCTGTGTTAATTCCACATTGTACATAGTTTATAAGTGTATGTTTTTCATTGATGAGAGTATGTGGAGGTGATGGTCTTTGACTAATCTCATATATCTTGGTCATCATTCGGCCCAATTGGCTAGCTGAGGACTTTAATGATCCTTAGTCTCATTGTTTAAGCTCAAGGTACTTATTTACTTGTTTAAGAATCATCATCTTGTGACTTTGTAACAAAAGAGATACTATGTATGAGACTTAGGTTTTTAGTTAAAATTTAACATCCTTTAATGTCTAGTACCTCGTTCAAGTATTGTTATGGTATAAAACTCTCTTTGTTTCAAGTATTATTTTGATTATTTGGGTTAATGGGCCGGTTAGTTGGACCGACTCATTTTCATTAACTAGACCCATGTCATGGCTAAAAGCGTAGGCCAAGTATTAGATTGGGCCGACAAGAGTCGAGTCAAATAACACATGGGTCCATTTTGTCTTGGGCCGGTTGGGACAAAGTAGTCCCTTGGCCCATTGAACTAACATTGGACCGAAGCATATTATAAATTGGGCCGTATATAGAATATTCTTGGGCCGATTGAAACGAGTTGGATCAAGAAATGACTATGGGCCGAAATAGGGTGTATTGGGCCAAAATCAAAGGTTTGGGTCTAGCACAAAGATGGGCCGATAGGAGGTGTTAGTTGCTTAATCCCCTTGGGCCGAGGATCACGAAGTGGACTGCAATTCGTCTCAACTAGGAAATATAGGTCATGTCCGGCTCCCTTGGCAGCGAACCTTGGTAGGGTTCGTCCATGCATGCTAGGGTTCGGCTGGTGGTTTAGGGTGCTAGGGTTCGTGAGGCAAAAGGGTTCGGCCACAATTGCAAGGGTTCGGCAAGCTGATGGTTCGTGCATAGTTAGGATCGGCTAGGGTTCGGTGGATTAAAAAGGGTTCGTGGCCAAGCTGGTTCATAGAAGGTTCGCAGCTTTGCAGAAGGTTCGGCCACCTGGGTATGTAGGGTTCGGCCAGGTCTGCGTCTCACGAACCTGTTCCCTTTTCTTTCCTGTTCCGAGCTAATGCTAGTCAATTTCAGTTAGTGGTGTCATGCTAGAATGGTGCTGCGAAGTCCTATGGCTCACCGGGGAAGGGTTTAGCCGACTAAGTGTGTGTGTGTATCAAAACCATAGTAAAACCCTCTTTTTCGTGAGGTTTCTCGCATCATACCTCGGATTTGGATGGTCAAACGCTCAGATCCTTTGTACTTCCTTGTAGAGCTCGTTGCTAGCTACGCGTGGACACCAAGAACGCCCGATTTCGTCTCCAAATGAGTGAGTTATGATGGTTTGAAGGGTGTTTCTCCTAGAGAGAGAGAGATGGCCGGAATTTGTTTGTAGAGAGAGAGTGGGAATGTATGAAATGAAAGAAATGGTGTCTTTTAGGGTTTAAATACCCCGGGGGTGTTCGGGTTCGTTTCGGTTGCTCGGTTTTCGTCCCCGTTGCATTTCCGGATCGTAACGCGCGCGTTTTATGATTTAAACCAAAAAGGACTTTATTTTAAATATTTGGAGGGTGATTATTTATAAAAATATTTTAAATATTATTAATCTTGAATGATTTGTCGAAATTTATAATTTTTACGCGTTTCGTTATTTATTCGCGTATTTTTAAGCTTTACGCGTTTTACATACAACAGTTTCGTTTTAATTGTTCATGATGAGTTTCAAAATTGTAAAACAGGAAATATTATATTTCCTTAACTTTATTATCGTTCGAATCGTCTTTGTTTTCGTTATCGTTTCGTCAGAAAACGTCACTTACGCGCGTCTTCGTACAGAGCGCTAACTGTACGAACACGATCGTACGTTTCACTTTCTGATTTTGTTTTCTACTTTTAAATCATCGTTTCAGATCGTTAAACTATCAGATCTATTCGTACAGATCGTCACCTATACGAATAGGTCGTCAGTCTAGCTTTCCGTAACAACAACTGTTATTGTTTTGTTCTGTTTATCCTCACATACGTTTAAACCTAATAATATAAACTCAAACATGTCTGTAGCTGTTCATGATTGTCTGATGTGTTTCTGACTGTTTAACCATAAGGATTAAATCAGGATTTCAGAAACATCGTATAATAGTTTACGTTTAGTATCGAATGTTAATAGCTTCTAAGTATTTCTCCTAGTTTGCAACTGAGTTACTGTACTAATTACTGTACAGTTTACTGTTCCGGTAACGATTCCGGCACAGATGTTACAGTGAATTCCACTCCAGCGCGGCTGGCTAATCCCACATGGGTTGAGTAAGGGGAACGAAACTTCCTTATAAGAGGGAGTGGAGACCTTCTCTATTGGACGCGTTTTGGGCTTAGTTGGCTGTGGAGCACATGAAAACTCCACAGTTAAGCGTGCTCAGGTGGCAGCAATCCAGGGATGGGTGACCTCCCTGGGAAGTTTTCACCCGGGTAACCAAAAGCAAATCCGTGAGCCCGGTGGGGCAGAGCGGACAATATCCAATACGGCCGGCTGTTAGAGATGGTATCAGAGACAGGGGCCGAATCCATGTGATCAGCGGGGACGCTGATTCCCCAGTGGGGGAGGAATTCCACTCCAGCGCGGCTGGCTAATCCCACATGGGTTGAGTAAGGGGAACGAAACTTCCTTATAAGAGGGAGTGGAGACCTTCTCTATTGGACGCGTTTTGGGCTTAGTTGGCTGTGGAGCACATGAAAACTCCACAGTTAAGCGTGCTCAGGTGGCAGCAATCCAGGGATGGGTGACCTCCCTGGGAAGTTTTCACCCGGGTAACCAAAAGCAAATCCGTGAGCCCGGTGGGGCAGAGCGGACAATATCCAATACGGCCGGCTGTTAGAGTATTATGTGATGAACTTGTAATAATCTGATAGGTTAAAGCTTGTTACACCAAACGTCATACGGATATGAAAACTATTCCAATATATTTCAAATATCAATCTTGTCAAAGTTAACGGTTTTATAGGACGGAATTCTTCAATCTATTTGATTGAAGTTGGTTACTCCAAATGTCTTATGAACCACAATAATTATGACAAAACATGTTTTTCATTCAAAAGAACTAAAGTTGTGTATCAGGTTCAAAAAGTAGGTAATCATATAAGGCAATTTATCGTTGCGGGTGCACACGGAACGAGAATTTGCAGTACATGTGAATCCTACAACTAAAAATATTGAACGCAACTATGGCAAATATTGAATGGAAACTTCAATTTGGACAAATTTTGATTATGAATTCAAAACATATTTATAGATAAAAATTAAATCAATTCTCCAACTTTGATTCAAATATATATATGTGTACTTAGAGTTTATGTTAGTATTGGTAGGTGATTGGTATACTTTCAAGGCACTTTTAACGCGGTGGGTTGGCTGCGATATACACTATATATAAGCACCAACAATACATTGTGAGTAGAACCAAAAGATTGACCAAGTATGATGTAATTTCGACAATACGGTTAGTCAAATCAAATATTACTCATATACCGAGGTTTGAGGTGTACTTTTGTACACAAACTCAAATTAAAGATTCATGATATTGTAACTATAATTAGTGATTTGTCACCACATTTAAAAAGTTATAATGCCACATATTTTATTCATGAGGCCTATATTACAATTCTATGACTCATCAGAATACTACGCTTAAGATTTAGTTATTAGTAGTATCACATTGGAAATACTATCATATCACACAACTTATGTATTTCATACAATCTAATATTGATCATAATCAAACTCTTTCTATTCAAACAAAATCTTTCTATTTAAACAAGATGATACGTCAAAAAAAAATCATACAACTCCCAATTAACATTTCATTACCTGCCTACCAAACGATGCTGGTAGCGCAGCAATTGTAATCGTTTGTCATTGTACTCAAAACAGTAGGATATCGAAAGCGAAAGTAATTCAAATTAATTTATATCTAAATTATCAACAGACATGTCAAAATTTTATTAGTTATTACTCTTTTTATATAAAAATATATTTTAATTTGATATTTTTATCATAGAATTAATATAAGGAAAATTACCAAACTAGTCATTGTTGACCACCTTTTTACCAAAATAATCAATCAAATTCCAGCGTCTAAGACGCCCTTTAGACACCTTTTTTCTGTACTTTTTGTAAACATACGGGCCCACATGTCGGCGGCTTTGTCGGGGTCCAAATAAGTGTCTAAGACCCCTTTTCTACCGTTGTCTTAGACGCCGCTTTAGACGCCCATGTGGGCCCGTATGTTTACAAAAAATACATAAAAAGGGCGTCTAAGACTCTGGTAGAAAAGGGGTCTTAGACACATGACAAAGCCGCCGACATGTGAGCCCGTATGTTAACAAAAGTACAAAAAAAAGGGGTCTAAAGGTTGTCTTAGATGCTGAAATTTAATTGATTATTTTGATAAAAAAGTGGTTAACAATTATTAGTTTGGTAATTTTCTCGTCGTATTATTATGGTTCTATGGCTTCTGTTCATGTTACCAAACCGTATCTCTCATCCTTTTTGTACTTTTTATTCATCTTCATCTGGAGAAGGGGTCCTTCAAAGTTTCCTATAAATAACCCAAACCCTAGATTTCATCCAAAACCTATAAATTTTCTGTCAAACCCTCAATTCATCTACATACCAGAAGCAAATTTCTGTATTATCTTTGCTATTCACCGGTTCGATTTTCCCCATTTCCACTGGTTTATCAAAAACCCATCGCGATTTTCAGCAACTTCTCAAGTCCGGTGAAATTGGTGGGTGATTTGCGGATGGGTAGAGTGCGTATAGAGACATCAAGGCCATCTTCGTCTTCTTCGTCGTCATCTCCACCGGTGGTGACGACATCAACGTCGATCACGGAAACTGTGAACGGCGAGCATGATTTTAGGATATCCGGTTATTCGCTATCAAAGGGTATTGGAATTGGGAAATATGTAGCGTCTGATACGTTTATGGTTGGTGGGTATTCATGGGCAATTTATTTTTACCCTGATGGGAAGAGCCTGGAGGATAACGCGAGTTATGTTTCTCTGTTCATTGCTTTGGCTAGCGATGGATCTGATGTTCGTGCGCTTTTTGAGTTGACCCTAATTGATCAAAGTGGGAAAGAGAGACATAAGGTTCATAGCCATTTTGGAAGAGCATTAGAGAGTGGACCCTATACTCTTAAATACAGGGGTAGCATGTGGTAAGCTAAACTCTGCATTGTTTGCTAATTTTTTTTTTGTCAGGTGTATATCATTATGATTATGTGTTATCAAATGGTTAGCATTGATGTTGTTTCTTTTTCTTTTTAAATTGGTTTGATGTCATTATCTGTTAACGCCTCAACTGTTTAGATGATTACTTCCTTAGTTGCATAAGCCATAAGCCATTTGTTTGTTTAGGTGGTGTTTCCATATGTATGTGTTTAGATTATTATGTTTTGAAGTGTCAATAATCACTTTTCTGTGCTTTGGACACATGATCATTTTTACTTAAAGTCAGCTTTGGATAATCAAGTAACGAAGAAAGGAGCAGGGGTAAGAAATATTATTACTTACATTTAATTTTCTTACCTTTGTGTGGTGAGCAAATGATATCTTGATTTTTGAGTTGCAACAATTATGTTGAAAACACAATTCTAAACACCCCTATTAAAACCCATTAGCGAAGACAAAAATAATCTTCCATGAGGATATGAGTTATGAAATATTGCAATCTTATTAGCCTCAACTTAACATTAGTGGGATCTTTATGTAGCCATTTCATTGTTGCCAATGCAATCATGGAGTTCATTTTGTGAAGGAACAATCATATACTTCTTTCTTAAATTGTTTAAAATATCCTCAAATTTTTATTTAAAATGGGCGGGTCTGATAGACCGAGTAATGGATCATATTGGGCATAGTAATACTACGGATGGAGGTGGTTTGGTTGGTTTAGGATGGCTGCCATAACTTTAGTTGTCCATTTTTCTGAATTTCAATAGTAATTAGTATAGGTCTGCAAAATCTCATTTTAAAATTACAAGCTGATTTTTAAGTTAACACTGTTAGGAGGTTGTAAACACTAAACATTTACTTGTGTGGCTTCTAACCAGTTGGACCTATTTTCTTTTAGTTACTTTATAAAATCTTTGCGCATTGGACTCATTAGCCATATAAAAAATAGGGCGTACATGGTGCTTGACTTAGCTCCCGCTTTGCGCAGGGTCTGAGGAGGGGCCGGATCATCCAATAACTCCTCTGTCAAATCAAGGTATAGATGTGATACTATTAAAGGTGACAGTTTGTACCCATTTACTTATGAATGGGTTGATTTCAGCTATGTTTTATCTGTAATGGGTGAAAGGATAAAGGATAAAAAAATTAGCTATAAAGGAAAATAGAAAATGGGTGTTAGTAAACGCTGGCTAAGGTGTATTTTAAATGCTTACAGCCTCTTTTGGTTTTGTATCTACAACAACAACAACCTTACCTAGTATATTCCCACTTTTCAGTAGGGTCTGGGGGGGAAGGATAGATACAAACCTTACCCCTATCCCAATTGGGATAGAGATGCTGCTCCGAAAGAGTCCCCGGCTCAAAGTTATCGTTTGAAGTTGATCATCCCAGTGATTTTAACGTTATTTTCACAAAATAATTTAAATAACGTTAAAATTAGTACACTTTTACTTTTGCCCCTTAAGGGCCCACACATATATACGTTATATGCGTGCACCACAAATGGGGCGTCTTTTGGTTTTGTATCTAACAAGCCAATTGTCTATAACTAATTTAATAAATGGACAAACAAGTGTTGTGTGTTAACTTGACCTATTTTGAACAGTACTTAAGAATAACCTTTTTGACTTTTGTTACTTGATCGCTTGACCTGTCTGATTTACACTAGAGGTACTATGTTGATGAATACGAGTACAGTTTTATGTTTAACTTGTGAGCTAGTGTAATATGGTAGTTTGTTTCATGAAGCATGGCTTTTTACAGCTTCATAATTGTAGCCAATGTTATAGAAATCGCTAGTCACTAGTCGGACGGTGAGGTAGGGACTAGGTATTACTCGGGATTTTTTTGACCGACTAGGCCGATTTTTACAACAGTGATTGTAGCCTGCTAATTTTTGGGCGCACTTTATCTTGACAAATTATTTTGGATCTTTTGAATATGCATTTAGTATTGGATGCGTAGGCCTTGTCGGCCTTCGTTTGCGGTGCGCTCATATAATGTAGGCATTGTCTGCCCTCGAGTGGCAAAAGTAAAATTGAACTAATTTAACTTTTTTTTACTTAATTCTAGTGAAAATAACATTAAAAGTGTTGGGTTGGCTGGTTAATCAGGCATCATAAGCTAGGGGTCTCAATGAAAGCAACTTCTCTATTCCTATAGAGTAGAGGTAAGGTTGTCTACATCTTACCCTCCTCAAACTCTAATTTAGCTTTGCTAATGGTGGGATATACTGAGTAGTGAGTATAATTATGATGATGCGTAGGCCTTGGTCCTTGAAACACAGATTCAAAAGAAGGAAGCAGCCGATAAGAGGGTTGATTGCCTCATTGCCAGCTAGGGTTTTTCAATCAGGATTAGGATTCTGTTCGAAAGCCGCAAACCACCAAAAGCGACAAGAACCGCTGCTAGGATTTTGACTAGCCTTCACCGTCGCTAGGATTTCGATTAGCCACGGCAAACAATTCTTTTTTCAGCAACTACGGTCTGAATTAGTTATATTCAACAGAGAACGGTTGAATCAAAAGAGACCAAGAACTGAGGCCAAGAAGTAGTGTCAACCGAGTTGTCTAGTTTTATTGTCTAGTTAAAGTTTCACTTTTTTGATTATTTAAGTTTGTTATTCCACTGTGTATTGGATAGAATGAGTTGTTAACATGGTTTAGTAGAACACTCGTTAAGTTCAGCCCCAATCCATTTTTGTGTTTGTCTCTGCTTCTCGATCCAGTTTTTCGTTTGAACTATGACAGAAGATGGAAAGGTTACAATTGAGAAGTTTGACGGGAAATAATTTGGTTGTTGGAAGATGTAGACTAAGGCACTATTTTGTCAAAAAGACTTGATGCAGTGTTGAAGGGCAAGAAGCCTGGAAAGATGTTACAAGTATATTGGGGAAATATGAATAAAAAACTAAGGCAGTGATCACGTTGTTGTCCAAGAATGTTGCTTATAACAACTAAAGGAGACCACAACTAGTAGTATGATGGAGGCATTATCCAATATGCACGAGAAGCCTTCAGTAGCAAGTAAAGTTTATCTTATTCGGGAGCTAGTGAACACTAGGATGAGAGAGGGTAGTTCAGTTACAGAGAGCATCATCAAAGATATCCCTGACATTTAGAAATTGTCTTCAGCCCTCAGAAATTGCTTCAATAAAGAACAAGATTACCTCATATCATGCTCCTTTACATGATGGGCAATCAGTCAGCACGAAAGGGGCTGGGTTGGGTTGGGTTGACCTGCCAACACTTCTTTGCCCTCTTTCTTCGAGTTTCATTAATAATTATATATTAGATACCGTTGCAAAATTGTTGTGAAAATAAGTTAAATAATGATTGTTCTTTGATAAAATAATTTAGGAGATTGTAAACATGTGAGCTAATAATATAATCCTTCTGGCCATTTAGTAATATAATAAACCCTAATTGTCCCATATAATTAGTTAAAGCAGCAGTTCTTATGCAGTGAACTATTCTGTCAAATGATTATCTTGGTGGATTTAATCAAAAATAGACTTTTTCTAATTTTTGGGCATTTGGTTATTAATGGTGCAGGGGATACAAGCGGTTTTTTAGAAGATCTGCTTTAGAAACATCAGAGTACTTAAAAGATGATTGCCTTCAAGTTCATTGCTGTGTTGGTGTAGTTAGGTCCCACACAGACGGTCCTAAGTCCTACTCTATTCATGTGCCACCTTCAGACATTGGGCAGCATTTTGGGCGGCTTCTGGAAAGTGGAAAGGGAACTGATGTTTCTTTTGAAGTAAATGGAGAAACATTTGCTGCCCATAAATTGGTTCTTGCAGCTCGGTCACCCGTTTTTAGTGCTCAACTTTTTGGTCCAATGAAAGATCAAAATAACCAACCTATTAAAGTCGAAGATGTATTAGCTCCTGTTTTTAAGGTTCCTTCCAAACATATTGACCATTATGAAAGTTATAACAGTAAAATATATTGGATCAACTAACTCTGCATGTTTGTTTTTTTTAACTTTCTCTAGAGTTGGTAAAATAGGTCAAGTAGTTTGGGTAACGGGTCAAAACAATCATTTTGTTGGTACGGTCAAAAACAGGTGAGGGGTTTGTGTTCTACCTGCTCAACCCATTTGGTCCATTTCTTTTCAAGTAAAGTTTTGTGTTCTACTTGCTTGACCTATTTTTGTAATTACATGGGTCAGATTGCTACCTCCTTTTTTTTTTCTACATGAGTAAATTGTACATGTGGCAAGTTGTTCAGGTCTGGTGGCAGTGACTTATTGGTTTGTGTCAAAACAAATAATTTTTTTACAGTGGGTCAAAAGCTGCAAGCTTGTGTTGTGTTGAAGTCAGCACTTTTCTTGTCTTTGCTTGAATTCAATAAATAATTATGATATTATGTATAATTAAGAACGCTATCATTAAAATAAGGCAAATTGGATTTTAGTAATCCAAACTATAACCCATTGGCTAATAACAACCACACTTGTAGTTTGGCCAATGATAATCCCAACTTTTACTTTGGTTGTCAGGGCAATATTTCTGCTTGGTTCTATCATTATCAGTACCTTTGTATGATTGTTGCTCTTATTTTATTAGTCACATTTTTTCTTATCTAGATTCCTATATTGTTTGCTAATTTGGGTTTTTGGTGGGAACAGCCCCTCTATTTGCTCATCGCATCTCTCCAAAACTGACCAATAGCTCTGCTATAAGCAAGATTTTGCTGGGCGTTTGTTTGTTACCGAGCAAACCATTTTCATAAATTGGTTGCATTTGTCCCCTCTAGTAATTCATGATGGCTAAACAAGTTTGCTTTTGGGAAATTTGCTAGTGTTTTATAAATGCTAATTGATTATGTTTGTCTTTTTTTAACTTAATATTGACCTTGACATGAACAGTGTGGTTCCCTTTAACAATGTTACTAACGTTGGTATTTTTTTCAGGGGTTACTTCATTTTATATACTGGGACAAACTACCTGATATGGAAGAGTTAACAGGCCTGAACACAAAATGGGCTTCAACGTCGATGTATCAGCATCTGCTTGCAGCAGCTGATCGGTATGGTTTAGAGCGGCTTTTAATGCTATGTGAATCTAATCTTTGTGAAGATGTCGCCATTAATACTGTTGCAACTACATTAGCATTGGCTGAACAGCACCGTTGTCTCCAATTAAAATTCATGTGTCTTAAATTTGTTGCTTTGCCTGAAAATCTTAGAGGTATAATATTTGTATTTTGTTACAGTATTTGAAACATCTTTATATACTTTTATTAGACCCCAGCATAGATTTTATGACACGAGTGAAGGAAAAACAGTGAATATCGAACCACTAATGAAACTTTTATAAACCTACTTTACTATATGAAAAAAAAAAAATTCTTCTTTCTTTTGTTTTTTGTGAAAAAGAAAACAATATTTCAGGACATCCGAAATTGATGATTTACTTGAGGTGTCTTTTATAGAATTTATAATAAACCAAATCATCAACGAAAGACCTTCTAAAAGCCATTGACGCCTACTTTTATTGGCTATTTGTAGCATGTTTGTGCTTTAGTAAATGCTGGAAGTGGCGCAATGGAAAGGTCTAGTTGCTGTGGAATACTTTGTCCATTTTCTTAAAAAAATTAAAAATTATGTGTGAAATATCATTAAAGCAACTATATTATCAAAAAATTAATAATTTATTTCTAGAAGGGGAAAAAACAATTTAGGAGGCTGTATTTATAAAGATAATTGATTTGGCAACTTTGGAAATACTCATTTCTTTGACCCCTTTTTATTTTTGCCTATTTAAAACTAATGCATATCAACCAATTTTGTAAGTATACAACAACAACAACCTTACCCAGGATATTCTCACTTTTCAATAGGGTCTGGGGGGGAAGGATAGATACAAACCTTACCCCTATCCCAATTGGGATAGAGATGCTGCTCCAAAAGAGTCCCCGGCTCAAAGTTATCGTTTGAAGTTGATCATCCCAATGATTTTAACGTTATTTTCACAAAATAATTGAAATAATGTTAAAATTAGTGCACTTTTACTTTTGCCCCTTAAGGGCCCACACATATATACATTATATGCGTGCACCACAAATGGGGCGTCAATTTTGTAAGTATATGGTTGGAAATTACCACTAGAATTTTTTTAAACATTTGTTGATTCATTATTTTTTTAATCAAGCATTTTAGGAGGTAATGACGATGCTTTTATGTAGTAAAACTTTTAGTCAGTTTTTTCCCTCCTTGAAATAATGGATGATGAAACCTCTTCATCTGTGCTGACTTGACATCCTTTTCACCTCAATTTAAACCCCATGTAATTGGATGTAAACTTTTGTTGTTCATCAGCTGTGATGCAGACGGATGGTTTTGATTACTTGAAAGAAAGTTGCCCTGATGTTTTGACCGACCTTTTGGAACATGTGGCTCGAAACAACGAGCATTCTCTAGCCAAATGCACTCGTCTAAACACATTCATACTTGATGGAAGTGATGTTAATGGCAGAAGGGTGAAACCTAGATTGTAATCTTGTAAACCGTGTTCTAGCCTTAGAAACTGTTGACCGATGTTGGGTTAACTAATGTTCATGTATTTGTTAGATGTAGACTTGTTTTGTTTGTTTTTGCCTCTATGATTGTCTAGTTTTATGCATATGTTGTACCTGAATCTGCAATATGCAGGAAATGTATCAATTAGCGTGTCTAGTTTCAGGTCTTTCTTCACTATTTTCAGCACTAAACTTGGTTTGTTACTACATATGTATATACTAGTAATGCTACATGTTGAAACGTACAATAGCTTGAATGTATATAATCACATAAAATATGTTATATTTAATCAAGCTTGTTTCTAACAAAATTTATGTTGAAATGTAAATATACATAAAATAAAATAAATATAACAATTTAAGAGTGAAACTTAAAAGTTTAAGTAAAACTTAAAAACTATACAAGGATAAAATCAAAACTTTAAATTAAATAAAACTATGAGAAGTCAGTAGTTGTATTCACACCCCTATCTTTAAAATACAAGAAGTTTCCAAGTACATCATGTGGATGAGTTATAGGGGAGCTAGAGCTCTCTCTAAAATTTTGATGAATTATACGAGAATTAACTGAGTAAATCTGCATCTCATTTTTTTACCCAACAATAGATTGTTTTGTTCTTACATGAATACTTTAAGTTAGCTATAAGCCTATAATTGTCTTTGTTCATGTAATTATAAAAGCTCCATTGTTTGTATCTCAATTTAATGTATTTGTAACATTGTATGTATATACATACCCTCATTAAATACTTTGGCAAGTATCAATAACTTATGAACTCGATTACCATGAAGACTATAAAAACTGGTCAGCCAAAGGGTTTTAATTGGTTAGAGTACAGGCCTTTGATGAAATGGTAAAGTTGTTTTGTGACTTTGAGGACACGTGTTCAAGTTGTAAGAAACAACTCTTGTACAAATGTGTAGTGTAAGCTTGTGTACATCAGACTGTAAAGAGATTTGACACTTCCTCAGACTCTACACAAAGGGTTTTGGTTCATCACGTATGCAGAACCTGATGTCGTTCACATTGTTATTGGTGAGACACCTATCATTAAAGAGAAACAAAAGAACTTACGTACTTTTGGGTTGTTTTTGTTTATGAATGAGGAATCTTGACTATAAGTTTGTGCATGTAAAGCAAAGTGGGATTCATTTATAAATTGAATAACCAAAGGGGCCAGTGGCGGAGCTTGACCGAAACTTCAGGGGGGACGAAATATTTTTTTTTTCAGGGGGGCGAAATAAAGGTTTTTAAAAAATTTTACACTACGTATCGGGAAATATGCGCTACTACACGAAAAAAACAGGGGGGCGGTCTTCAATAAGATGCGCCCATGAAAGGGGCTTTGTCCTAGCGGTACCCCTTGGCGTTCCAAATGGAAGGCCATGGGTTCAAATCCCTCCCAAGGCGAAATAGGGGTCCTTGAGAGGTAAGAGGGTTTTTTCGGTGCGGTTTCCTCCTGGGGTGGTGGCGGGGTCTCAATGGAGGTTATGGTAACTAGACGTTGGTGACGTGGCCTGAAAATCAGAGGTTCACACATTGAGATCAAATGTCGTTCAAAAAAAATTATAAATTGAATACATGTTTTGTGTTTTATTGTCTTGCACACATTCAATATCACCTTTGATGGAAGTATGAATATGATAAGTCTATTGCTCACATTTTGTTTTCTTTTACTTTGACAAGCTGTTGACTTGAACATTGTGTATACTTCGTGTAATTTTCGAATGTATTAATATGTAATTTCGAATGCTTCAATGGGATAACCGACCCATAACAAATGGTTAGACACTCATATGATATGATATGATGTGGATTAGATACCCCTCAAGACACGAGTGAAATACCACAAGGGACACACTAGATTCCCCTTGTATCAGATAGAACCTCAACCATAGTTAGATTTGGGGCCAAAACCAATATAATAGGTAGGTTTGAGGGACCAAAACCGTTAGTTTTTCAAACCACAGGGGCTGCATGCCTGCATTGATAGAATATTCTATTTTGTGTTGAGATAGTTAAAACACTTAAACCAAATGACCAAAACCGTAATTTACTCTAATTAATGTTTTATGATTCTTGAGGCTGAGATGCGATATGAGTGAGTTTTGTGTGCTTATTAGTCACTTCTAGTTTGGTAAGATCAGAAGGTTGAACCATTCTTTATCCCGAAGAATTTTACATGATTCTTAGGCTTATTATGTAGTGTTGGAAAGTGTAGCACATTAGAAAAATCTCACATCGTCTCTGGCCAAGAGAGATCTTTGGTTCATAAGAAATATTTGTTCTTTAATATCACTAATGTGTTTTGAATGCATTTGGTTGTGGATGAAAGGAAAATTTCATAGTTAAGCGTGCTTGAATGACAACAATCCAAGATGGGTGACCACCCTAGGAATTTTTCGCTAGGCAACCGAAAACAAATCAGTGAGCTTCGAGCAAGCAAAGTATACACTATTGGTGGTAATTGAGGTTGAAAGTTACAAAAAGACCAATAGATGACCTAAACATTCCTTAGTGTTTATCAAGTCAGTCATAACTTTTGAATCTGGTGTCAGTTGGTCTAGTGACGGAGTTTGGAAAAAAACTCGGAGGGGTCCACAGGATTTTTAAGAAGAAAATGGAGGGGGCTTAAGGATTTTTAGGATAAAACGGAGGGGCCAGAAAGATTTTTAGGAAGAAAACGAAGACAACTGAAGGATTTTTCGACAAAATACTATTATATCGACCTTTTAAGCTAAAAAACGGCCGGGGGGGGGGGGAGGGCACCCAGGCCCCTTATAAGCTTCGTCCATAAGCTGGTCATTAATTTATGAGAGTTTTTAAATTGTTTATTAATTAAAAAAATATTTTTTTAAATATCATAAATAAAAATTTTATTAATTTTTGAAAAAAGTATACATCACTTTTTGGCCCGAGATTTAAAATATCAACATCCCAAGCCTCGAGGCCTATATTATATTCATGCATGGTTAATTTGTAAATATATTCTGGTGCGTCAGTTTCAATATAAGTACGCTCTCCACCCCCCCGCCCATCTGCACTGACTCACTGCACCGGTTTCTCTCTGCTCATCAAAATTCTTCCATGGAAGTCGGTACCAACTTCTAGGGCTGCTGAAAACCTAACCATGCCGGTCACCAACACGAACTTGTGGGATGGAGTGATCGAAATGACCAAGTATGCTCAAATTCAGGCTACCGATCCTTCAATTTGGGCGGCTCAGCTCTCCGCTAGTCTCATGGCTGCCGGAGTCTCCGTTCCGTCACCGGAGGTTGCCGGATTGCTCGTTTCTCATTTATGTTGGGCTAATAATGTTCCAATTGTTTGGAAGTTTCTTGAGAAAGCAATCGCTCTTAGACTTGTTCCGCCAATGCTCGTTCTTGCTCTTCTTTCTAACAGGTTTTTGGATTCAATCTCAGCGTTTTTTAATATTTATTTTTTGTATGATTACCTGAAATATATGCTGCATTGGGCCCTAGATAAGCGAATTAGAGGTGATTGCACCGTAAACAGTGTTACCAGAACAGGGGAATGACATAGAATATTCTGGAATCAGCTGTTGTATGAAGATGCAAGTAGATGCGTATAAGTTAGGGTTCAAATAGCTCAGTAGCTTGAAATCTGCTTGTTTACTGAGTTGGCTTGGCACGGCTTGAGTTATCTTATTAATTATTGTGTATATATAATTTTTTTTTTTGAGTGGTGGATACTATTGTCTAATATACTCATTACTTACAAGCAGTAATTATCTACACAGATATATATATATATATATATATATAATTATCTATTTTAATTTATGTCTAATTTTAACGCAATGCCCAATACTAATTGTTGTCCCTTGCCAACACTAAGTCTAGGGATGTTCTAAAACTCGCAGCTCGTTTACAAACTGTGTATGCTTTGCTTGGATCGTTTGAAAGCCAAGCCAAGTTGGTTCGGCTCACTTACAAACTAAGTTGACCATGAGCTGATCTTGGCTTGGCTCGGGCGCCCGGTATGGCTTGTGAATAGTGGCAATCAGTTGAAGCTAAAACTTTAAGGAAATTGTACAGCCAGAAAGCGAAAATTTAGTCGTGAATGTATTTCAAGGACAAATAAGTATTCCTATGATAAGTAGCATATAAATAAGCACTTACATATCATGAGCCGGTGGACGGTGGTCTCATTGGAAGCAACATCTTTGCTATGATTAGATATACCGAGTACGATGATAACGATGCTGTAGGATCAATCTAGTGATGTTTTTAGTGTTTACTTAGCAAAGCAAAAATTTTTTTCTAGGATGGAACATGCAAAAGGGAAGTCCTTTACTCTCTAGTGTAATGATGTTGCTATCAAACTTGAATTCAAGCAGCCAGTCGTGATGAGAAAGAGTTTTTTGATTTGATGTCAATCTTTCATGTTTAACAGTATCCACAATTTTTAGTAGGATTATGCTGTACAATTTTGTCTCGTTGGCTGTTTTTCATTTAGCTGACTCAAAGTTTTGTTAAATGATTGTAGTGTAATCCCGAGTCGGAAAAGCCAACCTGCTGCTTACAGGCTTTATCTAGAGCTCCTTAGAAGACTTATTTTTTCATCGACTTCTGAAGTTAATGGTCCCCATTATCACAAGTAAGCTTCTTACTCTTATTCTGGCCTGCCGTGTTTTGTATATAGAGGTTCATATGTTTGATGCCCATTGTAGCTTCTGTCTTATTGTATTTTCCAAGACTGTATATGGTACGTGGCATCGGTTAGGTTTCTTTGGACATAAATGGTTGACATGCTTTAACAATGCAAATGCAGAATAATGAAATCTGTAGATGATGCTCTTCACCTCTCCCAGAGATTTGGCATTCTTTCTAGTGAACCTGGAATTATTTTAGTTGACTTTATCTTCGTGATGGTGTGGCAGTTGCTTGATGCATCATTAGATGATGAAGGATTGTTGGAAATTGTACCTGAAAAGAATTTTTTTTCACCAATCAAATCACAAGAAATGAATATTGATGATCATAATATTGGAGCAAAGAAAATTGACTGCAATGACAGATTGTACAAAAGTAATACCACAATAGCTGTTGAGATTATTGGAGAATTTTACCGTAATAAAATAACTTCCAGGATCCTTTATTTGGCACGTCGAAATATGTGAGTGCAGAGGAAATCTATACATATATTATCATGTTTATTAAGAGATCTGATCCCTGCTTTATTTCCATCTAATTTGCTCCTTTTCTTTTCATGGTCAAGTTTGATCATCTCTGATCTGAAATTTTGCTAATTTCTCATTTTAGGCCCATACATTGGGGGAATTTTGTTTACAATCTGAGACTGCTGGCAGCAAAGTCAACATCTTTAAGAAATTCCAGAAATATTTCTCCCGAGGCTCTTTTGAAGTTAACATCAGATAATAGTGCACTAGTGTCACACAAATTCAAAACAGTATCTTTGCAACAGTTCCATGCAGTAATGGCTTCTGGATCGCTTGTATCATCTGCGGGCCCAAGTCATATTGCTAGTCATTCTGCAATTTGGTTACCAATTGATCTGTTCTTTGAAGACATTATGGAGGGAACAGTTGTGGCTACCACAAGTGCTGCTGAAACTCTTACTAGTAAAATCAGTTTTATTGTGAATGTGATAGTGGTTAAGTTTTAAGTTTAAAATAAAGAAATGCCATTTATAAGGTTTTTTAAACAAATCAGTTCTTATTGTAGGTTTACTAAAAGCCCATCAAGCAATTACTCAGGCTTCTTGGCAGGATGCATTTCTTGGTTTATGGATTGCAGCTTTACGTCTTGTTCAAAGGGTACAAAACATGTGTAAATTTCTCCAGACTAATGTTAACATAGATGGCATACCTTTCTTTGATTGGAAAAGACAGAATCAATATGTTTCCTAAAACATGTTATTCCACATTTGATTTTCTTAGGAAGAGGGTGCTGTTGAGGGCCCAATACCTCGTCTTGACACATGTTTATGCGTACTATTATGTATAACAACCCTTGCAACTGTTAATATTGTTGATGAAGAAGAGAGTGCTCTTATTGAGGAAAATGAGCATGGGAAAATGCATATGAGGAGTGAAACAAAGGTGTTCGGAAACTGTCGTAAGAGCCTAGTTTCCAGCCTACAACAATTGGGTGACTTTGAAGGCTTATTAACCCCACCATCATATGTAACATCTTTAGCAAATCAAGCAGCTGCTAAAGCTATGTTCTTTTTCTCGGGTCTAGGAGTCGGAAGTGGTTACCTTGATGGTGTAAGCTTGAATGACATGCCAATCACATGTTGTGAGTAAATCTGTTTCATCTTACTTACATTTTTTATATGTTTTGCTTTCCTCACTTTATATGTTTCTTTCCTTAAAGTTGGTGCTATTTTATAAATGGCTTTATAACTCATCCCTGATTTAATTACAAGGCAACTATAGGATTTATAATCAAAAATCATCAGTAAATGCTATGAAGCAGGAAATGAGATACAAAATTCTTAGAATCACTGTTTGTTCCCTTCACTGTGCTCCTTTTACTTCACTTGTATTCTTTTTTTGCTATTCAATTATGATCCTTAGGCATAGTTCTGGGTAGATCTTCCTTCTGTTGTACTTGTATCTTTCTGATTTGTTGTTAAAATGATTTTTCCCTAGATATTTCTGCTTCTCTACTTGTGGGTTTATGGTGGTTTTTAAACACACATTTGTCAATCAGCTACTTTTTAAATGTTTGCAGCTGGTGATCTGAGACATCTGATAGTAGAAGCCTGTATTGCACGGCATCTGTTAGACACATCAGCATATCTATGGCCTGGGTACGTCAAGGGACATACCAACCAATTGCCTCGTCCCATTTCTAGCCAGATGCCAGGCTGGTCATCATTAATGAAGGGGTCCCCTTTAACTCCCCCCATGGTGCATGCTTTGGTTTCAACTCCAGCTTCAAGGTATGATGTATTGGTCCTTATAAAGTATAAACTTCAGATCCAGATTCCTCTGGAAAAATAAAAAAATAATTGGATATATCAATTGGTTTTGTTTTTTAGCGACCTGATTTGATGCTATTATTCTATATGTTCATTCCAATCACCCTTGAATCTACATTCTCACTACAAGTCTACTACTGTTAAGAGGGTTCATTGCTAATTATCCCTGCTCCAAGTTTTCACTTTCAGCAAACAGCTTGTTGTTAGCTTTACTTTGGAGAACCATCAACCGGGGGCTAATTCAAATTGACTTACTGATCAGTTTCACATCTTTCATATGTATCATATGCATCCATTCTCATCTTAAAATCCTTTAGACTGTTTATGCTTAAAGTTCCAAAAGGAGTTTCATTTTACGTGAGCAACAACCTTACCCAGTATATTCCCACTTTTCAGTAGGGTCTGGGGGGAAAGAATAGATACAAACCTTACCCCTATCCCAATTGGGATAGAGAGGCTGCTCCGAAAGAGTCCCTGGCTCAAAGTTATCGTTTGAAGTTGATCATCCCAATGATTTTAACGTTATTTTCACAAAATAATTAAAATAACGTTAAAATTAGCGCACTTTTACTTTTGCCCTTAAGGGCCCACACATATATACATTATATGCGTACACCGCAAATGGGGCGTTTTTTCATTTTACGTGAGCATGCTGATTAATTTGTTGCATATGCAGAATCTTACCATTAAAATCTTACTATTAAACTTTAAAGTGTTGCGCTGGCTTCAATGAAGTAAATAATTATGTAAAACAAGAAACTAACAATTTAAACACAAAAAAGCAATTCAGTTTGTATCAGGATGGGCTTAAGTAACACGTTTCTGGTGTGTTTGGAGTGATATTGCATCTCTGTCTAGAAAGTGGATTGTTACTCCTAATCTTTTTAGATGAGATGATTACTGAATTAATATGTTCATTAGTATGTGTATTATTATTAGTAATTTTTTTTATATAACAAGGCGCTATGAAAACTGAATTAAGCTCATGGATTTTATGGAAGCTTAGCTGAAATTGAAAAACTATATGAAATTGCAACCGATGGTTCAAATGCTGAGAAGATTTCTGCCGCTACTATTCTATGCAGGGCATCATTGACTCGAGGTTGGAATATACAAGTGAGTGTTGCTATTTAATCTGGATTTTTTATCCAACCCCTCATCTTCTACAATTCTGGACTCTTTATTATTATTATTGTTGTTGTTGTTGTTGTTGTTTGTTTTTTTTTTTTTTTATTATTATTATAGTTGCTGTTATCATTATCGTCGTCGTCGCTGTCAACATGTTGTTGCTGTTAATGTTTTATTATTATGTGTACCTACTTATTATACTAAATCATTTTTGAATAATCAAAAACTTAACACATATCTTATTAGTATTTCTGATAGTGACTTTGAACTACAATTCTGATATATATATATATATATATATATATATATATATATATATATATATATATATATATATATATATATATATATATATTGTGGGCTGTGTTTGCAGGAACATACTGGATTTTTCATCATTAAGCTGCTGTCACCTCCGGTTCCCCAAGATTATTCTGGGACTGAGAGTCATTTGCTAGCTAGTGCTCCTCTTCTAAATGTTCTTCTCCTAGGGATATCATTTATTGACTGTATTCAGATTTTTTCCTTGCATGGCTTGGTAAGTAAATGTCAATTTGTGTGCTCTTTCTATTTATTTGTTCTTGTAAGTTATGTGGCGAAGGTCAATCGGTCAATAGATTCACAGGAAAACATGTTATAGGGTGTACTTGTTTGTAATAAATTTGGGCTTCGCTTATGGCAACGCCCATTATGTTTAGTTGTTAGGATTGTAGAGAATACAACAACAAGCATACCCAGTAAAAATCCCACTTAGAGTAGGGTCTAGGGGTGGAAGATTAAGACACACCTAACTCCTATCTACAAATAGAATAGAGAGGCTGCTTCATAAGAGTCCCCTTAGGATTGTAGAGAATGATGCTTCTAAATTGGATTTCCTTAGTGAAGAACTGTGCAAGAATCCTAGGGAAAAAAAAGCAAATATGTAAAGTTTGTTTTGAGGTGATGTCATAACTTAAGAACATAAGTAACAAAGAATCATGATTATTACCTTTTGTATAGAGGTTAAAATTTTGTTTCACTTATGAATAAGTTGATTTAGGTTGTCTTTTCGCTCATACAGGTTTAGTTGATTGTTGATTATACGTTGAAACTAAGCTTCTTTAGATAGGCTTCCCGATGAGCTACTAACTCACACAACTCATTAGGTCCTATATTTAAGTCAAACAACATTATGTACTAGATTGATGTTTAATAGATTTGGACAAGATGTTCAGACACCATTAGATAATTTTTAATGCTTAGTGGTACCGATTTCACAATGAAAGTTGTGGTAATGAGCCTAGACCTTGAGATATTATATTTAAAATATTCTATAAAAAAGGTTTTGACCTAGTTTAATAATTTACCCAAGATGATATACCTAACATTTGTATGATCCTTTGTAGGTTCCACATCTTGCTGGTGTGCTCATGCCCATATGTGAGGTTTTCGGATCATGTTCCCCCACAATTTCATGGACTCTTCCAGCTGGGGAACATTTATGCCCTCTTGCTGTGTTCTCAAATGCATTTACTCTTTTGTTGAAATTATGGAGGTTTGATCAACCGCCTTTTGAACATGTGGGGGATATAACCCCTGTAGGGTCTCAACTAACACCCGAGTTCCTCTTGTTGGCACGTAATTCCCAATTGGTATCACGTGGAGACTCACATGAAGTCCAAAATAAAAGAAAGAGGCTTTTTAGGCAGTGTGATCTGTCATCTGTAGGTCCTGTGTTTTTGGATTCTTTTCCAAAACTGAAACTTTGGTACCGACAACATCAAGCGTGCATTGCTTCTACCCTATCCGATCTCAAACCTGGAACTTCCGTTTACCAGATATTTGATGCACTTTTGAACATGATGTTTAGAAAAAAGAATAGAGGTGCTAAAAGTTTGACTTCTTCAACATCTGGAAGTAGCAATTCATCTGGTTCTGTAACGAATGACTGTACTCTTCATCTTAAACTTCCTGCATGGGATATTCTGGAAGCTGTTCCATTTGCACTTGATGCTGCATTGACAGCCTGTGCCCATGGAAGATTGTCACCTCGTGAACTCACTACTGGTTGGTTTCCTATTTGAGGTGACCTTTCAACCCATTCAATAACGAATGGGTTGATTAGGGTTACTGTTATCTTTATTTGGTTTAATATATAAATTCAAAAATTAGGTAAAACAGGTTGGAAGTTGCCCCAAGTGTAATTTTAATATGTGAAACCTCCTAAATTATTTTTTTTGAAAGTTAGATTATAGTTGAGATAATATAATCTTTGTGATATATGTGTTAGTCTAAACTTGTAATAAATGAAAAGAAAAGAAAAGAAAGGTTTAGTTAGTTGTGGTTGTTTTAGTTTCTGTTATGAATTTGTTGTAATAAATAAACAGCTATAAATAGCTGTAGCTCTGTAATTGTTCGCAAGCAGAGAAATTGGAAATCAAAGAGATCGATTTCTAAACATTGTCTTTCAATTTTTACTTTTCAATTCTATACCATCTTTCAATTGGTATCAGAGCTCGGTGCTCAGTGCTTGCGAATCAAAGAATTGGTGATTGACGAAGATCGCGGTGAAGGTTTCGAGTTGGAAACCATCGATCGATTGATTCGACGGACTGGATCAAGAAGCGCCATTAACGTACCATCGGAGACGAAGAAGGCAAGTCATGGGAGACGGAACCAATTCAGGCACGATCGTGACGGTGAAAGAAAGCGGTACAACTTCTCTGCAATGTCCTATGCTCAATGTCAACAATTATAACATTTGGGCTGTCCGACTGAAGGCGGTATTCAAGGTCCATGGAATTCTTGAAGCGCTTGAACCTGGAATCGGCATGGCTGTGGATGTAAAGAAGAGTGACATGGCGGTCGCATTGTTGTATCAAGTGATACCCGAGGAGTTGGTGTTACAAGTCTCGCAATGCCAGACAGCCAAGCAAATCCGGGAGGCCTTGAAGGTATGGTTCGTGGGTGCCGATCGAGTTAGAGAAGCGCGGCTACAAACCCTGCAATCAGAGCTTGAATCCTTGAGGATGAACGATAGCGAATGCGTTGATGAGTTTGCTAATAGACTAAGTCAACTGGTCTCCAATGCAAACAACCTTGGATCCACCTTCGATGATAGAACGCTCGTGAGAAAACTGCTAGGCTCAGTTCCAGAAAGATTCTTGGCCATCGTAGCATCAATCGAACAGTTCGCAGACCTGAACGTGATGTCTTTTCAGGAAGCAATTGGGAGGCTTAAGGCCTTCGAAGAAAGGACAAGAATGAAGGAGAAGCAGCCCAGTTCCAAGCCAGAGCAACTGCTTATAAGCTATG
Organism: Mikania micrantha; assembly: GCA_009363875.1. Taxonomy (NCBI): domain Eukaryota; kingdom Viridiplantae; phylum Streptophyta; class Magnoliopsida; order Asterales; family Asteraceae; genus Mikania; species Mikania micrantha. The sequence goes on from CM018695.1 coordinate 17,545,544, forward strand.
ATGAATGGCAGTCCAAACGAAGGCCTGATTCAGGTCAAGGGGCTGCAAGAGGTGCCGAGAGACAAGGCTCCATGGGATGGGGCAGAGGTAGAGGTCCGGCTGGTAGAGGAAAGGGCCAAGATCAACCCTCCACGAGCTACCAAACAAGAAAGATTAAGGATAGGACTAAGATAAAATGCTTCCGGTGTGACACAATGGGGCACTATGCCGCTGAATGCCCCACGAAACCAAAGAAAGAGGAACTTAATCTCGCTGAAGCCAGGGAAGACGGACCAACACTTATGATGGCTCTAGCCGTGTTCTTGAATGAAGAAAGGGTGATTCCAAAGAAGTACATCATGGCAGAAACAGACATGTGGTTCCTAGACAATGGAGCCAGCAATCACATGACTGGAAACAAAGAATTGTTTGCTGATCTTGATAGAAGAGGGACTGGGAAGGTCCGATTTGGAGATGGCTCCTGTGTAAGCATCGAAGGCAAAGGGAATATAGTGCTGAAATGTAAAACAAAAGATCAAAGGGTCCTATCCGAAGTCTATTACATTCCCACTTTGAAGAGCAACATAATAAGCCTCGGCCAATTGACTGAAATTGGCTACGAAGTTCGAATGAAGGAAGAGCACCTGTGGGTTTTTGAAGGAAATGGCACGCTGTTGATGAAGGTGCCAAGATCCTCCAATAGATTGTACAAGATAACACTCAAGGTGGTTCCACCAGTCTGTTTACTCTCAAGTTTGGTTGATGACCCAGCCTGGCTTTGGCATGCTCGCCTTGGCCACTTAAACTTTGATTCAATTCAAAGGCTGTCAACAAAGAACCTCGCTCAAGGAGTGCCAAAGATCACTCATCCTTCCCAGGTGTGTGACTGCTTTCTAGCAGGAAAACAAACCCGAGTGCCCTTCCCAAAACAGACACAATTAAGGGCCGAAAACCCACTGGATCTTGTGTATGCGGATGTGTGTGGGCCGATACAACCAGAGACACATGGAGGGAACAAATATTTGCTTCTAATAGTCGATGACCACAACAGATACATGTGGCCATACCTTATTAGGTCCAAAGCACAGGTGTTCGAGCGGCTCAAGGAGTTCAAGGAATCCATTGAACTAGAACTGGGCAAGAAAGTCAAAGGACTCAGAACCGATAATGGAGGTGAGTTTAATTCCCAAAACTTCAAAGATTTGTGTTCCACGACAGGGATGCAACATCAGTTAACAGCTCCCTACTCTCCACAACAAAATGGAGTTGTGGAGAGGAGGAATAAGACTATTATGGGCATGACTCGGTGTCTGCTCAAGGCTATGAACTTGCCACAAGACATGTGGGGAGAAGGAGTGAGCCATGCAGTCTAAAGGTGTTTGGGTGTGTTGGATATGCAAAAGTGCTGACAACCAACTTGAAGAAATTAGATGACCAGAGCAAAAAGCTTGTGCACTTGGGATGTCATCCGAATACCAAGCCATACAGAATGTTTGACCCTGAATCCAAGAAAATTTATGTTTCATGAGATGTGAAATTTGATGAGTCAAAGCCATGGAATTGGGGAAAGACAGAAGCCAATCTTGGTCCAGAATGGACAGAATTTCTAGTTCATACAGAGACAAGAAGAGGGGAAGCACAAAATCATAGCTTTGATCAGGATCAAAATGGTTCGGCTCAAGGCTACCCAGGAGAAGATTACGAAGATGAAAATGAAATGGATTCAGTATGGAGTAGTCCAGAGTCCACGGTAAAGGGACGAGGTCCGATGTTGACAAGAAACCCTGATGATAAAGACTACCCGTATGATCCAACAAATCTAGGTGAAAGATATGACCATACACCACTCAGAGGGTCAGGAGAGATAGAGGTCCTCTATGAAAAAACTCAGAGTTCACAGCTTTTGCTCTTAGTAGGGGAACTAACTAATTTCAAGGATGCAAAGGGTGTGAAGGAGTGGGAAGATGCTATGGCAGCTGAGATCAGTTCTATTGAGAAAAATGAGACCTGGGAGCTCACTGAGAGGCCGAATGGTGTGACACCAATAGGCTTAAAGTGGGTATACAAGGTTAAAAGAAATGTCTCGGGAGAAATAATAAGGCACAAAGCCCGGTTGGTTGCTAAAGGATATGTGCAACAACATGGGGTGGATTTCGAGGAAGTGTTTGCCCCTGTAGCAAGGATCGAAACTGTGGAGTTTAAAACTTGCTATGGCTGCTCAGAGGGGCTGGTGGGTTCACCACATGGATGTCAAGTCACTTTTTACATGGATACTTGAAAGAGTTGGTGTATGTGACTCAAGTCAGAGGGATTTGTAAAGAAAGGGGCTGAACAGAAGGTGTACAAACTGTCGAAGGCTCTATATGGGCTCAAGCAAGCACCTAGGGATTGGAACACCAAGCTAGATAGTGTTTTGAAGGATTTGGGTTTCAACAAATGTAAACATGAGCCTGCTGTCTATAGGAAAGGTTCCGAGGAAGAAACTTTGATTATTGGGGTATATGTCGATGATTTGCTAATCACAGGGGGCTGTCCCGTAAGAATAAAAGAAATTAAGAAGAAAATGGTGGAACGATTTGAGATGACATATCTTGGATTATTGTCTTACTATTTGGGAATACAAGTGACTCAAAACCATCAAGGAATCAGCTTCAACAAACAACTTTTGCTAACAAGATCCTGGCTGAAGCAGGTTTGAGTGATTGTAATGCGACAAAATTCCCAATGGAGCCGGGGTTAAAGCTATCAAAGAATGATGAAAGTGAAGATGCTGATGCAACTCAGTTTAGGAAATGGGTGGGCTGTCTGAGGTATTTGACCCACACGAGGCCTGATTTGAGTTACTCAGTGGGATATGTCAGTAGATTCATGCAGGCACCAAAGCAGGTTCATGTGCAAGCTTTAAAACAAATTTTGAGGTATTTGAAAGGAACAACCAATTTAGGTTTGTTGTATCAGCGAGGAGGAAGTGGTGTTTTGCATGGATACAGTGATAGTAGCTTCTCTGCAGACCGAGATGATGGAAAAAGTACCATCGGAATGATTTTCTTTTATGGATCGAGGCCGATAACATGGAACTCTCAAAAACAAGCTACGGTAGCTTTGTCGTCCTGTGAGGCAGAGTTTATGGCCGCTTCTACTGCTGCTTGTCAAGCTATTTGGTTAAGGGGTTTATTGGCAGAGATCACGGGGATGAAAGAAGATCAGGTGGAGATTATGGTTGATAACAAGTCTGCGATGCACTTATCAAGAACCCAGTCTTCCATGGGCGCAACAAACATATCGATACGCGTTATCATTTCATCAGAGAAAGTGTTGAAAAGGAACAGATAAGGATCGAGTATGTTTGTGGTGAAGAATAGAAAGCCGATATACTAACTAAAGCCTTGCCCAGATTAAAGTTTGAAGAAATGAAGAGCAAACTGGGGCTGAAGGAGATTACAAGCTTAGGGGGGGTGAAATGTTAGTCTAAACTTGAAATAAATGAAAAGAAAAGAAAGGTTTAGTTAGTTGTGGTTGTTTTAGTTTCTGTTATGAATTTGTTGTAATAAATAAACAGCTATAAATAGTTGTAGCTCAGCAATTGTTTGCAAGCAGAGAAATTGGAAATCAAAGTGATCGATTTCTAAACATTGTCTTTCAATTTTTACTTTTCAATTCGATACCATCTTTCAATATGTGGCACACTAAATTATTATTTGAACTTTGGACTAGAGATGTTTTGGGTCAACCCAGCCTGCCCCAAAACCGAGCTGACATGTTACCCAACCTTTCCGATCCTTCCGTTTTGCCATATCTATTTTCTATATTTATCTAAGTGCTTCACTGACAAGAAACCTTTTATGTGACTCTCTGACTTGCTAGAAAACCAGTCTTCAATTGCTAGAAACCAGTCTTCAATTGCTTGAAACATAGTCTTCAATTTTTGATACCTATGTTTGTTTTCCTAGCCAGTTCTTTAAAGGCATAGATTTGCCCAAGATGTCTCTTCAATTATTTTTTATCGCGTTACTTTATTTGGAAATATAGTCCTTATATGTATGGTTTTCTAATCACGTGTGTGTGTTATATAATTGAACTACAACAGTACTTTTTCCTGATATTTCAACTATATTGTACCCATTACTTCAAAATAGATATTAGAACTTATTGCACCAGGCCGGAACAATACATATAGCTCATAGCTGTATAAAAAGCATCTCTCTTTTCAATTTGAATTTTCTTAAAGTTATTATAAATATACATTGAGGAACATGATTTCCATGTTATGGTTTTCTTTTCATGGTAATTTTTTAACAATAAATTAGGCAAATTTTGTATGAATTCAACATGTTTTGTTGACTGTCCATGCTGAAAAAATTAAGCATTATTCGGATGTCTTTTAGCTTGTAGAATGATCACGTGCATTAAGAATTTAGGAATGAAATTGTCCAACAACTATGGTCCATTCTTCATTATTCTGGTAATGATATTTTAGTAAATTCAGCTTATTGTGGCATTTACTTCAGGGCTCAAAGGGCTTGCTGACTTTCTTCCTGCTTCCATGGTAACCATTGTAAGTTACCTTTCAGCTGAAACAACAAGAGGGCTCTGGAAGCCTGCATCTATGAATGGAACCGATTGGCCAAGTCCTGCTGCAAACTTGTCCATGGTGGAGCAAATATAAACAAAATTTTGGCTGCAACTGGAGTTGATGTTCCAAGTCTTTTTGCAGGTATGGCTAGTTGGAAATTTGTTTTCAAGTGATTACTGTTGCGGGCTGCACTTCTAATAATTTGAAACCTTTTATTGTGTGCCTGTTAACTTGAGAAAGACTCCAGTTAGATGTGGCTAAATGAGCAAGCTGGACAGGTTAGGTGATTGGTCAAAACAGGTTATTTGTAGTGCTGGTCTAAGTGGCTAGCATCTGGTCAGGTCAGGTTAATGCATATAGTGGGGCTGTAAGCCAACCGACAAAACGAAGCCTTGTTCATGTTCATTAGTTTAGCATTGAACTTGTTTATGAGCATATAACCAAATGGAAACTCTTGCTCGTGTCCGTTTATTAAGGAATTGAACTTGCTCATGAACACAAATGAACATATACATATTTAAGTATTTAGAAAATAAAAATCAATATTCTTAATCCCAAACAGTTGACATAATCCCTATTTTTCATATCTTCCTCTAAGTCTGTAAAATTGCATATGTCCTCAAGACAACTTTTTTATGCATAATGTACCATGTTCTTAAAACATGATTTGAGGAAACATGCGATAAATAAATATAACATTAAGCACCTGATATAAAAATCATAAACATAGGTATCCCAAAACAAAGCATAAGTTACTAATAACAAATATGATCATAATTATCTCAAAATAATATCCTAAAGATCTAAGTTTCAAATGACTAAGTTCATTACAAGATACTAGCTTCAAGTCATGGATTTGTTTTTTAAATTTAAAAGTAAAAAACTAAATATTAATAATTAAAAATAAACATGCATTTAATGAATGAACAAGATCTTCATTCATGTTCGCTTATTTAACTAAGCGAACGAAATTTCTTGTACTTGTTCATTCATTTATTAAACAAAAGAATGTAAACAAACTTTTAGCCGAATGGTGCATGGACTTTTAGTTGAACATTTGGCTCAATTTACAGCCTTTGCACTATGCATGATTGCGAAAACTATGTTATAATATTAATGATGAATAACATATCAATTGATTTAGGATGATGTACCCATTTAAAAAATACACATGGGTGACTTTCTTAACCTGTTTTCTAGTTAATCTGACCAAATGTCCTATTGTGATAAACCATAGCCCGTATTGACCCATTTATAAGTAAACGGGTAGAGATTTCACCTCTAACTCCGACATTGCTCGAGTTGCAAAGAAAAACTAGGCAACCATGTGTAGATGTGTATTTCTGGACCTTTTTCTTTAATCATTTTGTACTTTCTGCTTTATAACCACATAAACATGGTGTAGTATTGAATAGAAAGCATGACCTCTTTGTCGACTAGCATTGTGTTATCTGTAAAAAATTTAAAACTAGAATTTTGCAAGGATTGAGGGGCAGAAATTTTATTCATGCGCATAGTTAGAGTGAATCCTTTTTGGTATAGGTATGTTGAATTGGATTGACCCACACAGCACACACTTTTCTGCCTGTTTTCAAAGTACATACAGCTAACAAGTTAAAATAGTTTACAAAAGTAAATCTTTACATTTACAATACTAATAATATAATTCAATGAATAAAAATGATAAAAAAGTCTATATGCAATAAAAATCACTTTGGATAAAATTGGCCAGTTTGATCCATTCAACTTGTGTCCTTGTTATGTGAATTAATTGCTTTAGGCGCTGTTGTAAAAATCGGCCTAGTCAGCCGATTAATCGGTAGTCAGCTAGGCACCGATTAATTTTGGCTAGTCGGTTAAAAAATTGGTAATCAGTCAAATTTGGTCCGGGTCTAGTAGGGAAAACCGGCCTAGTCGGCCGGAAATCGGCCCTGAGTGTGATTTTTTCCGGCGACTTGAAATTCCGGTGACTTGGAATTTTGGCAAAAAATATCCGGCGACTTTTTGAAGTTCGGACTGTTTTGGTAAAATTCTATATATATGTATAATAAATTTAACATTTTTATAAAATTCATATAGGAAATTTGGTGTTTGACCCTTTGAAAATGAAACAGCCAAATGGCTTCAAATTGCCACTCGAAGTTCGGAATTAGAATAAAACTCGTAAATTACAAATAAAATGTTCTGCATTGATTAATTCGTTTATCTTCTAATTAACATCTTTACATTATAGAACCCCTTTCCTTGCAGGTGGGACCTCCTCAGCTACTCTTCCTTTACCTCTTGCTGCTCTAGTGAGCCTTACAATAACTTACAAAGTTGATAGAATAACTGAACCCTTGCTGAACCTGGCTGGGCCAGCATTGAACACCCTCGGTGCATGTTGTCCATGGCCATGCATGCCCATCATAGTTGCTCTCTGGACCCAAAAGGCCAAACGTTGGACTGACTTCCTTGTTTTCTCTGCATCTCAAACTGTATTCCATCACAACAATGATGCTGTTGTCCAGCTTTTGAGAGTCTGTTTCCAGTCAACACTTGGACTGAATTCTCCTTCTGTCATCACAAACAGCGGTGGAGTCGGTAATGACAAACTTACAGATTTTTTACAGAAAACTAAAGCATGTCTCTCTCTCTATACACACACACACACACAGAGTATACTGCATATATGGAGTATATATGCTGTAGTATACTGCATACATGTAGCATATATTTCATATATGTATAAACCTATATGTGCAATAAATATATCATCCTACATATATGTAGTACTAGTATCATATGTATAATATGATACACTGCAAATATGTAGTATGGAGTTCTTTAGTTATCTCATAAAGAATCTCATTATCCTGTCCCTCTATATATGTGTGTGTGGGCATGTATTTAATACATAACCAAATAGAAAACTGTAAGAACTCGCAACCACATAAGCACGTGTATGTAATACATGGAAAAAAGATCCTCACTCTAAGTGGGATTTTTACTGGGTACGCTTGTTGTAGTTGTAGAAAAAAAGATAGGTGGTGGTTAAAATCCTTCTTAACATTAAAATCAATAGATATTAAGCATTCAAGAGTTTGTGCATATAGGAAAACAGTTGTTTGCAATTACTAGCATAGAATCTGATCAGCTAGCATCTTTGACAGGTAATCTTCTAGGTCACGGATTTGGGTCCCACTGTTCAGGAGGGATCACCCCTGTAGCTCCCGGAATCCTCTACTTGCGAGTCCGCCGTAGTGTTAGAGACCTCGTGTTCATGACTGAAGAAATAGTTTCTCTATTAATTCATTCAGTCAAAGATATATTAACTACTGGTATCCCAATAGAAAAAATAAAAAAACCCAACGGTGGATCAATTGTAAGGTATGGTGAGGTATCTCTTTCTGCAGCCATGGCCCGTATCAAAGCAGCCGCTTCACTCGGAGCTTCACTCGTTGGATAAACGGGGGGTTTAACCTAATACAAACTTTAATCAAAGAAACCTTACCCTCATGGTTCATATCGGTCCACCGGTCAGACCTGAATAAAGTTGACTCGGGTGGGATGATTGGTATGCTCAAAGGCTATGCTCTTGCTTACTTCACTATTCTTTCGGGTTCATTCGCTTGGGGCATTGATTCCGCTTCTTCAGCTTCTAAAAAGCGCCCGGTTATCCTTGGGGCCCACCTCGGGTTCATGGCGGCGAGTGCTCTTGATGGTAAGATTTCACTTGGTTGTAACAAAGCAACATGGAGGGCCTACGTGTCAGGTTTCGTGAGTTTAATGGTTCGTGTACTCCTAAATGGGTTTGTGAGGTGGACGTGGTGGTTTTGCGGAGCTTGAGCAAAGGGCTAAGGAGGTGGGATGAGGAAGAATTAGCATTGGCTTGCTAGAAATTGGTGGGTTGGGTGTGCAATGGGTGCTGCTGCAGAGTTTATCATAGAGTCTTCAGGTTTAATGTAGTTTGGTAAGTATTCATTTGGAGCTAGTTTTGTACATACATGTTAAAATGTGAACTGAGACACTTCATGGCTTAATTTTTTTTGTATTATTTATTATCTATATCTTATGAATTATTATTTATTTAATTTATATATTCTTGGCGGAGGTGTAATTTATTGCAAGCCAAAAATCAAGCAAGATGCATGTGAAACAAACGTTACAAACTATAGAAAGTTACATGTTCATGAAACTAGAACTACACCAATATCTCCGTGCAATCTCTTTAAGCCTTGCTTTGTTTCGTATCCACAAAAAACTTTGAACTTGTTTCCTCCACAATTTTATGCACCATCGAGACAACTCCTTAAAGCTCTCCATAGTAGAGGTGCACATTTTGGGTTTTGAGAAACTGGTTCCAGATACAGGTTTGATACAACCGGGTCCATGTTTAGGGGATACCTGGTTCTGGTTTCAGGTTGAGTTCAGTTAAAGAAAACTCATACCCATATGTACCCAGTTCGAGCCTCGGCGGGTATAAAACCCCAGGTATAACTGTATAACGGGGTCTTGGTTAATTTTTTTTTACTTTCTTAATTAAACAATTAAAAAACATAAATTTCTTTTAATTTATTTTAAACAATTTACAAACTAATACATACACATTTGAATAACACATATTTCATTTTTATATTTTTTAAGAACTAAAAAACTAATACATAAAACAAAACTAATTATACAATTTTTTCTAAATTCACTCATGGTTTCAGTTTAGTCTTCACCAGAACTATTATTCATCGGTACCGACACGTCATAGGCAAGTTCTTCCTCCGATATATTGAAAGATAGTCCTTCGCTAACCTCTTCATCATGTACTTGAGCTTCAATTACTATTTCGTCTTCAAGATTTGTGGGGTCTCTTGTATATAATCCAACGCGTCCAAGTGATCTTTTAAATAAATGCACATTTCCACCGTTATTGGGGTGAATTTTGTTCTTCTTAATGATAAAACTCTACTATTAACAGAATAAGTCGATTTTGAAGCGACCTTAGAAGCTTCGACGATTAGTAAATCATATCACGGGTCATAGCGGATATAATAGAAAATTAGGGTTCATTTCCTTTTCACCAAGCCAAAAAATATCAAATTGTAAATATTCTTCGGCGCTCATAGTGGTTATAAAATATGTTCCACTACACCTCCCGAGTTTTTACTTGAAGTGTTACCTCTTTGGCATTTAGTTGTTTCGTTTCTTAACAAATGAAATTCGTATCTTTACTTAGTTTCTATAATCTATAAATATTTTTCTTCTTTTTGAAAAAAATGTCATGTAACATATTTTTAAATCGGCTCTAAAAGTTTCATTTAGAAAGTTCTAGCCCGTCTTGCACAACCAAATGTATAATATGTGCAACACATGTAGAGAATTTCCAGAAAGCAAACAATCGGATGAAATCGAAAGTCGTGGACCCCGCCAGGGGCTGCCGCCCCTTGGACCCCGCTAACCGGGGGCGCTGCCCCCGAACCCCGGCCAAGGGGGCGGTTGCCCCTTGGAACCCCCATTGAATTTATAAAATATTAAACAAGCATGCCCACACCCAACTTGTTTAATGATTTCATAATTCATATTGATCGATAAAATTAACCCCAATTACACTAAAATATCTAACAACACATCAACTTTGAAAAAGTCGCGTGGCGCGCTGTTTGCTAAATCTGTTTATATTTAATTTGTAGTTTTCAAGCGTGTTTGTATTGTTTGACGCATTATGGAATGGCAATGATAATATTTTATTTTCTAATTTAAAAGTTATCATTACATAATCTAAAATGTAAAACAAAATTTTTGCCGGAATGTGGATATGAAAATAATTCGAACGCCATTGTATGCTTCATCATTTGCCATGTATCGGGATTACCCAATGGGTAGTAACAAAAAGGAATGACTCTAGAAAACCATGTGGAGCCGACCAAACATCGGTGGTTAAGTTCACACCGTTTGTAAAATTTTTAAAAAATTAAATAATTTTTGTTTTACGTTGTTCCACGTTTTAAACAATAACGTCTAAGAGTGGTGTGGCTTACATGTGTTGTAACAAGGTTGGAGCGCCACTAGAATCATTTTTTAAATGAGGGTTGTCGAGATGGTCGAATAGTAAACCTTCTTGAATAATGAACTTAGACATTCTATGTCGAACCATAATTTGCGTTTGATCTGGATTTTCTTTCTTGCCTTTGAAAAATTTAAGAATGTGCTTCTTCAATGTACTGTTGCACTCTTTTGCAACAAAGTACCACAAAATTTGCTACAAGCCTTTGAAGACCCTCGCTCATTTCGCATGCTTTCGGGTGTTTCGTTCTTAGGTTAAATCCGAACAACGATAACATCGGGTAGAAGAACCTTCATGACAACGAATGATTGTGTTTGGGCCATTATAAGAGAATAAGAAATTAAGAAGAGAGTGAACAAAGATAACACGAGTATTTTTGCGTTTTTAGTTTTCGGGTTTGCGTGTGAAAGTTGTGAATCAACCAATTCACCAAAACCTACATATACTAATTTAGAGGGGTAAAATGGTCCATAAATCAAAAAAATGGTCCTATACAACTGTCAAAAACGGCTATATATTCGAATCCAAAGACTATTTTCGCAAAAAAGGTAAAACCGGGTCCATGTTGGGTTTTTTGGGTCAAAAAGAATCGGTTTTCAAAAAAAATCAAGAATCGGTTAGGACCTGCCAGTTTTTTAGGTTGGAATCGGGTTCACTATGGATCGGGTTGGAACGGGTACGGTTCTAGGTTTTGGACAGGTCCGGGTCCGTACCCGGTTTTTTTTTTGCTCATCTAATCAGTAGGCACTAAAAATATCATAATTGTAATGGCTTGAATCACATTAACTTGCAATCTTTCTTGGTAATATTGATACGAGCATATTTCATCTACAAACATTAGACATGAGAGACAAAGAGAGCAATACTTCTCCAAATATTTATTTATGAGTTCATAATATGAAAATAGATGTGGACTGTTTCCTCTAATGTGCCACGTAGCACACATTGTGAGAAGCTATTAGAATACTTACGGGGAATGCCTCTTGAAAGAGAAGTTATCCAACATCAACCTCCACAAAAAAGAATTTATTTTATTAGGAATAAACAAAAGACATAACGATTTGGGCACCCAGATTTATTTTATCTTAACCTTGGGTTGTAAATGTAACTACCCGTTAAGTTGTTACCTTCATAATAATTTAACAAAGGAGGAAACATATTATTTCAATTATGAGTGTTGCATTCTTAGTAGATAAGACACCAATTTCATTTTATCAAGTCATTTTAGATAGTTTAAAGGAGTCTGATTCAAGCGAGCACACATACATGATAAGGAAGCCTTGAGGGACATTGTTGACACGCCTCTCGGTTTACTATTGAGCGACGAGATGACATAATATCAATGGCTATCTTGCACTGTTTTAGCTTTCCACAACAGTTACAAAGAAGCCTAAGATTGGAGGCTCTAAGCAAAAACAATAACATGACCACCATTAACATTAGGAGCCACAACCTATTCAATCATCCAATTATCTGTTCGTTCCATTTGAATCCCAAGGTATACATGGGCAAAAAAAACAGTTAACCAAACTGAACCGGTTTTTTATGCAGGTTTTCCTCACTAAGTGCTGTTAAGAAACCGGTTTGGGGGAAGAATTGGTTACTAATGGTTAAAATTAAAACCATTTTTGAGATTGGATAGAAA